>CAUYWW010000124.1:600000-1134041 GCA_963576845.1 Megachile leachella | reverse complement strand
GTTGTTAAAGTTGTATATACATTTAGGTAACTATATTATAATTAGAGTAGTAGGTATATTGCTACTCTAACATACTACTCTAATATGTACATACATATGTACATACATGTGTACACATATACACACATATGTACATACGTATACACATATACACATGTATGTACATATACATATACATACATACACGTGTACACATATAAATATATATACACGCATAGTATGTGTATTATACATTAGCTAGTCTACCTACTTCGCAAGGTTAAAAATAAATAAAGTTTGCAAGATCGAATAAAAGAAAAAATATTCATGATATTCGCAAAGTTTATTTTTGAAGATGAGATAATATCAATAATCATATCCACTTTTTGAGATGATTGAAACATTGAAAGAACTGTTGCCTGAATTTGAATATTAAAAATGGTGAAATTTCACTGTCAATTAAATCTTGAAGTATAACTGGTTGAATAATTTGCAACTATCGCTGAGCTGTTTGATATAATCTTTGTCATAACAAAGAATGTACAACCCGTATAATGTCATAGTAACGTGACGTCCCGCTTTGGCCACCACAATGCATGTGAAATTGTGGTAAAGGTGACTTTGTGGTACTTCTTCAATTTTGAATGTCCTGAAACTATCTACAGTGTCGAATCTACCTTTGCGCAAAATTTAATGAAAAAATATTCAGTAGTTTCTGCACAATGACAGAATATACATAAAATTGAACTGAGTGTACATTTGATGTGTAATAGGAACGCGTTCTTTTTAAAAGCAGAACATTAATTATTTTTGGTGATATTTAAGAAATATAAGGGAACATTAGTTAATGATACACTAGATACACTAGTTATTGATACACTAGATCAAAAATTACAGCATAAAAGAGACATTGTAATTAATATTTAAAAATAACCGTGGTATAAACAACAAACCTTAAAATTACCATTATTCAATAAATTATCATAGTTCCAGCAAAGATAAAAAATCTATGAACACGTTCGTACTGAAACGAAGTAAGCTGATTTCTTTATCGATTTCTTTTTCAAATAACGAAAATGGTAGACGGAAATCGTTTCATTAGAATATATTCAAATTGCTAGAACTCTCATTGGTGATTCGTTGGGGTACGGCCAATTATTTTTCAGATAGTATTATCCCAAACTCCAACTTCTCCTCGCCTTTCTACTGAATAAACCTGATCCCAGTTTCCAGGCTTTCACTCCCGTTCTTTCCATTTCCCTTCTTTTTCCATGCTTTTTCCTTGGGTTGGTTTTGCTTCTGTCATCTGGCAAGATAATCGCACGATACTTCGAGCTAGAATAATCAAAGGTACACGCTGAAAGAATTAATGTTTTGTTACTCCTTACATTTTCATTAACGAATATCTCGATTGTTTAATTGTTTAACTGTTCATTAGTTTACAAAGGGATCAATTGTAAACGTGGGATCATCTTTTTAATGTCAGAATCGAAATAATCACGATAAAGCTCAAGTCTGTGTAATTTATTTATTTAGCTTTTGTGCGATTATTTTGATCCTTTAGTATATAAATATGATGCAAGGATGAAATAAAAATAAAATAAATTTTTTAAACTTCAAATTACTTGTTCACTGAAGTCTATAAAGAGAACTATAATAAATATACATATTACTTTTATTATCATCAATATAACATGCATTATTACCCATATTATGCAGTTATTATTGAGAGAACTGTAATAATTATACTTATTACTTATATTATTAGCAATATAACGTGCATTATTACCCATATTATGCAGTTCTTATCGATAGAACTGTAATAAAGATACTTATTACTTTTACTATTATCAATATAACATGCATTATTACCCATATTATGCAGTTGTTATCGCTAGAACTATAATAAATATACTTATTACCCCCAATATTATCAATATAACATGCATTATTACCCGTATAATGCAGTTATTATCGATAGAACTGTAATAGATATACTTATAACTTTTATTATTATCAATATATCATGCACTATTAGCCATATTTTACCATCATTATCGCTAGAATTATAATAATTATACTTATTACTCCCAATGTTATCAATATAACATGCATTATTACCCATATAATGCAGTTATTATCGCTAGAATTGTAATAATTATACTTATTACTTATATTATTATCAATATAACATGCATTATTACGCATATTATGCAGTTATAATCGCTAGAACTATAATAAATATACTTAGTACTTTTTTTATCATCAATATAACATGCATTATTACCCATATTATGCAGTTATTATCGATAGAACTATAATAAATATACATATTACTTTTATTGTCATCAATAAACATGCATTATTACCCATATTATGCAGTTATTATCGCTAGAACTATAATAAATATACGTATTACTTTTATTATCGTCAATATAACATGCATTATTACCCATATTATGCAGATATTATCGATAGAACTGTAATAAATATACTTATTACTTTAATTATTATCAATATAACATGCACTATTAGCCATATTTTACTATTATTATCGCTAGAACTATAATAAGTATACTTATTACTCCCGACATTATCAATATAACATGTATTATTACCCATATAATGCAGTTATTATCGCTAGAACTGTAAATATTATACTTATTACTCCCAATACTATCAATATAACATGCATTATTACCCATATAATGCAGTTATTATCGCTAGAACTGTAATAATTATACTTATTACTTATATTATTAGCAATATAACGTGCATTATTACCCATTATAATGCAGTTATTATCGCTAGAACTGTAATAATTATACTTATTACTTATATTATTATCAATATAACATGCATTATTACCCATATAATGCAGTTATTATCGACAGAAGTATAATAAATATACTTTTTACTTTTATTATTATCAGTATAACATGTACTATTAGCCATATTTTCCTATTCTTATCGCTAGAACTATAATAATTATACTTATTACTCCCGATATTATCAATATAACATGCATTATTACCCATATAATGCAGTTATTATCGCTAGAACTGTAATAATTATACTTATTACTTATATTATTAGCAATATAACGTGCATTATTAACCATATTATGCAGTTATTATCGATAGAGCTGTAATAAATACACATATTACTTTTATTATCATCAATATAACATGCATTATTACCCATATTATGCAGTTATTATCGCTAGAACTGTAATAATTATACTTATTACTTATATTATTAGCAATATAACGTGCATTATTACCCATAAATTGCAGTTATTATCGCTAGAACTGTAATAATTATACTTAGTACTTAAATTATTATCAATATAACATGCATTATTACCCATATTATGCAGTTATTTTGCATAGAACTGTAATAAATATACTTATTACTTTTATTATTATCAATATTACATGCACTATGTGCCATATATTACTATTATTATCGCTAGAACTATAATAATTATACTTATTACTCCCGGTATTATCAATATAACATGTATTATTACCCATATAATGCAGTTATTATCGCTAGAACTGTAATAATTATACTTATTACTTATATTATTAGCAATATAACGTGCATTATTACCCATAAATTGCAGTTATTATCGCTAGAACTGTAATAATTATACTTAGTACTTAAATTATTATCAATATAACATGCATTATTACCCATATAATGGAGTTATTATCGCTAGAACTGTAATAATTATACTTATTACTTATACTATTAGCAATATAACGTGCATTATTACCCATAAATTGCAGTTAATATTGCTAGAACTGTAATAATTATACTTATTACTTATATCATTATCAATATAACATGCATTATTAACCATATTATGCAGGTATTATCGCTAGAACTATAATAAATATACGTACTACTTTTATTATCGTCAATATAACATGCATTATTACCCATATTATGCAGATATTATCGATAGAACTGTAATAAATATACTTATTACTTTAATTATTATCAATATAACATGCACTATTAGCCATATTTTACTATTATTATCGCTAGAACTATAATAAGTATACTTATTACTCCCGATATTATCAATATAACATGTATTATTACCCATATAATGCAGTTATTATCGCTAGAACTGTAATAATTATACTTATTACTCCCAATACTATCAATATAACATGCATTATTACCCATATAATGCAGTTATTATCGCTAGAACTATAATAATTATACTTATTACTCCCAATATTATCAATATAACATGCATTATTACCCATATTATGCAGTCATTATCGCTAGAGCTATAATAAATATACGTATTACTTATATTATTATCAACATAACATGCATTATTACCCATATAATGCAGTTATTATCGACAGAAGTATAATAAATATACTTTTTACTTTTATTATTATCAATATAACAGACACTAATAGCCATATTTTACTATTATTATGGCTAGAACTATAATAATTATACTTATTACTCCCGATATTATCAATATAACATGCATTATTACCCATATAATGGAGGTATTATCGACTGAAGTATAATAAATATACTTATTACTCTTATTATAATCAATATAACAGGCACCCTTAGCCATATTTTACTGGTATTATCGCTAGAACTATAATAACTATACTTATTACTCCCGACATTATCAATATAACATGCCTTATTACGCATATAATGCAGTATTATCGCTAAAACTGTGATAAATATACTTACTACTTTCATTATCATCAATATAACATGCATTATTACCCATATTATGCAGTTATTATCGCTAGAACTGTAATAATTATACTTATTACTTATATTATTAGCAATATAACGTGCATTATTACCCATAAATTGCAGTTATTATCGCTAGAACTCTAATAATTATACTTAGTACTTAAATTATTATCAATATAACATGCATTATTACCCATATTATGCAGTTATTTTGGATAGAACTGTAATAAATATACTTATTACTTTTATTATTATCAATATTACATGCACTATGTGCCATATATTACTATTATTATCGCTAGAACTATAATAATTATACTTATTACTCCCAATATTATCAATATAACATGCATTATTACCCATATTATGCAGTTATTATCGCTAGAACTGTAATATTTATACTTATTACTTATATTATTAGCAATATAACGTGCATTATTACCCATAAATTGCAGTTATTATCGCTAGAACTGTAATAATTATACTTAGTACTTAAATTATTATCAATATAACATGCATTATTACCCATATAATGGAGTTATTATCGCTAGAACTGTAATAATTATACTTATTACTTATATGTTTATCAATATAACATGCATTATTAACCATATTATGCATGTATTATCGCTAGAACTATAATAAATATACGTACTACTTTTATTATCGTCAATATAACATGCATTATTACCCATATTATGCAGATATTATCGATAGAACTGTAATAAATATACTTATTGCTTTAATTATTATCAATATAACATGCACTATTAGCCATATTTTACTATTATTATCGCTAGAACTATAATAAGTATACTTATTACTCCCGATATTATCAATATAACATGTATTATTACCCATATAATGCAGTTATTATCGCTAGAACTGTAATAATTATACTTATTACTCCCAATACTATCAATATAACATTCATTATTACCCATATAATGCAGTTATTATCGCTAGAACTGTAATAATTATACTTATTACTTATATTATTAGCAATATAACGTGCATTATTACCCATATAATGCAGTTATTATCGCTGGAACTGTAATAATTATACTTATTACTTATATTATTATCAATATAACATGCATTATTACCCATATAATGCAGTTATTATCGACAGAAGTATAATAAATATACTTTTTACTTTTATTATTATCAGTATAACATGTACTATTAGCCATATTTTCCTATTCTTATCGCTAGAACTATAATAATTATACTTATTACTCCCGATATTATCAATATAACATGCATTATTACCCATATAATGCAGTTATTATCGCTAGAACTGTAATAATTATACTTATTACTTATATTATTAGCAATATAACGTGCATTATTAACCATATTATGCAGTTATTATCGATAGAGCTGTAATAAATACACATATTACTTTTATTATCATCAATATAACATGCATTATTACCCATATTATGCAGTTATTATCGCTAGAACTGTAATAATTATACTTATACTTATATTATTAGCAATATAACGTGCATTATTACCCATAAATTGCAGTTATTATCGCTAGAACTGTAATAATTATACTTAGTACTTAAATTATTATCAATATAACATGCATTATTACCCATATTATGCAGTTATTTTGCATAGAACTGTAATAAATATACTTATTACTTTTATTATTATCAATATTACATGCACTATGTGCCATATATTACTATTATTATCGCTAGAACTATAATAATTATACTTATTACTCCCGGTATTATCAATATAACATGTATTATTACCCATATAATGCAGTTATTATCGCTAGAACTGTAATAATTATACTTATTACTTATATTATTAGCAATATAACGTGCATTATTACCCATAAATTGCAGTTATTATCGCTAGAACTGTAATAATTATACTTAGTACTTAAATTATTATCAATATAACATGCATTATTACCCATATAATGGAGTTATTATCGCTAGAACTGTAATAATTATACTTATTACTTATACTATTAGCAATATAACGTGCATTATTACCCATAAATTGCAGTTAATATTGCTAGAACTGTAATAATTATACTTATTACTTATATCATTATCAATATAACATGCATTATTAACCATATTATGCAGGTATTATCGCTAGAACTATAATAAATATACGTACTACTTTTATTATCGTCAATATAACATGCATTATTACCCATATTATGCAGATATTATCGATAGAACTGTAATAAATATACTTATTACTTTAATTATTATCAATATAACATGCACTATTAGCCATATTTTACTATTATTATCGCTAGAACTATAATAAGTATACTTATTACTCCCGATATTATCAATATAACATGTATTATTACCCATATAATGCAGTTATTATCGCTAGAACTGTAATAATTATACTTATTACTCCCAATATTATCAATATAACATGCATTATTACCCATATTATGCAGTTATTATCGCTAGAACTGTAATATTTATACTTATTACTTATATTATTAGCAATATAACGTGCATTATTACCCATAAATTGCAGTTATTATCGCTAGAACTGTAATAATTATACTTAGTACTTAAATTATTATCAATATAACATGCATTATTACCCATATAATGGAGTTATTATCGCTAGAACTGTAATAATTATACTTATTACTTATACTATTAGCAATATAACGTGCATTATTACCCATAAATTGCAGTTAATATTGCTAGAACTGTAATAATTATACTTATTACTTATATGTTTATCAATATAACATGCATTATTAACCATATTATGCATGTATTATCGCTAGAACTATAATAAATATACGTACTACTTTTATTATCGTCAATATAACATGCATTATTACCCATATTATGCAGATATTATCGATAGAACTGTAATAAATATACTTATTGCTTTAATTATTATCAATATAACATGCACTATTAGCCATATTTTACTATTATTATCGCTAGAACTATAATAAGTATACTTATTACTCCCGATATTATCAATATAACATGTATTATTACCCATATAATGCAGTTATTATCGCTAGAACTGTAATAATTATACTTATTACTCCCAATACTATCAATATAACATGCATTATTACCCATATAATGCAGTTATTATCGCTAGAACTGTAATAATTATACTTATTACTTATATTATTAGCAATATAACGTGCATTATTACCCATATAATGCAGTTATTATCGCTGGAACTGTAATAATTATACTTATTACTTATATTATTATCAATATAACATGCATTATTACCCATATAATGCAGTTATTATCGACAGAAGTATAATAAATATACTTTTTACTTTTATTATTATCAGTATAACATGTACTATTAGCCATATTTTCCTATTCTTATCGCTAGAACTATAATAATTATACTTATTACTCCCGATATTATCAATATAACATGCATTATAACCCATATAATGCAGTTATTATCGCTAGAACTGTAATAATTATACTTATTACTTATATTATTAGCAATATAACGTGCATTATTAACCATATTATGCAGTTATTATCGATAGAGCTGTAATAAATACACTTATTACTTTTATTATCATCAATATAACATGCATTATTAACCATATTATGCAGTTATTATCGCTAGAACTGTAATAATTATACTTATTACTTATATTATTAGCAATGTAACGTGCATTATTACCCATAAATTGCAGTTATTATCGCTAGAACTGTAATAATTATACTTAGTACTTAAATTATTATCAATATAACATGCATTACTACCCATATTATGCAGTTATTTTGGATAGAACTGTAATAAATATACTTATTACTTTTATTATTATCAATATTACATGCACTATGTGCCATATATTACTATTATTATCGCTAGAACTATAATAATTATACTTATTACTCCCAATATTATCAATATAACATGCATTATTACCCATATTATGCAGTTATTATCGCTAGAGCTATAATAAATATACGTATTACTTTTATTATCATCAATATAACATGCATTATTACCCATATTATGCAGTTATTATCGATAGAACTGTAATAAATATACTTATAACTTTTATTATTATCAATATAACATGCACTATTAGCCATATTTTACTATTATTATCGCTAGAACTATAATAATTACACTTATTACTCCCAATATTATCAATATAACATGCATTATTACGCATATAATGCAGTTATTATCCCTAGAACTGTAATAATTATACTTATTACTTATATTATTATCAATATAACATGCATTATTACCCATATAATGCAGTTATTATCGCTAGAACTGTAATAATTATACTTATTACTTATACTATTAGCAATATAACGTGCATTGTTACCCATAAATTGCAGTTATTATCGCTAGAACTGTAATAATTATACTTATTACTTATACTATTATCAATATAACATGCATTATTACCCATATAATGGAGTCATTATCGCTAGAACTGTAATAATTATACTTATTACTTATATTATTATCAATATAACATGCATTATTACCCATATAATGCAGTTATTATCGACAGAAGTATAATAAATATACTTTTTACTTTTATTATTATCAGTATAACATGTACTATTAGCCATATTTTCCTATTCTTATCGCTAGAACTATAATAATTATACTTATTACTCCCGATATTATCAATATAACATGCATTATTACCCATATAATGCAGTTATTATCGACAGAAGTATAATAAATATACTTTTTACTTTTATTATTATCAGTATAACATGTACTATTAGCCATATTTTCCTATTCTTATCGCTAGAACTATAATAATTATACTTATTACTCCCGATATTATCAATATAACATGCATTATTACCCATATATTGCAGTTATTATCGACAGAAGTATAATAAATATACTTATTACTTTTAATATTATCAATATAACATGCACTATTAGCCATATTTTACTATTATTATCGTTAGAACTATAATAATTATACTTATTACTCCCGGTATTATCAATATAACATGCATTATTACCCATATAATGCAGTTATTATCGCTAGAACTGTAATAATTATACTTATTACTTATACTATTAGCAATATAACGTGCATTATTACCCATAAATTGCAGTTAATATTGCTAGAACTGTAATAATTATACTTATTACTTATATCATTATCAATATAACATGCATTATTAACCATATTATGCAGTTATTATCGCTAGAACTATAATAAATATACGTACTACTTTTATTATCGTCAATATAACATGCATTACTACCCATATTATGCAGATATTATCGATAGAACTGTAATAAATATACTTATTACTTTAATTATTATCAATATAACATGCACTATTAGCCATATTTTACTATTATTATCGCTAGAACTATAATAAGTATACTTATTACTCCCGATATTATCAATATAACATGTATTATTACCCATATAATGCAGTTATTATCGCTAGAACTGTAATAATTATACTTATTACTCCCAATACTATCAATATAACATGCATTATTACCCATATAATGCAGTTATTATCGCTAGAACTGTAATAATTATACTTATTACTTATATTATTAGCAATATAACGTGCATTATTACCCATATAATGCGGTTATTATCGCTAGAACTGTAATAATTATACTTATTACTTAGATTATTATCAATATAACATGCATTATTACCCATATAATGCAGTTATTATCGACAGAAGTATAATAAATATACTTTTTACTTTTATTATTATCAGTATAACATGTACTGTTAGCCATATTTTCCTATTCTTATCGCTAGAACTATAATAATTATACTTATTACTCCCGATATTATCAATATAACATGCATTATTACCCATATAATGCAGTTATTATCGCTGGAACTGCAATAATTATACTTATTACTTATACTATTAGCAATATAACGTGCATTATTACCCATAAATTGCAGTTATTATCGCTAGAACTGTAATAATTATACTTAGTACTTAAATTATTATCAATATAACATGCATTATTACCCATATTATGCAGTTATTTTGGATAGAACTGTAATAAATATACTTATTACTTTTATTATTATCAATATTACATGCACTATGTGCCATATATTACTATTATTATCGCTAGAACTATAATAATTATACTTATTACTCCCAATATTATCAATATAACATGCATTATTACCCATATTATGCAGTTATTATCGCTAGAGCTATAATAAATATACGTATTACTTATATTATTATCAACATAACATGCATTATTACCCATATAATGCAGTTATTATCGACAGAAGTATAATAAATATACTTTTTACTTTTATTATTATCAATATAACAGGCACTAATAGCCATATTTTACTATTATTATGGCTAGAACTATAATAATTATACTTATTAATCCCGATATTATCAATATAACATGCATTATTACCCATATAATGGAGGTACTATCGACTGAAGTATAATAAATATACTTATTACTCTTATTATAATCAATATAACAGGCACCCTTAGCCATATTTTACTAGTATTATCGCTAGAACTATAATAACTATACTTATTACTCCCGACATTATCAATATAACATGCCTTATTACGCATATACTGCAGTTATTATCGCTAAAACTGTGATAAATATACTTACTACTTTCATTATCATCAATATAACATGCATTATTACCCATATTATGCAGTTATTATCGCTAGAACTATAATAAATATACTTATTACTCCCAATATTATCAATATAACATGCATTATTACCCATATAATGCAGTTATTATCGCTAGAACTGTAATAATTATACTTATTACTTATATTATTAGCAATATAACGTGCATTATTACCCATATTAT
Source organism: Megachile leachella (assembly GCA_963576845.1). Lineage (NCBI taxonomy): Eukaryota > Metazoa > Arthropoda > Insecta > Hymenoptera > Megachilidae > Megachile > Megachile leachella. Next base: position 1,122,472 of record CAUYWW010000124.1, on the reverse strand, counting down.
GCAGTTATTATCGATAGAGCTGTAATAAATACACTTATTACTTATATTATTATCAATATAACATGCATTATTACCCATATAATGCAGTTATTATCGCTAGAACTGTAATAATTATACTTATTACTTATACTATTAGCAATATAACGTGCATTGTTACCCATAAATTGCAGTTATTATCGCTAGAACTGTAATAATTATACTTATTACTTATACTATTATCAATATAACATGCATTATTACCCATATAATGGAGTCATTATCGCTAGAACTGTAATAATTATACTTATTACTTATATTATTATCAATATAACATGCATTATTACCCATATAATGCAGTTATTATCGACAGAAGTATAATAAATATACTTTTTACTTTTATTATTATCAGTATAACATGTACTATTAGCCATATTTTCCTATTCTTATCGCTAGAACTATAATAATTATACTTATTACTCCCGATATTATCAATATAACATGCATTATTACCCATATATTGCAGTTATTATCGACAGAAGTATAATAAATATACTTATTACTTTTAATATTATCAATATAACGTGCACTATTAGCCATATTTTACTATTATTATCGTTAGAACTATAATAATTATACTTATTACTCCCGGTATTGTCAATATAACATGCATTATTACCCATATAATGCAGTTATTATCGCTAGAACTGTAATAATTATACTTATTACTTATATTATTAGCAATATAACGTGCATTATTACCCATAAATTGCAGTTAATATTGCTCGAACTGTAATAATTATACTTATTACTTATATCATTATCAATATAACATGCATTATTAACCATATTATGCAGGTATTATCGCTAGAACTATAATAAATATACGTACTACTTTTATTATCGTCAATATAACATGCATTATTACCCATATTATGCAGATATTATCGATAGAACTGTAATAAATATACTTATTACTTTAATTATTATCAATATAACATGCACTATTAGCCATATTTTACTATTATTATCGCTAGAACTATAATAAGTATACTTATTACTCCCGATATTATCAATATAACATGTATTATTACCCATATAATGCAGTTATTATCGCTAGAACTGTAATAATTATACTTATTACTCCCAATACTATCAATATAACATGCATTATTACCCATATAATGCAGTTATTATCGCTAGAACTATAATAATTATACTTATTACTCCCAATATTATCAATATAACATGCATTATTACCCATATTATGCAGTCATTATCGCTAGAGCTATAATAAATATACGTATTACTTATATTATTATCAACATAACATGCATTATTACCCATATAATGCAGTTATTATCGACAGAAGTATAATAAATATACTTTTTACTTTTATTATTATCAATATAACAGACACTAATAGCCATATTTTACTATTATTATGGCTAGAACTATAATAATTATACTTATTACTCCCGATATTATCAATATAACATGCATTATTACCCATATAATGGAGGTATTATCGACTGAAGTATAATAAATATACTTATTACTCTTATTATAATCAATATAACAGGCACCCTTAGCCATATTTTACTAGTATTATCGCTAGAACTATAATAACTATACTTATTACTCCCGACATTATCAATATAACATGCCTTATTACGCATATAATGCAGTTATTATCGCTAAAACTGTGATAAATATACTTACTACTTTCATTATCATCAATATAACATGCATTATTACCCATATTATGCAGTTATTATCGCTAGAACTGTAATAATTATACTTATTACTTATATTATTAGCAATATAACGTGCATTATTACCCATAAATTGCAGTTATTATCGCTAGAACTCTAATAATTATACTTAGTACTTAAATTATTATCAATATAACATGCATTATTACCCATATTATGCAGTTATTTTGGATAGAACTGTAATAAATATACTTATTACTTTTATTATTATCAATATTACATGCACTATGTGCCATATATTACTATTATTATCGCTAGAACTATAATAATTATACTTATTACTCCCAATATTATCAATATAACATGCATTATTACCCATATTATGCAGTTATTATCGCTAGAACTGTAATATTTATACTTATTACTTATATTATTAGCAATATAACGTGCATTATTACCCATAAATTGCAGTTATTATCGCTAGAACTGTAATAATTATACTTAGTACTTAAATTATTATCAATATAACATGCATTATTACCCATATAATGGAGTTATTATCGCTAGAACTGTAATAATTATACTTATTACTTATACTATTAGCAATATAACGTGCATTATTACCCATAAATTGCAGTTAATATTGCTAGAACTGTAATAATTATACTTATTACTTATATGTTTATCAATATAACATGCATTATTAACCATATTATGCAGGTATTATCGCTAGAACTATAATAAATATACGTACTACTTTTATTATCGTCAATATAACATGCATTATTACCCATATTATGCAGATATTATCGATAGAACTGTAATAAATATACTTATTGCTTTAATTATTATCAATATAACATGCACTATTAGCCATATTTTACTATTATTATCGCTAGAACTATAATAAGTATACTTATTACTCCCGATATTATCAATATAACATGTATTATTACCCATATAATGCAGTTATTATCGCTAGAACTGTAATAATTATACTTATTACTCCCAATACTATCAATATAACATGCATTATTACCCATATAATGCAGTTATTATCGCTAGAACTGTAATAATTATACTTATTACTTATATTATTAGCAATATAACGTGCATTATTACCCATATAATGCAGTTATTATCGCTAGAACTGTAATAATTATACTTATTACTTATATTATTATCAATATAACATGCATTATTACCCATATAATGCAGTTATTATCGACAGAAGTATAATAAATATACTTTTTACTTTTATTATTATCAGTATAACATGTACTGTTAGCCATATTTTCCTATTCTTATCGCTAGAACTATAATAATTATACTTATTACTCCCGATATTATCAATATAACATGCATTATTACCCATATAATGCAGTTATTATCGCTGGAACTGCAATAATTATACTTATTACTTATACTATTAGCAATATAACGTGCATTATTACCCATAAATTGCAGTTATTATCGCTAGAACTGTAATAATTATACTTAGTACTTAAATTATTATCAATATAACATGCATTATTACCCATATTATGCAGTTATTTTGGATAGAACTGTAATAAATATACTTATTACTTTTATTATTATCAATATTACATGCACTATGTGCCATATATTACTATTATTATCGCTAGAACTATAATAATTATACTTATTACTCCCAATATTATCAATATAACATGCATTATTACCCATATTATGCAGTTATTATCGCTAGAGCTATAATAAATATACGTATTACTTATATTATTATCAACATAACATGCATTATTACCCATATAATGCAGTTATTATCGACAGAAGTATAATAAATATACTTTTTACTTTTATTATTATCAATATAACAGGCACTAATAGCCATATTTTACTATTATTATGGCTAGAACTATAATAATTATACTTATTAATCCCGATATTATCAATATAACATGCATTATTACCCATATAATGGAGGTACTATCGACTGAAGTATAATAAATATACTTATTACTCTTATTATAATCAATATAACAGGCACCCTTAGCCATATTTTACTAGTATTATCGCTAGAACTATAATAACTATACTTATTACTCCCGACATTATCAATATAACATGCCTTATTACGCATATACTGCAGTTATTATCGCTAAAACTGTGATAAATATACTTACTACTTTCATTATCATCAATATAACATGCATTATTACCCATATTATGCAGTTATTATCGCTAGAACTATAATAAATATACTTATTACTCCCAATATTATCAATATAACATGCATTATTACCCATATAATGCAGTTATTATCGCTAGAACTGTAATAATTATACTTATTACTTATATTATTAGCAATATAACGTGCATTATTACCCATATTATGCAGTTATTATCGATAGAGCTGTAATAAATACACTTATTACTTATATTATTATCAATATAACATGCATTATTACCCATATAATGCAGTTATTATCGCTAGAACTGTAATAATTATACTTATTACTTATACTATTAGCAATATAACGTGCATTGTTACCCATAAATTGCAGTTATTATCGCTAGAACTGTAATAATTATACTTATTACTTATACTATTATCAATATAACATGCATTATTACCCATATAATGGAGTCATTATCGCTAGAACTGTAATAATTATACTTATTACTTATATTATTATCAATATAACATGCATTATTACCCATATAATGCAGTTATTATCGACAGAAGTATAATAAATATACTTTTTACTTTTATTATTATCAGTATAACATGTACTATTAGCCATATTTTCCTATTCTTATCGCTAGAACTATAATAATTATACTTATTACTCCCGATATTATCAATATAACATGCATTATTACCCATATATTGCAGTTATTATCGACAGAAGTATAATAAATATACTTATTACTTTTAATATTATCAATATAACGTGCACTATTAGCCATATTTTACTATTATTATCGTTAGAACTATAATAATTATACTTATTACTCCCGGTATTGTCAATATAACATGCATTATTACCCATATAATGCAGTTATTATCGCTAGAACTGTAATAATTATACTTATTACTTATATTATTAGCAATATAACGTGCATTATTACCCATAAATTGCAGTTAATATTGCTCGAACTGTAATAATTATACTTATTACTTATATCATTATCAATATAACATGCATTATTAACCATATTATGCAGGTATTATCGCTAGAACTATAATAAATATACGTACTACTTTTATTATCGTCAATATAACATGCATTATTACCCATATTATGCAGATATTATCGATAGAACTGTAATAAATATACTTATTACTTTAATTATTATCAATATAACATGCACTATTAGCCATATTTTACTATTATTATCGCTAGAACTATAATAAGTATACTTATTACTCCCGATATTATCAATATAACATGTATTATTACCCATATAATGCAGTTATTATCGCTAGAACTGTAATAATTATACTTATTACTCCCAATACTATCAATATAACATGCATTATTACCCATATAATGCAGTTATTATCGCTAGAACTATAATAATTATACTTATTACTCCCAATATTATCAATATAACATGCATTATTACCCATATTATGCAGTCATTATCGCTAGAGCTATAATAAATATACGTATTACTTATATTATTATCAACATAACATGCATTATTACCCATATAATGCAGTTATTATCGACAGAAGTATAATAAATATACTTTTTACTTTTATTATTATCAATATAACAGACACTAATAGCCATATTTTACTATTATTATGGCTAGAACTATAATAATTATACTTATTACTCCCGATATTATCAATATAACATGCATTATTACCCATATAATGGAGGTATTATCGACTGAAGTATAATAAATATACTTATTACTCTTATTATAATCAATATAACAGGCACCCTTAGCCATATTTTACTAGTATTATCGCTAGAACTATAATAACTATACTTATTACTCCCGACATTATCAATATAACATGCCTTATTACGCATATAATGCAGTTATTATCGCTAAAACTGTGATAAATATACTTACTACTTTCATTATCATCAATATAACATGCATTATTACCCATATTATGCAGTTATTATCGCTAGAACTGTAATAATTATACTTATTACTTATATTATTAGCAATATAACGTGCATTATTACCCATAAATTGCAGTTATTATCGCTAGAACTCTAATAATTATACTTAGTACTTAAATTATTATCAATATAACATGCATTATTACCCATATTATGCAGTTATTTTGGATAGAACTGTAATAAATATACTTATTACTTTTATTATTATCAATATTACATGCACTATGTGCCATATATTACTATTATTATCGCTAGAACTATAATAATTATACTTATTACTCCCAATATTATCAATATAACATGCATTATTACCCATATTATGCAGTTATTATCGCTAGAACTGTAATATTTATACTTATTACTTATATTATTAGCAATATAACGTGCATTATTACCCATAAATTGCAGTTATTATCGCTAGAACTGTAATAATTATACTTAGTACTTAAATTATTATCAATATAACATGCATTATTACCCATATAATGGAGTTATTATCGCTAGAACTGTAATAATTATACTTATTACTTATACTATTAGCAATATAACGTGCATTATTACCCATAAATTGCAGTTAATATTGCTAGAACTGTAATAATTATACTTATTACTTATATGTTTATCAATATAACATGCATTATTAACCATATTATGCAGGTATTATCGCTAGAACTATAATAAATATACGTACTACTTTTATTATCGTCAATATAACATGCATTATTACCCATATTATGCAGATATTATCGATAGAACTGTAATAAATATACTTATTGCTTTAATTATTATCAATATAACATGCACTATTAGCCATATTTTACTATTATTATCGCTAGAACTATAATAAGTATACTTATTACTCCCGATATTATCAATATAACATGTATTATTACCCATATAATGCAGTTATTATCGCTAGAACTGTAATAATTATACTTATTACTCCCAATACTATCAATATAACATGCATTATTACCCATATAATGCAGTTATTATCGCTAGAACTGTAATAATTATACTTATTACTTATATTATTAGCAATATAACGTGCATTATTACCCATATAATGCAGTTATTATCGCTAGAACTGTAATAATTATACTTATTACTTATATTATTATCAATATAACATGCATTATTACCCATATAATGCAGTTATTATCGACAGAAGTATAATAAATATACTTTTTACTTTTATTATTATCAGTATAACATGTACTATTAGCCATATTTTCCTATTCTTATCGCTAGAACTATAATAATTATACTTATTACTCCCGATATTATCAATATAACATGCATTATTACCCATATAATGCAGTTATTATCGCTAGAACTGTAATAATTATACTTATTACTTATATTATTAGCAATATAACGTGCATTATTAACCATATTATGCAGTTATTATCGATAGAGCTGTAATAAATACACTTATTACTTTTATTATCATCAATATAACATGCATTATTAACCATATTATGCAGTTATTATCGCTAGAACTGTAATAATTATACTTATTACTTATATTATTAGCAATATAACGTGCATTATTACCCATAAATTGCAGTTATTATCGCTAGAACTGTAATAATTATACTTATTACTTATACTATTATCAATATAACATGCATTATTACCCATATAATGGAGTCATTATCGCTAGAACTGTAATAATTATACTTATTACTTATATTATTATCAATATAACATGCATTATTACCCATATAATGCAGTTATTATCGACAGAAGTATAATAAATATACTTTTTACTTTTATTATTATCAGTATAACATGTACTATTAGCCATATTTTCCTATTCTTATCGCTAGAACTATAATAATTATACTTATTACTCCCGATATTATCAATATAACATGCATTATTACCCATATATTGCAGTTATTATCGACAGAAGTATAATAAATATACTTATTACTTTTAATATTATCAATATAACGTGCACTATTAGCCATATTTTACTATTATTATCGTTAGAACTATAATAATTATACTTATTACTCCCGGTATTGTCAATATAACATGCATTATTACCCATATAATGCAGTTATTATCGCTAGAACTGTAATAATTATACTTATTACTTATATTATTAGCAATATAACGTGCATTATTACCCATAAATTGCAGTTAATATTGCTCGAACTGTAATAATTATACTTATTACTTATATCATTATCAATATAACATGCATTATTAACCATATTATGCAGGTATTATCGCTAGAACTATAATAAATATACGTACTACTTTTATTATCGTCAATATAACATGCATTATTACCCATATTATGCAGATATTATCGATAGAACTGTAATAAATATACTTATTACTTTAATTATTATCAATATAACATGCACTATTAGCCATATTTTACTATTATTATCGCTAGAACTATAATAAGTATACTTATTACTCCCGATATTATCAATATAACATGTATTATTACCCATATAATGCAGTTATTATCGCTAGAACTGTAATAATTATACTTATTACTCCCAATACTATCAATATAACATGCATTATTACCCATATAATGCAGTTATTATCGCTAGAACTATAATAATTATACTTATTACTCCCAATATTATCAATATAACATGCATTATTACCCATATTATGCAGTCATTATCGCTAGAGCTATAATAAATATACGTATTACTTATATTATTATCAACATAACATGCATTATTACCCATATAATGCAGTTATTATCGACAGAAGTATAATAAATATACTTTTTACTTTTATTATTATCAATATAACAGACACTAATAGCCATATTTTACTATTATTATGGCTAGAACTATAATAATTATACTTATTACTCCCGATATTATCAATATAACATGCATTATTACCCATATAATGGAGGTATTATCGACTGAAGTATAATAAATATACTTATTACTCTTATTATAATCAATATAACAGGCACCCTTAGCCATATTTTACTAGTATTATCGCTAGAACTATAATAACTATACTTATTACTCCCGACATTATCAATATAACATGCCTTATTACGCATATAATGCAGTTATTATCGCTAAAACTGTGATAAATATACTTACTACTTTCATTATCATCAATATAACATGCATTATTACCCATATTATGCAGTTATTATCGCTAGAACTGTAATAATTATACTTATTACTTATATTATTAGCAATATAACGTGCATTATTACCCATAAATTGCAGTTATTATCGCTAGAACTCTAATAATTATACTTAGTACTTAAATTATTATCAATATAACATGCATTATTACCCATATTATGCAGTTATTTTGGATAGAACTGTAATAAATATACTTATTACTTTTATTATTATCAATATTACATGCACTATGTGCCATATATTACTATTATTATCGCTAGAACTATAATAATTATACTTATTACTCCCAATATTATCAATATAACATGCATTATTACCCATATTATGCAGTTATTATCGCTAGAACTGTAATATTTATACTTATTACTTATATTATTAGCAATATAACGTGCATTATTACCCATAAATTGCAGTTATTATCGCTAGAACTGTAATAATTATACTTAGTACTTAAATTATTATCAATATAACATGCATTATTACCCATATAATGGAGTTATTATCGCTAGAACTGTAATAATTATACTTATTACTTATACTATTAGCAATATAACGTGCATTATTACCCATAAATTGCAGTTAATATTGCTAGAACTGTAATAATTATACTTATTACTTATATGTTTATCAATATAACATGCATTATTAACCATATTATGCAGGTATTATCGCTAGAACTATAATAAATATACGTACTACTTTTATTATCGTCAATATAACATGCATTATTACCCATATTATGCAGATATTATCGATAGAAATGTAATAAATATACTTATTGCTTTAATTATTATCAATATAACATGCACTATTAGCCATATTTTACTATTATTATCGCTAGAACTATAATAAGTATACTTATTACTCCCGATATTATCAATATAACATGTATTATTACCCATATAATGCAGTTATTATCGCTAGAACTGTAATAATTATACTTATTACTCCCAATACTATCAATATAACATGCATTATTACCCATATAATGCAGTTATTATCGCTAGAACTGTAATAATTATACTTATTACTTATATTATTAGCAATATAACGTGCATTATTACCCATATAATGCAGTTATTATCGCTAGAACTGTAATAATTATACTTATTACTTATATTATTATCAATATAACATGCATTATTACCCATATAATGCAGTTATTATCGACAGAAGTATAATAAATATACTTTTTACTTTTATTATTATCAGTATAACATGTACTATTAGCCATATTTTCCTATTCTTATCGCTAGAACTATAATAATTATACTTATTACTCCCGATATTATCAATATAACATGCATTATTACCCATATAATGCAGTTATTATCGCTAGAACTGTAATAATTATACTTATTACTTATATTATTAGCAATATAACGTGCATTATTAACCATATTATGCAGTTATTATCGATAGAGCTGTAATAAATACACTTATTACTTTTATTATCATCAATATAACATGCATTATTAACCATATTATGCAGTTATTATCGCTAGAACTGTAATAATTATACTTATTACTTATATTATTAGCAATATAACGTGCATTATTACCCATAAATTGCAGTTATTATCGCTAGAACTGTAATAATTATACTTAGTACTTAAATTATTATCAATATAACATGCATTACTACCCATATTATGCAGTTATTTTGGATAGAACTGTAATAAATATACTTATTACTTTTATTATTATCAATATTACATGCACTATGTGCCATATATTACTATTATTATCGCTAGAACTATAATAATTATACTTATTACTCCCAATATTATCAATATAACATGCATTATTACCCATATTATGCAGTTATTATCGCTAGAGCTATAATAAATATACGTATTACTTTTATTATCATCAATATAACATGCATTATTACCCATATTATGCAGTTATTATCGATAGAACTGTAATAATTATACTTATTACTTTTACTATTATCAATATAACATGCACTATTAGCCATATTTTACTATTATTATCGCTAGAACTATAATAATTATACCTATTACTCCCGATATTATCAATATAACATGCCTTATTACCCGTATAATGCAGTTATTATCGCTAGAACTGTAATAATTATACTTATTACTTATATTATTAGCAATATAACGTGCATTATTACCCATATAATGCAGTTATAATTGCTAGAACTATAATAAATATACTTAGTACTTTTATTATCATCAATATAACATACATTATTACCCATATAATGCAGTTATTATCGCTAGAATTGTAATAATTATACTTATTACTTATATTATTATCAATATAACATGCATTATTACGCATATTATGCAGTTATAATCGCTAGAACTATAATAAATATACGTAGTACTTTTATTATCATCAATATAACATGCTTTATTACCCATATTATGCAGTTATTATCGCTAGAATTGTAATAATTATACTTATAACTTATATTATTATCAATATAACATGCATTATTACGCATATTATGCAGTTATAATCGCTAGAACTATAATAAATATACGTAGTACTTTTATTATCATCAATATAACATGCATTATTACCCATATTATGCAGTTATTATCGATAGAACTATAATAAATATACTTATTACTTATATTATTATCAATATAACATGCATTATTACCCATATAATGGACTTATTATCGCTAGAACTGTAATAATTATACTTATTACATATATTATTATCAATATAACATGCATTATTACCCATATATAGCAGTTATTATCGACAGAAGTATAATAAATATACTTATTACTTTTATTATTATTAATATAACAGTCACTCTTAGCCATATTTTACTAGTATTATCGCCAGAACTGTAATAATTATACTTGTTACTCCCGATATTATCAATATAACATCCATTATTACACATAAATTGCAGTTATTATCGCTAGAACTGTAATAATTATACTTATTACTCCCGATATTATCAATATAACATGCCTTATTACGCATGTAATGCAGTTATTATCGTTACAACTGTAATAATTATACTTATTACATATACTATTAGCAATATAACGTGCCTTATTACGCATATAATGCAATTATTATCGCTAGAACTGTAATAATTATACTTATCACTTATATTATTCTCAATATAACATGCATTATTACCCATATTATGCAGTTATTATCGCTAGAACTATAATAAATAGACGTATTACTTTTATTATCATCAATGTAACATGCATTATTACCCATGTCATGCAGTTATTATCGATAGAACTGTAATCAAGATACTTATTACTTTTACTATTATCAATATAACATGCACTATTAGCCATATTTTACTATTATTATCGCTAGAACTATAATAATTATACTTATTGCTCCCTATATTATCAATATAACATGCCTTATTACGCATGTAATGCAGTTATTATCGTTACAACTGTAATAATTATACTTATTACATATACTATTAGCAATATAACGTGCATTATTACCCATATAATGCAGTTATTATAGCCAGAACTGTAATAATTATACTTACTACTTATATTATTCTCAATATAACATGCATTATTACCCATATTATGCAGTTATTGTCGCTAGAACTATAATAAATATACTTAGTACTTTTATTATCATCAATATAACATACATTATTACCCATATAATGCAGTTATTATCGCTAGAATTGTAATAATTATACTTATTACATATACTATTATCAATATAACATGCATTATTACGCATATTATGCAGTTATAATCGCTAGAACTATAATCAATATACGTAGTACTTTTATTGTCATCAATATAACATGCATTATTACCCATATTATGCAGTTATTATCGATAGAACTATAATGAATATACTTATTACTTATATTATTATCAATATAACATGCATTATTACCCATATAATAGAGTTATTATCGCTAGAACTGTAATAATTATACTTATTACATATATTATTATCAATATAACATGCATTATTACCCATATATAGCAGTTATTACCGACAGAAGTATAATAAATATACTTATTACTTTTATTATTATTAATATAACAGTCACTCTTAGCCATATTTTACTAGTATTAACGCTAGAACTGTAATAATTATAATTGTTACTCCTGATATTATCAATATAACATCCATTATTACCCATAAATTGCAGTTATTATCGCTTGAACTGTAATAATTATACTTATTACTTATATTATTAGCAATATAACTTGCATTATTACCCATATAATGCAGTTATTAGCTCTAGAACTGTAATAATTATACTTATTACTTATATTATTATCAATATAACATGCATTATTACAAATATAATGGAGTTATTATCGCTAGAACTGTAATAATTATACGTACTACTTATATTATTCTCAATATAACATGCATTATTACCCATATTATGCAGTTATTATCGATAGAACTGTAATAAAGATACTTATTACTTTCACTATTATCAATATAACATGCACTATTAGCTATATTTTACTATTATTATCGCTAGAACTATAATAATTATACTTATTACTCCCGATATTATCAATATAACATGCCTTATTACGCATATAATGGAGTTATTATCGCTAGAACTGTAATAATTATACGCATTACTTATATTATTAGCAATATAACGTGCATTATTACCCATATTGTGCAGTTATTATCACTAGAACTGTAACAATTATACTTACTACTTATGTTATTATCAATATAACATGCCTTATTACGCATGTAATGCAGTTATTATCGTTAGAACTCTAATAATTATACTTATTACTTATATTATTAGCAATATAACATGCATTATTACCCATGTAATGGTGTTATTATCGCTAGAACTGTAATAATTATACATATTACTTATATTGTTAGCAATATAACCTGCATTATTACCCGTATAATGCGGTTATAATCGCTAGAACTGTAATAATTATACTTATTACTTATATTATTATCAATATAACATGCATTATTACCCATATTATTCAGATATTATCGCTAGAACTATAATAAATATACGTACTACTTTTATTATCTTCAATATAACATGCATTATTACCCATATTATGCAGTTATTATCGATAGAACTGTAATAAAGATACTTATTACTTTCACTATTATCAATATAACATGCACTATTAGCTATATTTTACTATTATTATCGCTAGAACTATAATAATTATACTTATTACTCCCGATATTATCAATATAACATGCCTTATAACGCATATAATGCAGTTATTATCGCTAGAACTGTAATAATTATACATATTACTTATATTATTAGCAATATAACATGCATTATTACCCATATAATGCAGTTATTATCGCTGGAACTGTAATAATTATACTTATTACTTATATTATTAGCAATATAACGTGCATTATTACCCATATAATGCAGTTATTATCGCTAGAACTGTAATAATTATACTTACTACTTATATTATTCTCAATGTAACATGCATTATTACCCATATTATGCAGTTATTATCGCTAGAACCATAATAAATATACGTATTACTTTTATTATCATCAACATAACATGCATTATGACCCATATTATGCAGTTATTATCGATAGAACTGTAATAAAGATACTTATTACTTTTACTATTATCAATATAACATGCACTATTAGCCATACTTTACTATTATTATCGCTAGAACTATAATAATTATACTTATTACTCCCGATATTATCAATATAACATGCCTTATTACGCATGTAATGCAGTTATTATCGTTAGAACTGTAATAATTATACTTATTACATATACTATCAGCAATATAACGTGCATTATTACCCATATAATGCAGTTATTATAGCCAGAACTGTAATAATTATTCGTACTACTTATATTATTCTCAATATAACATGCATTATTACCCATATTATGCAGTTATTATCGCTAGAACTATAATAAATAGACGTATTACTTTTATTATCATCAATATAACATGCATTATTACCCATATTATGCAGTTATTATCGATAGAACTGTAATAATGATACTTATTACTTTAACTATTATCAATATAACATGCATTATTACGCATATTATGCAGTTATAATCGCTAGAACTATAATAAATATACTTAGTACTTTTATTATCATCAGTATAACATGCATTATTGCCCATATTATGCAGTTATTATCGATAGAACTATAATAAATATACTTATTACTTATATTATTATCAATATAACATGCATTATTACCCATATAATGGAGTTATTATCGCTAGAACTGTAATAATTATACGCATTACTTATATTATTAGCAATATAACGTGCATTATTACCCATATTGTGCAGTTATTATCACTAGAACTGTAACAATTATACTTACTACTTATGTTATTATCAATATAACATGCCTTATTACGCATGTAATGCAGTTATTATCGTTAGAACTGTAATAATTATACTTATTACATACACTATTAGCAATATAACGTGCATTATTACCCATATAATGCAGTTATTATAGCCACAACTGTAATAATTATAATTACTACTTATATTATTCTCAATATAACATGCATTATTACCCATATTATGCAGTTATTATCGCTAGAACCATAATAAATATACGTATTACTTTTATTATCATCAACATAACATGCATTATGAAACATATTAAGCAGTTATTATCGATAGAACTGTAATAAAGATACTTATTACTTTCACTATTATCAATATAACATGCACTATTAGCTATATTTTACTATTATTATCGCTAGAACTATAATAATTATACTTATTACTCCCGATATTATCAATATAACATGCCTTATTACGCATATAATGCAGTTATTATCGCTAGAACTGTAATAATTATACATATTACTTATATTATTAGCAATATAACATGCATTATTACCCATATATCGGAGTTATTATAGCTAGAACTGTAATAATTATACTTATTACATATACTATTAGCAATATAACGTGCATTATTACCCATATAATGCAATTATTATAGCCACAACTGTAATAATTATACTTACTACTCATATTATTCTCAATATAACATGCATTATTACCCATATTATGCAGTTATTATCGCTAGAACCATAATAAATATACGTATTACTTTTATTATCATCAACATAACATGCATTATGAAACATATTAAGCAGTTATTATCGATAGAACTGTAATAAAGATACTTATTACTTTCACTATTATCAATATAACATGCACTCTTAGCTATATTTTACTATTATTATCGCTAGAACTATAATAATTATACTTATTACTCCCGATATTATCAATATAACATGCATTATTACCCATATAATGCAGTTATTATCGCTGGAACTGTAATAATTATACTTATTACTTATATTATTAGCAATATAACGTGCATTATTACCCATATAATGCAGTTATTATCGCTAGAACTGTAATAATTATACTTACTACTTATATTATTCTCAATGTAACATGCATTATTACCCACATAATGCAGTTATTATCGACAGAAGTATAATAAATATACTTTTTACTTTTATTATTATCAGTATAACATGTACTATTAGCCATATTTTCCTATTCTTATCGCTAGAACTATAATAATTATACTTATTACTCCCGATATTATCAATATAACATGCATTATTACCCATATATTGCAGTTATTATCGACAGAAGTATAATAAATATACTTATTACTTTTAATATTATCAATATAACGTGCACTATTAGACATATTTTACTATTATTATCGTTAGAACTATAATAATTATACTTATTACTCCCGGTATTATCAATATAACATGCATTATTACCCGTATAATGCAGTTATTATCGCTAGAACTGTAATAATTATACTTATTACTTATACTATTAGCAATATAACGTGCATTATTATCCATAAATTGCAGTTAATATTGCTAGAACTGTAATAATTATACTTATTACTTATATCATTATCAATATAACATGCATTATTAACCATATTATGCAGTTATTATCGCTAGAAATATAATAAATATACGTCCTACTTTTATTATCGTCAATATAACATGCATTACTACCCATATTATGCAGATATTATCGATAGAACTGTAATAAATATACTTATTACTTTAATTATTATCAATATAACATGCACTATTAGCCATATTTTACTATTATTATCGCTAGAACTATAATAAGTATACTTATTACTCCCGATATTATCAATATAACATGTATTATTACCCATATAATGCAGTTATTATCGCTAGAACTGTAATAATTATACTTATTACTCCCAATACTATCAATATAACATGCATTATTACCCATATAATGCAGTTATTATCGCTAGAACTGTAATAATTATACTTATTACTTATATTATTAGCAATATAACGTGCATTATTACCCATATAATGCGGTTATTATCGCTAGAACTGTAATAATTATACTTATTACTTAGATTATTATCAATATAACATGCATTATTACCCATATAATGCAGTTATTATCGACAGAAGTATAATAAATATACTTTTTACTTTTATTATTATCAGTATAACATGTACTGTTAGCCATATTTTCCTATTCTTATCGCTAGAACTATAATAATTATACTTATTACTCCCGATATTATCAATATAACATGCATTATTACCCATATAATGCAGTTATTATCGCTAGAACTGTAATAATTATACTTATTACTTATATTATTAGCAATATAACGTGCTTTATTACCCATATTATGCAGTTATTATCGATAGAGCTGTAATAAATACACTTATTACTTTTATTATCATCAATATAACATGCATTATTACCCATATTATGCAGTTATTATCGCTAGAACTGTAATAATTATACTTATTACTTATACTATTAGCAATATAACGTGCATTATTACCCATAAATTGCAGTTATTATCTCTAGAACTGTAATAATTATACTTAGTACTTAAATTATTATCAATATAACATGCATTATTACCCATATTATGCAGTTATTTTGGATAGAACTGTAATAAATATACTTATTACTTTTATTATTATCAATATTACATGCACTATGTGCCATATATTACTATTATTATCGCTAGAACTATAATAATTATACTTATTAATCCCGATATTATCAATATAACATGCATTATTACCCATATAATGGAGGTACTATCGACTGAAGTATAATAAATATACTTATTACTCTTATTATAATCAATATAACAGGCACCCTTAGCCATATTTTACTAGTATTATCGCTAGAACTATAATAACTATACTTATTACTCCCGACATTATCAATATAACATGCCTTATTACGCATATACTGCAGTTATTATCGCTAAAACTGTGATAAATATACTTACTACTTTCATTATCATCAATATAACATGCATTATTACCCATATTATGCAGTTATTATCGCTAGAACTATAATAAATATACTTATTACTCCCAATATTATCAATATAACATGCATTATTACCCATATAATGCAGTTATTATCGCTAGAACTGTAATAATTATACTTATTACTTATATTATTAGCAATATAACGTGCATTATTACCCATATTATGCAGTTATTATCGATAGAGCTGTAATAAATACACTTATTACATTTATTATCATCAATATAACATGCATTATTACCCATATTATGCAGTTATTATCGCTAGAACTGTAATAATTATACTTATTACTTATACTATTAGCAATATAACGTGCATTATTACCCATAAATTGCAGTTATTATCGCTAGAACTGTAATAATTATACTTAGTACTTAAATTATTATCAATATAACATGCATTATTACCCATATTATGCAGTTATTTTGGATAGAACTGTAATATATATACTTATTACTTTTATTATTATCAATATTACATGCACTATGTGCCATATATTACTATTATTATCGCTAGAACTATAATAATTATACTTATTACTCCCAATATTATCAATATAACATGCATTATTACCCATATTATGCAGTTATTATCGCTAGAGCTATAATAAATATACGTATTACTTATATTATTATCAACATAACATGCATTATTACCCATATAATGCAGTTATTATCGACAGAAGTATAATAAATATACTTTTTACTTTTATTATTATCAGTATAACATGTACTATTAGCCATATTTTCCTATTCTTATCGCTAGAACTATAATAATTATACTTATTACTCCCGATATTATCAATATAACATGCATTATTACCCATATATTGCAGTTATTATCGACAGAAGTATAATAAATATACTTATTACTTTTAATATTATCAATATAACATGCACTATTAGCCATATTTTACTATTATTATCGTTAGAACTATAATAATTATACTTATTACTCCCGGTATTATCAATATAACATGCATTATTACCCATATAATGCAGTTATTATCGCTAGAACTGTAATAATTATACTTATTACTTATATTATTAGCAATATAACGTGCATTATTACCCATAAATTGCAGTTATTATCGCTAGAACTCTAATAATTATACTTAGTACTTAAATTATTATCAATATAACATGCATTATTACCCATATTACGCAGTTATTTTGGATAGAACTGTAATAAATATACTTATTACTTTTATTATTATCAATATTACATGCACTATGTGCCATATATTACTATTATTATCGCTAGAACTATAATAATTATACTTATTACTCCCAATATTATCAATATAACATGCATTATTACCCATATTATGCAGTTATTATCGCTAGAACTGTAATAATTATACTTATTACTTATATTATTAGCAATATAACGTGCATTATTACCCATAAATTGCAGTTATTATCGCTAGAACTGTAATAATTATACTTAGTACTTAAATTATTATCAATATAACATGCATTATTACCCATATAATGGAGTTATTATCGCTAGAACTGTAATAATTATACTTATTACTTATACTATTAGCAATATAACGTGCATTATTACCCATAAATTGCAGTTAATATTGCTAGAACTGTAATAATTATACTTATTACTTATATCATTATCAATATAACATGCATTATTAACCATATTATGCAGGTATTATCGCTAGAACTATAATAAATATACGTACTACTTTTATTATCGTCAATATAACATGCATTATTACCCATATTATGCAGATATTATCGATAGAACTGTAATAAATATACTTATTACTTTAATTATTATCAATATAACATGCACTATTAGCCATATTTTACTATTATTATCGCTAGAACTATAATAAGTATACTTATTACTCCCGATATTATCAATATAACATGTATTATTACCCATATAATGCAGTTATTATCGCTAGAACTGTAATAATTATACTTATTACTCCCAATACTATCAATATAACATGCATTATTACCCATATAATGCAGTTATTATCGCTAGAACTGTAATAATTATACTTATTACTTATATTATTAGCAATATAACGTGCATTATTACCCATATAATGCAGTTATTATCGCTAGAACTGTAATAATTATACTTATTACTTATATTATTATCAATATAACATGCATTATTACCCATATAATGCAGTTATTATCGACAGAAGTATAATAAATATACTTTTTACTTATATCATTATCAATATAACATGCATTATTAACCATATTATGCAGGTATTATCGCTAGAACTATAATAAATATACGTACTACTTTTATTATCGTCAATATAACATGCATTATTACCCATATTATGCAGATATTATCGATAGAACTGTAATAAATATACTTATTACTTTAATTATTATCAATATAACATGCACTATTAGCCATATTTTACTATTATTATCGCTAGAACTATAATAATTATACTTATTACTCCCGATGTTATCAATATAACATGCATTATTACCCATAAATTGCAGTTAATATTGCTGGAACTGTAATAATTATGCTTATTACTTATATCATTATCAATATAACATGCATTATTAACCATATTATGCAGTTATTATCGCTAGAACTATAATAATTATACGTACTACTTTTATTATCGTCAATATAACATGCATTATTACCCATATTATGCAGATATTATCGATAGAACTGTAATAAATATACTTATTACTTATATTATTAGCAATATAACGTGCATTATTACCCATAAATTGCAGTTATTATCGCTAGAACTGTAATAATTATACTTAGTACTTAAATTATTATCAATATAACATGCATTATTACCCATATTATGCAGTTATTTTGGATAGAACTGTAATAAATATACTTATTACTTTTATTATTATCAATATTACATGCACTATGTGCCATATATTACTATTATTATCGCTAGAACTATAATAATTATACTTATTACTCCCAATATTATCAATATAACATGCATTATTACCCATATTATGCAGTTATTATCGCTAGAGCTATAATAAATATACGTATTACTTTTATTATCATCAATATAACATGCATTATTACCCATATTATGCAGTTATTATCGATAGAACTGTAATAAATATACTTATAACTTATATTATTAGCAATATAACGTGCATTATTACCCATAAATTGCAGTTATTATCGCTAGAACTGTAATAATTATACTTAGTACTTAAATTATTATCAATATAACATGCATTATTACCCATATTATGCAGTTATTTTGGATAGAACTGTAATAAATATACTTATTACTTTTATTATTATCAATATTACATGCACTATGTGCCATATTTTACTATTATTATCGCTAGAACTATAATAATTACACTTATTACTCCCAATATTATCAATATAACAAGCATTATTACGCATATAATGCAGTTATTATCCCTAGAACTGTAATAATTATACTTATTACTTATATTATTATCAATATAACATGCATTATTACCCATATAATGCAGTTATTATCGCTAGAACTGTAATAATTATACTTATTACTTATACTATTAGCAATATAACGTGCATTGTTACCCATAAATTGCAGTTATTATCGCCAGAACTGTAATAATTATACTTATTACTTATACTATTATCAATATAACATGCATTATTACCCATATAATGGAGTTATTATCGCTAGAACTGTAATAATTATACTTATTACTTATATCATTATCAATATAACATGCATTATTAACCATATTATGCAGTTATTATCGCTAGAACTGTAATAATTATACTTATTACTTATACTATTAGCAATATAACGTGCATTATTACCCATAAATTGCAGTTAATATTGCTGGAACTGTAATAATTATACTTATTACTTATATCATTATCAATATAACATGCATTATTAACCATATTATGCAGTTATTATCGCTAGAACTATAATAAATATACGTACTACTTTTATTATCGTCAATATAACATGCATTATTACCCATATTATGCAGATATTATCGATAGAACTGTAATAAATATACTTATTACTTATATTATTAGCAATATAACGTGCATTATTACGCATAAATTGCAGTTATTATCGCTAGAACTGTAATAATTATACTTAGTACTTAAATTATTATCAATATAACATGCATTATTACCCATATTATGCAGTTATTTTGGATAGAACTGTAATAAATATACTTATTACTTTTATTATTATCAATATTACATGCACTATGTGCCATATATTACTATTATTATCGCTAGAACTATAATAATTATACTTATTACTCCCAATATTATCAATATAACATGCATTATTACCCATATTATGCAGTTATTATCGCTAGAGCTATAATAAATATACGTATTACTTTTATTATCATCAATATAACATGCATTATTACCCATATTATGCAGTTATTATCGATAGAACTGTAATAAATATACTTATAACTTTTATTATTATCAATATAACATGCACTATTAGCCATATTTTACTATTATTATCGCTAGAACTATAATAATTACACTTATTACACCCAATATTATCAATATAACATGCATTATTACGCATATAATGCAGTTATTATCCCTAGAACTGTAATAATTATACTTATTACTTATATTATTATCAATATAACATGCATTATTACCCATATAATGCAGTTATTATCGCTAGAACTGTAATAATTATACTTATTACTTATACTATTAGCAATATAACGTGCATTGTTACCCATAAATTGCAGTTATTATCGCTAGAACTGTAATAATTATACTTATTACTTATACTATTATCAATATAACATGCATTATTACCCATATAATGCAGTTATTATCGCTAGAACTGTAATAATTATACTTATTACTTATATTATTATCAATATAACATGCATTATTACCCATATAATGCAGTTATTATCGACAGAAGTATAATAAATATACTTTTTACTTTTATTATTATCAGTATAACATGTACTATTAGCCATATTTTCCTATTCTTATCGCTAGAACTATAATAATTATACTTATTACTCCCGATATTATCAATATAACATGCATTATTACCCATATATTGCAGTTATTATCGACAGAAGTATAATAAATATACTTATTACTTTTAATATTATCAATATAACATGCACTATTAGCCATATTTTACTATTATTATCGTTAGAACTATAATAATTATACTTATTACTCCCGGTATTATCAATATAACATGCATTATTACCCATATAATGCAGTTATTATCGCTAGAACTGTAATAATTATACTTATTACTTATACTATTAGCAATATAACGTGCATTATTACCCATAAATTGCAGTTAATATTGCTAGAACTGTAATAATTATACTTATTACTTATATCATTATCAATATAACATGCATTATTAACCATATTATGCAGTTATTATCGCTAGAACTATAATAAATATACGTACTACTTTTATTATCGTCAATATAACATGCATTACTACCCATATTATGCAGATATTATCGATAGAACTGTAATAAATATACTTATTACTTTAATTATTATCAATATAACATGCACTATTAGCCATATTTTACTATTATTATCGCTAGAACTATAATAAGTATACTTATTACTCCCGATATTATCAATATAACATGTATTATTACCCATATAATGCAGTTATTATCGCTAGAACTGTAATAATTATACTTATTACTTATACTATTAGCAATATAACGTGCATTATTACCCATAAATTGCAGTTAATATTGCTAGAACTGTAATAATTATACTTATTACTTATATTATTAGCAATATAACATGCATTATTACCCATATTATGCAGTTATTATCGCTAGAACTGTAATAATTATACTTATTACTTATATTATTAGCAATATAACGTGCATTATTACCCATAAATTGCAGTTATTATCGCTAGAACTGTAATAATTATACTTAGTACTTAAATTATTATCAATATAACATGCATTATTACCCATATTATGCAGTTATTTCGGATAGAACTGTAATAAATATACTTATTACTTTTATTATTATCAATATTACATGCACTATGTGCCATATATTACTATTATTATCGCTAGAACTATAATAATTATACTTATTACTCCCAATATTATCAATATAACATGCATTATTACCCATATTATGCAGTTATTATCGCTAGAGCTATAATAAATATACGTATTACTTATATTATTATCAACATAACACGCATTATTACCCATATAATGCAGTTATTATCGCTAGAACTGTAATAATTATACTTATTACTTATATTATTAGCAATATAACGTGCATTATTACCCATATAATGCAGTTATTATCGCTAGAACTGTAATAATTATACTTATTACTTATATTATTATCAATATAACATGCATTATTACCCATATAATGCAGTTATTATCGACAGAAGTATAATAAATATACTTTTTACTTATATCATTATCAATATAACATGCATTATTAACCATATTATGCAGGTATTATCGCTAGAACTATAATAAATATACGTACTACTTTTATTATCGTCAATATAACATGCATTATTACCCATATTATGCAGATATTATCGATAGAACTGTAATAAATATACTTATTACTTTAATTATTATCAATATAACATGCACTATTAGCCATATTTTACTATTATTATCGCTAGAACTATAATAATTATACTTATTACTCCCGATGTTATCAATATAACATGCATTATTACCCATAAATTGCAGTTAATATTGCTGGAACTGTAATAATTATGCTTATTACTTATATCATTATCAATATAACATGCATTATTAACCATATTATGCAGTTATTATCGCTAGAACTATAATAATTATACGTACTACTTTTATTATCGTCAATATAACATGCATTATTACCCATATTATGCAGATATTATCGATAGAACTGTAATAAATATACTTATTACTTATATTATTAGCAATATAACGTGCATTATTACCCATAAATTGCAGTTATTATCGCTAGAACTGTAATAATTATACTTAGTACTTAAATTATTATCAATATAACATGCATTATTACCCATATTATGCAGTTATTTTGGATAGAACTGTAATAAATATACTTATTACTTTTATTATTATCAATATTACATGCACTATGTGCCATATATTACTATTATTATCGCTAGAACTATAATAATTATACTTATTACTCCCAATATTATCAATATAACATGCATTATTACCCATATTATGCAGTTATTATCGCTAGAGCTATAATAAATATACGTATTACTTTTATTATCATCAATATAACATGCATTATTACCCATATTATGCAGTTATTATCGATAGAACTGTAATAAATATACTTATAACTTATATTATTAGCAATATAACGTGCATTATTACCCATAAATTGCAGTTATTATCGCTAGAACTGTAATAATTATACTTAGTACTTAAATTATTATCAATATAACATGCATTATTACCCATATTATGCAGTTATTTTGGATAGAACTGTAATAAATATACTTATTACTTTTATTATTATCAATATTACATGCACTATGTGCCATATTTTACTATTATTATCGCTAGAACTATAATAATTACACTTATTACTCCCAATATTATCAATATAACAAGCATTATTACGCATATAATGCAGTTATTATCCCTAGAACTGTAATAATTATACTTATTACTTATATTATTATCAATATAACATGCATTATTACCCATATAATGCAGTTATTATCGCTAGAACTGTAATAATTATACTTATTACTTATACTATTAGCAATATAACGTGCATTGTTACCCATAAATTGCAGTTATTATCGCCAGAACTGTAATAATTATACTTATTACTTATACTATTATCAATATAACATGCATTATTACCCATATAATGGAGTTATTATCGCTAGAACTGTAATAATTATACTTATTACTTATATCATTATCAATATAACATGCATTATTAACCATATTATGCAGTTATTATCGCTAGAACTGTAATAATTATACTTATTACTTATACTATTAGCAATATAACGTGCATTATTACCCATAAATTGCAGTTAATATTGCTGGAACTGTAATAATTATACTTATTACTTATATCATTATCAATATAACATGCATTATTAACCATATTATGCAGTTATTATCGCTAGAACTATAATAAATATACGTACTACTTTTATTATCGTCAATATAACATGCATTATTACCCATATTATGCAGATATTATCGATAGAACTGTAATAAATATACTTATTACTTATATTATTAGCAATATAACGTGCATTATTACGCATAAATTGCAGTTATTATCGCTAGAACTGTAATAATTATACTTAGTACTTAAATTATTATCAATATAACATGCATTATTACCCATATTATGCAGTTATTTTGGATAGAACTGTAATAAATATACTTATTACTTTTATTATTATCAATATTACATGCACTATGTGCCATATATTACTATTATTATCGCTAGAACTATAATAATTATACTTATTACTCCCAATATTATCAATATAACATGCATTATTACCCATATTATGCAGTTATTATCGCTAGAGCTATAATAAATATACGTATTACTTTTATTATCATCAATATAACATGCATTATTACCCATATTATGCAGTTATTATCGATAGAACTGTAATAAATATACTTATAACTTTTATTATTATCAATATAACATGCACTATTAGCCATATTTTACTATTATTATCGCTAGAACTATAATAATTACACTTATTACACCCAATATTATCAATATAACATGCATTATTACGCATATAATGCAGTTATTATCCCTAGAACTGTAATAATTATACTTATTACTTATATTATTATCAATATAACATGCATTATTACCCATATAATGCAGTTATTATCGCTAGAACTGTAATAATTATACTTATTACTTATACTATTAGCAATATAACGTGCATTGTTACCCATAAATTGCAGTTATTATCGCTAGAACTGTAATAATTATACTTATTACTTATACTATTATCAATATAACATGCATTATTACCCATATAATGCAGTTATTATCGCTAGAACTGTAATAATTATACTTATTACTTATATTATTATCAATATAACATGCATTATTACCCATATAATGCAGTTATTATCGACAGAAGTATAATAAATATACTTTTTACTTTTATTATTATCAGTATAACATGTACTATTAGCCATATTTTCCTATTCTTATCGCTAGAACTATAATAATTATACTTATTACTCCCGATATTATCAATATAACATGCATTATTACCCATATATTGCAGTTATTATCGACAGAAGTATAATAAATATACTTATTACTTTTAATATTATCAATATAACATGCACTATTAGCCATATTTTACTATTATTATCGTTAGAACTATAATAATTATACTTATTACTCCCGGTATTATCAATATAACATGCATTATTACCCATATAATGCAGTTATTATCGCTAGAACTGTAATAATTATACTTATTACTTATACTATTAGCAATATAACGTGCATTATTACCCATAAATTGCAGTTAATATTGCTAGAACTGTAATAATTATACTTATTACTTATATCATTATCAATATAACATGCATTATTAACCATATTATGCAGTTATTATCGCTAGAACTATAATAAATATACGTACTACTTTTATTATCGTCAATATAACATGCATTACTACCCATATTATGCAGATATTATCGATAGAACTGTAATAAATATACTTATTACTTTAATTATTATCAATATAACATGCACTATTAGCCATATTTTACTATTATTATCGCTAGAACTATAATAAGTATACTTATTACTCCCGATATTATCAATATAACATGTATTATTACCCATATAATGCAGTTATTATCGCTAGAACTGTAATAATTATACTTATTACTTATACTATTAGCAATATAACGTGCATTATTACCCATAAATTGCAGTTAATATTGCTAGAACTGTAATAATTATACTTATTACTTATATTATTAGCAATATAACATGCATTATTACCCATATTATGCAGTTATTATCGCTAGAACTGTAATAATTATACTTATTACTTATATTATTAGCAATATAACGTGCATTATTACCCATAAATTGCAGTTATTATCGCTAGAACTGTAATAATTATACTTAGTACTTAAATTATTATCAATATAACATGCATTATTACCCATATTATGCAGTTATTTCGGATAGAACTGTAATAAATATACTTATTACTTTTATTATTATCAATATTACATGCACTATGTGCCATATATTACTATTATTATCGCTAGAACTATAATAATTATACTTATTACTCCCAATATTATCAATATAACATGCATTATTACCCATATTATGCAGTTATTATCGCTAGAGCTATAATAAATATACGTATTACTTATATTATTATCAACATAACACGCATTATTACCCATATAATGCAGTTATTATCGACAGAAGTATAATAAATATACTTTTTACTTTTATTATTATCAGTATAACATGTACTATTAGCCATATTTTCCTATTCTTATCGCTAGAACTATAATAATTATACTTATTACTCCCGATATTATCAATATAACATGCATTATTACCCATATATTGCAGTTATTATCGACAGAAGTATAATAAATATACTTATTACTTTTAATATTGTCAATATAACATGCACTATTAGCCATATTTTACTATTATTATCGTTAGAACTATAATAATTATACTTATTACTCCCGGTATTATCAATATAACATGCATTATTACCCATATAATGAAGTTATTATCGCTAGAACTGTAATAATTATACTTATTACTTATACTATTAGCAATATAACGTGCATTATTACCCATAAATTGCAGTTAATATTGCTGGAACTGTAATAATTATACTTATTACTTATATCATTATCAATATAACATGCATTATTAACCATATTATGCAGTTATTATCGCTAGAACTATAATAAATATACGTACTACTTTTATTATCGTCAATATAACATGCATTATTACCCATATTATGCAGATGTTATCGATAGAACTGTAATAAATATACTTATTACTTTAATTATTATCAATATAACATGCACTATTAGCCATATTTTACTATTATTATCGCTAGAACTCTAATAAGTATACTTATTACTCCCGATATTATCAATATAACATGTATTATTACCCATATAATGCAGTTATTATCGCTAGAACCGTAATAATTATACTTATAACTCCCAATACTATCAATATAACATGCATTATTACCCATATAATGCAGTTATTATCGCTAGAACTGTAATAATTATACTTATTACTTATATTATTAGCAATATAACGTGCATTATTACCCATATAATGCAGTTATTATCGCTAGAACTGTAATAATTATACTTATTACTTAGATTATTATCAATATAACATGCATTATTACCCATATTATGCAGTTATTATCGATAGAACTGTAATAAAGATACTTATTACTTTTACTATTATCAATATAACATGCACTATTAGCCATATTTTACTATTATTATCGCTAGAACTATAATAATTATACTTATTACTCCCGGTATTATCAATATAACATGCATTATTACCCATATAATGCAGTTATTATCGCTGGAACTGTAATAATTATAATTATTACTTATATTATTAGCAATATAACGTGCATTATTACCCATATAATGCAGTTATTATCGCTAGAACTGTAATAATTATACTTACTACTTATATTATTCTCAATGTAACATGCATTATTACCCATATTATGCAGTTATTATCGATAGAACTGTAATAAAGATACTTATTACTTTTACTATTATCAATATAACATGCACTATTAGCCATATTTTACTATTATTATCGCTAGAACTATAATAATAATACTTATTACTCCCGATATTATCAATATAACATGCATTATTACCCATATAATGCAGTTATTATCGCTAGAACTGTAATAATTATACGCATTACTTATATTATTAGCAATATAACGTGCATTATTACCCATATTGTGCAGTTATTATCACTAGAACTGTAATAATTATACTTACTACTTATATTATTATCAATATAACATGCCTTATTACGCATGTAATGCAGTTATTATAGTTAGAACTGTAATAATTATACTTATTACATACACTACTAGCAATATAACGTGCATTATTACCAATATAATGCAGTTATTATAGCCACAACTGTAATAATTATACTTACTACTTATATTATTCTCAATATAACATGCATTATTACCCATATTATGCAGTTATTATCGCTAGAATCATAATAAATATACGTATTACTTTTATTATCATCAACATAACATGCATTATGAAACATATTATGCAGTTATTATCGATAGAACTGTAATAAAGATACTTATTACTTTCACTATTATCAATATAACATGCACTATTAGCCATATTTTACTATTATTATCGCTAGAACTATAATAATTATACTTATTAATCCAGATGTTATCAATATAACATGCCTTATTACGCATATAATGCAGTTATTATCGCTAGAACTGTAATAATTATACATATTACTTATATTATTAGCAATATAACATGCATTATTACCCATATATCGGAGTTATTATCGCTAGAACTGTAATAATTATACTTAAAACATATACTGTTAGCAATATAACGTGCATTATTACCCATATAATGCAGTTATTATAGCCAGAACTGTAATAATTATACTTACTACTTATATTATTCTCAATATAACATGCATTATTACCCATATTATGCAGTTATTATCGCTAGAACTGTAATAAATAGACGTATTACTTTTATTATCATCAACATAACATGCATTATGACCCATATTATGCAGTTATTATCGATAGAACTGTAATAAAGATACTTATTACTTTTACTATTATCAATATAACATGCACTATTAGCCATACTTTACTATTATTATCGCTAGAACTATAATAATTATACTTATTACTCCCGATATTATCAATATAACATGCCTTATTACGCATGTAATGCAGTTATTATCGTTAGAACTGTAATAATTATACTTATTACATATACTATTAGCAATATAACGTGCATTATTACCCATATATCGGAGTTATTATCGCTAGAACTGTAATAATTATACTTATTACATATACTGTTAGCAATATAACGTGCATTATTACCCATATAATGCAGTTATTATAGCCAGAACTGTAATAATTATACTTACTACTTATATTATTCTCAATATAACATGCATTATTACCCATATTATGCAGTTATTATCGCTAGAACTGTAATAAATAGACGTATTACTTTTATTATCATCAACATAACATGCATTATGACCCATATTATGCAGTTATTATCGATAGAACTGTAATAAAGATACTTATTACTTTTACTATTACCAATATAACATGCACTATTAGCCATACTTTACTATTATAATCGCTAGAACTATAATAATTATACTTATTACTCCCGATATTATCAATATAACATGCCTTATTACGCATGTAATGCAGTTATTATCGTTAGAACTGTAATAATTATACTTATTACATATACTATTAGCAATATAACGTGCATTATTACCCATATATCGGAGTTATTATCGCTAGAACTGTAATAATTATACTTATTACATATACTGTTAGCAATATAACGTGCATTATTACCCATATAATGCAGTTATTATAGCCAGAACTGTAATAATTATACTTACTACTTATATTATTCTCAATATAACATGCATTATTACCCATATTATGCAGTTATTATCGCTAGAACTGTAATAAATAGACGTATTACTTTTATTATCATCAACATAACATGCATTATGACCCATATTATGCAGTTATTATCGATAGAACTGTAATAAAGATACTTATTACTTTGACTATTACCAATATAACATGCACTATTAGCCATACTTTACTATTATAATCGCTAGAACTATAATAATTATACTTATTACTCCCGATATTATCAATATAACATGCCTTATTACGCATGTAATGCAGTTATTATCGTTAGAACTGTAATAATTATACTTATTACATATACTATTAGCAATATAACGTGCATTATTACCCATATATCGGAGTTATTATCGCTAGAACTGTAATAATTATACTTATTACATATACTGTTAGCAATATAACGTGCATTATTACCCATATAATGCAGTTATTATAGCCAGAACTGTAATAATTATACTTACTACTTATATTATTCTCAATATAACATGCATTATTACCCATATTATGCAGTTATTATCGCTAGAACTGTAATAAATAGACGTATTACTTTTATTATCATCAACATAACATGCATTATGACCCATATTATGCAGTTATTATCGATAGAACTGTAATAAAGATACTTATTACTTTGACTATTACCAATATAACATGCACTATTAGCCATACTTTACTATTATAATCGCTAGAACTATAATAATTATACTTATTACTCCCGATATTATCAATATAACATGCCTTATTACGCATGTAATGCAGTTATTATCGTTAGAACTGTAATAATTATACTTATTACATATACTATTAGCAATATAACGTGCATTATTACCCATATAATGCAGTTATTATAGCCAGAACTGTAATAATTATACGTACTACTTATATTATTCTCAATATAACATGCATTATTACCCATATTATGCAGTTATTATCGCTAGAACTATAATAAATAGACGTATTACTTTTATTATCATCAATTTAACATGCATTATTACCCATATTATGCAGTTATTATCGATAGAACTGTAATAATGATACTTATTACCTTAACTATTATCAATATAACATGCATTATTACGCGTATTATGCAGTTATAATCGCTAGAACTATAATAAATATACTTAGTACTTTTATTATCATCAGTATAACATGCATTATTACCCATATTATGCAGTTATTATCGATAGAACTATAATAAATATACTTATTACTTATATTATTATCAATATAACATGCATTATTACCCATATAATGGAGTTATTATCGCTAGAACTGTAATAATTATACGCATTACTTATATTATTAGCAATATAACGTGCATTATTACCCATATTGTGCAGTTATTATCACTAGAACTGTAATAATTATACTTACTACTTATATTATTATCAATATAACATGCCTTATTACCCATATAATGCAGTTATTATAGCCACAACTGTAATAATTATACTTACTACTGTTATTATTCTCAATATAACATGCATTATTACCCATATTATGCAGTTATTATCGCTAGAACTATAATAAATAGACGTATTACTTTTATTATCATCAACATAACATGCATTATGACCCATATTATGCAGTTATTATCGATAGAACTGTAATAAAGATACTTATTACTTTTACTATTATCAATATAACATGCACTATTAGCCATACTTTACTATTATTATCGCTAGAACTATAATAATTATACTTATTACTCCCGATATTATCAATATAACATGCCTTATTACGCATGTAATGCAGTTATTATCGTTAGAACTGTAATAATTATACTTATTACATATACTATCAGCAATATAACGTGCATTATTACCCATATAATGCAGTTATTAAGCCAGAACTGTAATAATTATACGTACTACTTATATTATTCTCAATATAACATGCATTATTACCCATATTATGCAGTTATTATCGCTAGAACTATAATAAATAGACGTATTACTTTTATTATCATCAATATAACATGCATTATGACCCATATTATGCAGTTATTATCGATAGAACTGTAATAAAGATACTTATTACTTTTACTATTATCAATATAACATGCACTATTAGCCATACTTTACTATTATTATCGCTAGAACTATAATAATTATACTTATTACTCCCGATATTATCAATATAACATGCCTTATTACGCATGTAATGCAGTTATTATCGCTAGAACCATAATAAATAGACGTATTACTTTTATTATCATCAAGATAACATGTATTATGACCCATATTATGCAGTTATTATCGATAGAACTGTAATAAAGATACTTATTACTTTTACTAATATCAATATAACATGCACTATTAGCCATATTTTACTATTATTATCGCTAGAACTATAATAACTGTACTTATTACTCCCGATATTATCAAAATAACATGCCTTATTACGCATGTAATGCAGTTATTATCGTT
Organism: Megachile leachella; assembly: GCA_963576845.1. Taxonomy (NCBI): domain Eukaryota; kingdom Metazoa; phylum Arthropoda; class Insecta; order Hymenoptera; family Megachilidae; genus Megachile; species Megachile leachella. The sequence continues at coordinate 1,087,930 of CAUYWW010000124.1, read as the reverse complement.
AGAACTGTAATAATTATACTTATTACTTATATTATTAGCAATATAACATGCATTATTACCCATGTAATGGAGTTATTATCGCTAGAACTGTAATAATTATACATATTACTTATATTGTTAGCAATATAACCTGCATTATTACCCGTATAATGCGGTTATAATCGCCAGAACTGTAATAATTATACTTATTACTTATATTATTATCAATATAACATGCATTATTACCCATATTATTCAGATATTATCGCTAGAACTATAATAAATATACGTACTACTTTTATTATCTTCAATATAACATGCATTATTACCCATATTATGCAGTTATTATCGATAGAACTGTAATAAAGATACTTATTACTTTTACTATTATCAATATAACATGCACTATTAGCCATATTTTACTATTATTATCGCTAGAACTATAATAATTATACTTATTACTCCCGATATTATCAATATAACATGCCTTATTACGCATATAATGCAGTTATTATCGCTAGAACTGTAATAATTATACTTATTACTTATATTATTAGCAATATAACATGCATTATTACCCATATAATGCAGTTATTATCGCTGGAACTGTAATAATTATACTTATTACTTATATTATTAGCAATATAACGTGCATTATTACCCATATAATGCAGTTATTATCGCTAGAACTGTAATAATTATACGCATTACTTATATTATTAGCAATATAACGTGCATTATTACCCATATTGTGCAGTTATTATCACTAGAACTGTAATAATTATACTTACTACTTATATTATTATCAATATAACATGCCTTATTACGCATGTAATGCAGTTATTATCGTTAGAACTGTAATAATTATACTTATTACATACACTATTAGCAATATAACGTGCATTATTACCCATATAATGCAGTTATTATAGCCACAACTGTAATAATTATACTTACTACTTATATTATTCTCAATATAACATGCATTATTACCCATATTATGCAGTTATTATCGCTAGAATCATAATAAATATACGTATTACTTTTATTATCATCAACATAACATGCATTATGAAACATATTATGCAGTTATTATCGATAGAACTGTAATAAAGATACTTATTACTTTCACTATTATCAATATAACATGCACTATTAGCCATATTTTACTATTATTATCGCTAGAACTATAATAATTATACTTATTACTCCCGATGTTATCAATATAACATGCCTTATTACGCATGTAATGCAGTTATTGTCGTTAGAACTGTAATAATTATACTTATTACATATACTATTAGCAATATAACGTGCATTATTACCCATATAATGCAGTTATTATAGCCAGAACTGTAATAATTATACGTACTACTTATATTATTCTCAATATAACATGCATTATTACCCATATTATGCAGTTATTATCGCTAGAACTATAATAAATAGACGTATTACTTTTATTATCATCAATATAACATGCATTATTACCCATATTATGCAGTTATTATCGATAGAACTGTAATAATGATACTTATTACTTTAACTATTATCAATATAACATGCATTATTACGCATATTATGCAGTTATAATCGCTAGAACTATAATAAATATACTTAGTACTTTTATTATCATCAGTATAACATGCATTATTACCCATATTATGCAGTTATTATCGATAGAACTATAATAAATATACTTATTACTTATATTATTATCAATATAACATGCATTATTACCCATATAATGGAGTTATTATCGCTAGAACTGTAATAATTATACGCATTACTTATATTATTAGCAATATAACGTGCATTATTACCCATATTGTGCCGTTATTATCACTAGAACTGTAATAATTATACTTACTACTTATATTATTATCAATATAACATGCCTTATTACGCATGTAATGCAGTTATTATCGTTAGAACTGTAATAATTATACTTATTACATATACTATCAGCAATATAACGTGCATTATTACCCATATAATGCAGTTATTATAGCCAGAACTGTAATAATTATACGTACTACTTATATTATTCTCAATATAACATGCATTATTACCCATATTATGCAGTTATTATCGCTAGAACTATAATAAATAGACGTATTACTTTTATTATCATCAATATAACATGCATTATTACCCATATTATGCAGTTATTATCGATAGAACTGTAATAATGATACTTATTACTTTAACTATTATCAATATAACATGCATTATTACCCATATTATGCAGTTATTATCGATAGAACTATAATAAATATACTTATTACTTATATTATTATCAATATAACATGCATTATTACCCATATAATGGAGTTATTATCGCTAGAACTGTAATAATTATACTTATTACATATATTATTATCAATATAACATGCATTATTACCAATATATAGCAGTTATTATCGACAGACGTATAATAAATATACTTATTACTTTTATTATTATCAATATAACAGTCACTCTTAGCCATATTTTACTAGTATTATCGCTAGAACTGTAATAATTATACTTATTACTCCCGATATTATCAATATAACATCCATTATTACCCATAAATTGCAGTTATTATCGCTAGAACTGTAATAATTATACTTATTACTCCCGATATTATCAATATAACATGCATTATTACCCATATAATGCAGTTATTATCGACAGAAGTATAATAAATATACTTATTACTTTTATTATTACCAATATAACAGGCACTATTTGCTATATTTTACTATTATTATCGCTAGAACTATAATAATTATACTTATTACTCCCGGTATTATCAATATAACATGCATTATTACCCATATAATGCAGTTATTATCGCTGGAACTGTAATAATTATACTTATTACTTATATTATTAGCAATATAACCTGCATTATTACCCGTATAATGCGGTTATAATCGCTAGAACTGTAATAATTATACTTATTACTTATATTATTATCAATATAACATGCATTATTACCCATATTATTCAGATATTATCGCTAGAACTATAATAAATATACGTACTACTTTTATTATCTTCAATATAACATGCATTATTACCCATATTATGCAGTTATTATCGCTAGAACTATAATAAATAGACGTATTACTTTTATTATCATCAACATAACATGCATTATGACCCATATTATGCAGTTATTATCGATAGAACTGTAATAAAGATACTTATTACTTTTACTATTATCAATATAACATGCACTATTAGCCATACTTTACTATTATTATCGCTAGAACTATAATAATTATACTTATTACTCCCGATATTATCAATATAACATGCCTTATTACGCATGTAATGCAGTTATTATCGTTAGAACTGTAATAATTATACTTATTACATATACTATCAGCAATATAACGTGCATTATTACCCATATAATGCAGTTATTATAGCCAGAACTGTAATAATTATACGTACTACTTATATTATTCTCAATATAACATGCATTATTACCCATATTATGCAGTTATTATCGCTAGAACTATAATAAATAGACGTATTACTTTTATTATCATCAATATAACATGCATTATTACCCATATTATGCAGTTATTATCGATAGAACTGTAATAATGATACTTATTACTTTAACTATTATCAATATTACATGCATTATTACCCATATTATGCAGTTATTATCGATAGAACTATAATAAATATACTTATTACTTATATTATTATCAATATAACATGCATTATTACCCATATAATGGAGTTATTATCGCTAGAACTGTAATAATTATACTTATTACATATATTATTATCAATATAACATGCATTATTACCAATATATAGCAGTTATTATCGACAGACGTATAATAAATATACTTATTACTTTTATTATTATCAATATAACAGTCACTCTTAGCCATATTTTACTAGTATTATCGCTAGAACTGTAATAATTATACTTATTACTCCCGATATTATCAATATAACATCCATTATTACCCATAAATTGCAGTTATTATCGCTAGAACTGTAATAATTATACTTATTACTCCCGATATTATCAATATAACATGCATTATTACCCATATAATGCAGTTATTATCGACAGAAGTATAATAAATATACTTATTACTTTTATTATTACCAATATAACAGGCACTATTTGCTATATTTTACTATTATTATCGCTAGAACTATAATAATTATAATTATTACTCCCGGTATTATCAATATAACATGCATTATTACCCATATAATGCAGTTATTATCGCTGGAACTGTAATAATTATACTTATTACTTATATTATTATCAATATAACATGCATTATTACCCATATTATTCAGATATTATCGCTAGAACTATAATAAATATACGTACTACTTTTATTATCTTCAATATAACATGCATTATTACCCATATTATGCAGTTATTATCGATAGAACTGTAATAAAGATACTTATTACTTTCACTATTATCAATATAACATGCACTATTAGCTATATTTTACTATTATTATCGCTAGAACTATAATAATTATACTTATTACTCCCGATATTATCAATATAACATGCCTTATAACGCATATAATGCAGTTATTATCGCTAGAACTGTAATAATTATACATATTACTTATATTATTAGCAATATAACATGCATTATTACCCATATATCGGAGTTATTATAGCTAGAACTGTAATAATTATACTTATTACATATACTATTAGCAATATAACGTGCATTATTACCCATATAATGCAGTTATTATAGCCAGAACTGTAATAATTATACTTACTACTGTTATTATTCTCAATATAACATGCATTATTACCCATATTATGCAGTTATTATCGCTAGAACTATAATAAATAGACGTATTACTTTTATTATCATCAACATAACATGCATTATGACCCATATTATGCAGTTATTATCGATAGAACTGTAATAAAGATACCTATTACTTTTACTATTATCAATATAACATGCACTATTAGCCATACTTTACTATTATTATCGCTAGAACTATAATAATTATACTTATTACTCCCGATATTATCAATATAACATGCCTTATTACGCATGTAATGCAGTTATTATCGTTAGAACTGTAATAATTATACTTATTACATATACTATCAGCAATATAACGTGCATTATTACCCATATAATGCAGTTATTATAGCCAGAACTGTAATAATTATACGTACTACTTATATTATTCTCAATATAACATGCATTATTACCCATATTATGCAGTTATTATCGCTAGAACTATAATAAATAGACGTATTACTTTTATTATCATCAATATAACATGCATTATTACCCATATTATGCAGTTATTATCGATAGAACTGTAATAATGATACTTATTACTTTAACTATTATCAATATAACATGCATTATTACGCATATTATGCAGTTATAATCGCTAGAACTATAATAAATATACTTAGTACTTTTATTATCATCAGTATAACATGCATTATTGCCCATATTATGCAGTTATTATCGATAGAACTATAATAAATATACTTATTACTTATATTATTATCAATATAACATGCATTATTACCCATATAATGGAGTTATTATCGCTAGAACTGTAATAATTATACGCATTACTTATATTATTAGCAATATAACGTGCATTATTACCCATATTGTGCAGTTATTATCACTAGAACTGTAACAATTATACTTACTACTTATGTTATTATCAATATAACATGCCTTATTACGCATGTAATGCAGTTATTATCGTTAGAACTGTAATAATTATACTTATTACATACACTATTAGCAATATAACGTGCATTATTACCCATATAATGCAGTTATTATAGCCACAACTGTAATAATTATAATTACTACTTATATTATTCTCAATATAACATGCATTATTACCCATATTCTGCAGTTATTATCGCTAGAACCATAATAAATATACGTATTACTTTTATTATCATCAACATAACATGCATTATGAAACATATTAAGCAGTTATTATCGATAGAACTGTAATAAAGATACTTATTACTTTCACAATTATCAATATAACATGCACTATTAGCTATATTTTACTATTATTATCGCTAGAACTATAATAATTATACTTATTACTCCCGATATTATCAATATAACATGCCTTATTACGCATATAATGGAGTTATTATCGCTAGAACTGTAATAATTATACATATTACTTATATTATTAGCAATATAACATGCATTATTACCCATATAATGCAGTTATTATCGCTGGAACTGTAATAATTATACTTATTACTTATATTATTAGCAATATAACGTGCATTATTACCCATATAATGCAGTTATTATAGCCAGAACTGTAATAATTATACGTACTACTTATATTATTCTCAATATAACATGCATTATTACCCATATTATGCAGTTATTATCGCTAGAACTATAATAAATAGACGTATTACTTTTATTATCATCAATATAACATGCATTATTACCCATATTATGCAGTTATTATCGATAGAACTGTAATAATGATACTTATTACTTTAACTATTATCAATATAACATGCATTATTACGCATATTATGCAGTTATAATCGCTAGAACTATAATAAATATACTTAGTACTTTTATTATCATCAGTATAACATGCATTATTGCCCATATTATGCAGTTATTATCGATAGAACTATAATAAATATACTTATTACTTATATTATTATCAATATAACATGCATTATTACCCATATAATGGAGTTATTATCGCCAGAACTGTAATAATTATACGCATTACTTATATTATTAGCAATATAACGTGCATTATTACCCATATTGTGCAGTTATTATCACTAGAACTGTAACAATTATACTTACTACTTATGTTATTATCAATATAACATGCCTTATTACGCATGTAATGCAGTTATTATCGTTAGAACTGTAATAATTATACTTATTACATACACTATTAGCAATATAACGTGCATTATTACCCATATAATGCAGTTATTATAGCCACAACTGTAATAATTATAATTACTACTTATATTATTCTCAATATAACATGCATTATTACCCATATTATGCAGTTATTATCGCTAGAACCATAATAAATATACGTATTACTTTTATTATCATCAACATAACATGCATTATGAAACATATTAAGCAGTTATTATCGATAGAACTGTAATAAAGATACTTATTACTTTCACAATTATCAATATAACATGCACTATTAGCTATATTTTACTATTATTATCGCTAGAACTATAATAATTATACTTATTACTCCCGATATTATCAATATAACATGCCTTATTACGCATATAATGGAGTTATTATCGCTAGAACTGTAATAATTATACATATTACTTATATTATTAGCAATATAACATGCATTATTACCCATATAATGCAGTTATTATCGCTGGAACTGTAATAATTATACTTATTACTTATATTATTAGCAATATAACGTGCATTATTACCCATATAATGCAGTTATTATAGCCAGAACTGTAATAATTATACGTACTACTTATATTATTCTCAATATAACATGCATTATTACCCATATTATGCAGTTATTATCGCTAGAACTATAATAAATAGACGTATTACTTTTATTATCATCAATATAACATGCATTATTACCCATATTATGCAGTTATTATCGATAGAACTGTAATAATGATACTTATTACTTTAACTATTATCAATATAACATGCATTATTACGCATATTATGCAGTTATAATCGCTAGAACTATAATAAATATACTTAGTACTTTTATTATCATCAGTATAACATGCATTATTGCCCATATTATGCAGTTATTATCGATAGAACTATAATAAATATACTTATTACTTATATTATTATCAATATAACATGCATTATTACCCATATAATGGAGTTATTATCGCTAGAACTGTAATAATTATACGCATTACTTATATTATTAGCAATATAACGTGCATTATTACCCATATTGTGCAGTTATTATCACTAGAACTGTAACAATTATACTTACTACTTATGTTATTATCAATATAACATGCCTTATTACGCATGTAATGCAGTTATTATCGTTAGAACTGTAATAATTATACTTATTACATACACTATTAGCAATATAACGTGCATTATTACCCATATAATGCAGTTATTATAGCCACAACTGTAATAATTATAATTACTACTTATATTATTCTCAATATAACATGCATTATTACCCATATTATGCAGTTATTATCGCTAGAACCATAATAAATATACGTATTACTTTTATTATCATCAACATAACATGCATTATGAAACATATTAAGCAGTTATTATCGATAGAACTGTAATAAAGATACTTATTACTTTCACTATTATCAATATAACATGCACTATTAGCTATATTTTACTATTATTATCGCTAGAACTATAATAATTATACTTATTACTCCCGATATTATCAATATAACATGCCTTATTGCGCATATAATGGAGTTATTATCGCTAGAACTGTAATAATTATACGCATTACTTATATTATTAGCAATATAACGTGCATTATTACCCATATTGTGCAGTTATTATCACTAGAACTGTAACAATTATACTTACTACTTATGTTATTATCAATATAACATGCCTTATTACGCATGTAATGCAGTTATTATCGTTAGAACTGTAATAATTATACTTATTACTTATATTATTAGCAATATAACATGCATTATTACCCATGTAATGGAGTTATTATCGCTAGAACTGTAATAATTATACATATTACTTATATTGTTAGCAATATAACCTGCATTATTACCCGTATAATGCGGTTATAATCGCTAGAACTGTAATAATTATACTTATTACTTATATTATTATCAATATAACATGCATTATTACCCATATTATTCAGATATTATCGCTAGAACTATAATAAATATACGTACTACTTTTATTATCTTCAATATAACATGCATTATTACCCATATTATGCAGTTATTATCGATAGAACTGTAATAAAGATACTTATTACTTTCACTATTATCAATATAACATGCACTATTAGCTATATTTTACTATTATTATCGCTAGAACTATAATAATTATACTTATTACTCCCGATATTATCAATATAACATGCCTTATAACGCATATAATGCAGCTATTATCGCTAGAACTGTAATAATTATACATATTACTTATATTATTAGCAATATAACATGCATTATTACCCATATATCGGAGTTATTATAGCTAGAACTGTAATAATTATACTTATTACATATACTATTAGCAATATAACGTGCATTATTACCCATATAATGCAGTTATTATAGCCACAACTGTAATAATTATAATTACTACTTATATTATTCTCAATATAACATGCATTATTACCCATATTATGCAGTTATTATCGCTAGAACCATAATAAATATACGTATTACTTTTATTATCATCAACATAACATGCATTGTGAAACATATTAAGCAGTTATTATCGATAGAACTGTAATAAAGATACTTATTACTTTCACTATTATCAATATAACATGCACTATTAGCTATATTTTACTATTATTATCGCTAGAACTATAATAATTATACTTATTACTCCCGATATTATCAATATAACATGCCTTATTACGCATATAATGCAGTTATTATCGCTAGAACTGTAATAATTATACATATTACTTATATTATTAGCAATATAACATGCATTATTACCCATATATCGGAGTTATTATAGCTAGAACTGTAATAATTATACTTATTACATATACTATTAGCAATATAACGTGCATTATTTCCCATATAATGCAATTATTATAGCCACAACTGTAATAATTATACTTACTACTCATATTATTCTCAATATAACATGCATTATTACCCATATTATGCAGTTATTATCGCTAGAACCATAATAAATATACGTATTACTTTTATTATCATCAACATAACATGCATTATGAAACATATTAAGCAGTTATTATCGATAGAACTGTAATAAAGATACTTATTACTTTCACTATTATCAATATAACATGCACTCTTAGCTATATTTTACTATTATTATCGCTAGAACTATAATAATTATACTTATTACTCCCGATATTATCAATATAACATGCATTATTACCCATATAATGCAGTTATTATCGCTGGAACTGTAATAATTATACTTATTACTTATATTATTAGCAATATAACGTGCATTATTACCCATATAATGCAGTTATTATCGCTAGAACTGTAATAATTATACTTACTACGTATATTATTCTCAATGTAACATGCATTATTACCCATATTATGCAGTTATTATCGCTAGAACCATAAGAAATATACGTATTACTTTTATTATCATCAAGATAACATGCATTATGACCCATATTATGCAGTTATTATCGATAGAACTGTAATAAAGATACTTATTACTTTTACTAATATCAATATAACATGCACTATTAGCCATATTTTACTATTATTATCAATATAGCAATATTACTATCAATTAGCAATATAACCTGCATTATTACCCGTATAATGCAGTTATAATCGCCAGAACTGTAATAATTATACTTATTACTTATATTATTATCAATATAACATGCATTATTACCCATATTATTCAGATATTATCGCTAGAACTATAATAAATATACGTTTTACTTTTATTATCGTCAACATAACATGTATTATGACCCATATTATGCAGTTATTATCGATAGAACTGTAATAAAGATACTTATTACTTTTACTAATATCAATATAACATGCACTATTAGCCATATTTTACTATTATTATCGCTAGAACTATAATAACTATACTTATTACTCCCGATATTATCATTATAACATGCCTTATTACGCATGTAATGCAGTTATTATCGTTAGAACTGTAATAATTATACTTATTACATATACTATTAGCAATATAACGTGCATTATTACCCATATAATGCAGTTATTATAGCCAGAACTGTAATAATTATACGTACTACTTATATTATTCTCAATATAACATGCATTATTACCCATATTATGCAGTTATTATCGCTAGAACTATAATAAATAGACGTATTACTTTTATTATCATCAATATAACATGCATTATTACCCATATTATGCAGTTATTATCGATAGAACTGTAATAATGATACTTATTACTTTAACTATTATCAATATAACATGCATTATTACGCATATTATGCAGTTATAATCGCTAGAACTATAATAAATATACTTAGTACTTTTATTATCATCAGTATAACATGCATTATTGCCCATATTATGCAGTTATTATCGATAGAACTATAATAAATATACTTATTACTTATATTATTATCAATATAACATGCATTATTACCCATATAATGGAGTTATTATCGCTAGAACTGTAATAATTATTCGCATTACTTATATTATTAGCAATATAACGTGCATTATTACCCATATTGTGCAGTTATTATCACTAGAACTGTAACAATTATACTTACTACTTATATTATTATCAATATAACATGCCTTATTACGCATGTAATGCAGTTATTATCGTTAGAACTGTAATAATTATACTTATTACATACACTATTAGCAATATAACGTGCATTATTACCCATATAATGCAGTTATTATAGCCACAACTGTAATAATTATACTTACTACTTATATTATTCTCAATATAACATGCATTATTACCCATATTATGCAGTTATTATCGCTAGAACCATAATAAATATACGTATTACTTTTATTATCATCAACATAACATGCATTATGAAACATATTAAGCAGTTATTATCGATAGAACTGTAATAAAGATACTTATTACTTTCACTATTATCAATATAACATGCACTATTAGCTATATTTTACTATTATTATCGCTAGAACTATAATAATTATACTTATTACTCCCGATATTATCAATATAACATGCCTTATTACGCATATAATGCAGTTATTATCGCTAGAACTGTAATAATTATACATATTACTTATATTATTAGCAATATAACATGCATTATTACCCATATATCGGAGTTATTATAGCTAGAACTGAAATAATTATACTTATTACATATACTATTAGCAATATAACGTGCATTATTACCCATATAATGCAGTTATTATAGCCACAACTGTAATAATTATACTTACTACTTATATTATTATCAATATAACATGCATTATTACCCATATTATTCAGATATTATCGCTAGAACTATAATAAATATACGTACTACTTTTATTATCATCAATATAACATGCATTATTACCCATATTATGCAGTTATTATCGATAGAACTGTAATAAAGATACTTATTACTTTCACTATTATCAATATAACATGCACTATTAGCTATATTTTACTATTATTATCGCTAGAACTATAATAATTATACTTATTACTCCCGATATTATCAATATAACATGCCTTATTACGCATATAATGCAGTTATTATCGCTAGAACTGTAATAATTATACATATTACTTATATTATTAGCAATATAACATGCATTATTACCCATATATCGGAGTTATTATAGCTAGAACTGTAATAATTATACTTATTACATATACTATTAGCAATATAACGTGCATTATTACCCATATAATGCAGTTATTATAGCCACAACTGTAATAATTATACTTACTACTTATATTATTCTCAATATAACATGCATTATTACCCATATTATGCAGTTATTATCGATAGAACTGTAATAATGATACTTATTACTTTAACTATTATCAATATAACATGCATTATTACGCATATTATGCAGTTATAATCGCTAGAACTATAATAAATATACTTAGTACTTTTATTATCATCAGTATAACATGCATTATTGCCCATATTATGCAGTTATTATCGATAGAACTATAATAAATATACTTATTACTTATATTATTATCAATATAACATGCATTATTACCCATATAATGGAGTTATTATCGCTAGAACTGTAATAATTATACGCATTACTTATATTATTAGCAATATAACGTGCATTATTACCCATATTGTGCAGTTATTATCACTAGAACTGTAACAATTATACTTACTACTTATATTATTATCAATATAACATGCCTTATTACGCATGTAATGCAGTTATTATCGTTAGAACTGTAATAATTATACTTATTACATACACTATTAGCAATATAACGTGCATTATTACCCATATAATGCAGTTATTATAGCCACAACTGTAATAATTATACTTACTGCTTATATTATTCTCAATATAACATGCATTATTACCCATATTATGCAGTTATTATCGCTAGAACCATAATAAATATACGTATTACTTTTATTATCATCAACATAACATGCATTATGAAACATATTAAGCAGTTATTATCGATAGAACTGTAATAAAGATACTTATTACTTTCACTATTATCAATATAACATGCACTATTAGCTATATTTTACTATTATTATCGCTAGAACTATAATAATTATACTTATTACTCCCGATATTATCAATATAACATGCCTTATTACGCATATAATGCAGTTATTATCGCTAGAACTGTAATAATTATACATATTACTTATATTATTAGCAATATAACATGCATTATTACCCATATATCGGAGTTATTATAGCTAGAACTGTAATAATTATACTTATTACATATACTGTTAGCAATATAACGTGCATTATTACCCATATAATGCAGTTATTATAGCCACAACTGTAATAATTATACTTACTACTTATATTATTCTCAATATAACATGCATTATTACCCATATTATGCAGTTATTATCGCTAGAACCATAAGAAATATACGTATTACTTTTATTATCATCAACATAACATGCATTATGAAACATATTAAGCAGTTATTATCGATAGAACTGTAATAAAGATACTTATTACTTTCACTATTATCAATATAACATGCACTATTAGCTATATTTTACTATTATTATCGCTAGAACTATAATAACTATACTTATTACTCCCGATATTATCATTATAACATGCCTTATTACGCATGTAATGCAGTTATTATCGTTAGAACTGTAATAATTATACTTATTACTTATATTATTAGCAATATAACGTGCATTATTACCCATATTGTGCAGTTATTATCACTAGAACTGTAACAATTATACTTACTACTTATGTTATTATCAATATAACATGCCTTATTACGCATGTAATGCAGTTATTATCGTTAGAACTGTAATAATTATACTTATTACTTATATTATTAGCAATATAACATGCATTATTACCCATGTAATGGAGTTATTATCGCTAGAACTGTAATAATTATACATATTACTTATATTGTTAGCAATATAACCTGCATTATTACCCGTATAATGCGGTTATAATCGCTAGAACTGTAATAATTATACTTATTACTTATATTATTATCAATATAACATGCATTATTACCCATATTATTCAGATATTATCGCTAGAACTATAATAAATATACGTACTACTTTTATTATCTTCAATATAACATGCATTATTACCCATATTATGCAGTTATTATCGATAGAACTGTAATAAAGATACTTATTACTTTCACTATTATCAATATAACATGCACTATTAGCTATATTTTACTATTATTATCGCTAGAACTATAATAATTATACTTATTACTCCCGATATTATCAATATAACATGCCTTATAACGCATATAATGCAGCTATTATCGCTAGAACTGTAATAATTATACATATTACTTACATTATTAGCAATATAACATGCATTATTACCCATATATCGGAGTTATTATAGCTAGAACTGTAATAATTATACTTATTACATATACTATTAGCAATATAACGTGCATTATTACCCATATAATGCAGTTATTATAGCCAGAACTGTAATAATTATACTTACTACTGTTATTATTCTCAATATAACATGCATTATTACCCATATTATGCAGTTATTATCGCTAGAACTATAATAAATAGACGTATTACTTTTATTATCATCAACATAACATGCATTATGACCCATATTATGCAGTTATTATCGATAGAACTGTAATAAAGATACTTATTACTTTTACTATTATCAATATAACATGCACTATTAGCCATACTTTACTATTATTATCGCTAGAACTATAATAATTATACTTATTACTCCCGATATTATCAATATAACATGCCTTATTACGCATGTAATGCAGTTATTATCGTTAGAACTGTAATAATTATACTTATTACATATACTATCAGCAATATAACGTGCATTATTACCCATATAATGCAGTTATTATAGCCAGAACTGTAATAATTATACGTACTACTTATATTATTCTCAATATAACATGCATTATTACCCATATTATGCAGTTATTATCGCTAGAACTATAATAAATAGACGTATTACTTTTATTATCATCAATATAACATGCATTATTACCCATATTATGCAGTTATTATCGATAGAACTGTAATAATGATACTTATTACTTTAACTATTATCAATATAACATGCATTATTACGCATATTATGCAGTTATAATCGCTAGAACTATAATAAATATACTTAGTACTTTTATTATCATCAGTATAACATGCATTATTGCCCATATTATGCAGTTATTATCGATAGAACTATAATAAATATACTTATTACTTATATTATTATCAATATAACATGCATTATTACCCATATAATGGAGTTATTATCGCTAGAACTGTAATAATTATACGCATTACTTATATTATTAGCAATATAACGTGCATTATTACCCATATTGTGCAGTTATTATCACTAGAACTGTAACAATTATACTTACTACTTATGTTATTATCAATATAACATGCCTTATTACGCATGTAATGCAGTTATTATCGTTAGAACTGTAATAATTATACTTATTACATACACTATTAGCAATATAACGTGCATTATTACCCATATAATGCAGTTATTATAGCCACAACTGTAATAATTATAATTACTACTTATATTATTCTCAATATAACATGCATTATTACCCATATTATGCAGTTATTATCGCTAGAACCATAATAAATATACGTATTACTTTTACTATCATCAACATAACATGCATTATGAAACATATTAAGCAGTTATTATCGATAGAACTGTAATAAAGATACTTATTACTTTCACTATTATCAATATAACATGCACTATTAGCTATATTTTACTATTATTATCGCTAGAACTATAATAATTATACTTATTACTCCCGATATTATCAATATAACATGCCTTATTACGCATATAATGCAGTTATTATCGCTAGAACTGTAATAATTATACATATTACTTATATTATTAGCAATATAACATGCATTATTACCCATATATCGGAGTTATTATAGCTAGAACTGTAATAATTATACTTATTACATATACTATTAGCAATATAACGTGCATTATTACCCATATAATGCAATTATTATAGCCACAACTGTAATAATTATACTTACTACTCATATTATTCTCAATATAACATGCATTATTACCCATATTATGCAGTTATTATCGCTAGAACCATAATAAATATACGTATTACTTTTATTATCATCAACATAACATGCATTATGAAACATATTAAGCAGTTATTATCGATAGAACTGTAATAAAGATACTTATTACTTTCACTATTATCAATATAACATGCACTATTAGCTATATTTTACTATTATTATCGCTAGAACTATAATAATTATACTTATTACTCCCGATATTATCAATATAACATGCCTTATTACGCATATAATGCAGTTATTATCGCTAGAACTGTAATAATTATACATATTACTTATATTATTAGCAATATAACATGCATTATTACCCATATATCGGAGTTATTATAGCTAGAACTGTAATAATTATACTTATTACATATACTATTAGCAATATAACGTGCATTATTACCCATATAATGCAGTTATTATAGCCACAACTGTAATAATTATACTTACTACTTATATTATTCTCAATATAACATGCATTATTACCCATATTATGCAGTTATTATCGATAGAACTGTAATAATGATACTTATTACTTTAACTATTATCAATATAACATGCATTATTACGCATATTATGCAGTTATAATCGCTACAACTATAATAAATATACTTAGTACTTTTATTATCATCAGTATAACATGCATTATTGCCCATATTATGCAGTTATTATCGATAGAACTATAATAAATATACTTATTACTTATATTATTATCAATATAACATGCATTATTACCCATATAATGGAGTTATTATCGCTAGAACTGTAATAATTATACGCATTACTTATATTATTAGCAATATAACGTGCATTATTACCCATATTGTGCAGTTATTATCACTAGAACTGTAACAATTATACTTACTACTTATATTATTATCAATATAACATGCCTTATTACGCATGTAATGCAGTTATTATCGTTAGAACTGTAATAATTATACTTATTACATACACTATTAGCAATATAACGTGCATTATTACCCATATAATGCAGTTATTATAGCCACAACTGTAATAATTATACTTACTACTTATATTATTCTCAATATAACATGCATTATTACCCATATTATGCAGTTATTATCGCTAGAACCATAATAAATATACGTATTACTTTTATTATCATCAACATAACATGCATTATGAAACATATTAAGCAGTTATTATCGATAGAACTGTAATAAAGATACTTATTACTTTCACTATTATCAATATAACATGCACTATTAGCTATATTTTACTATTATTATCGCTAGAACTATAATAATTATACTTATTACTCCCGATATTATCAATATAACATGCCTTATTACGCATATAATGCAGTTATTATCGCTAGAACTGTAATAATTATACATATTACTTATATTATTAGCAATATAACATGCATTATTACCCATATATCGGAGTTATTATAGCTAGAACTGTAATAATTATACTTATTACATATACTGTTAGCAATATAACGTGCATTATTACCCATATAATGCAGTTATTATAGCCACAACTGTAATAATTATACTTACTACTTATATTATTCTCAATATAACATGCATTATTACCCATATTATGCAGTTATTATCGCTAGAACCATAAGAAATATACGTATTACTTTTATTATCATCAACATAACATGCATTATGAAACATATTAAGCAGTTATTATCGATAGAACTGTAATAAAGATACTTATTACTTTCACTATTATCAATATAACATGCACTATTAGCTATATTTTACTATTATTATCGCTAGAACTATAATAACTATACTTATTACTCCCGATATTATCATTATAACATGCCTTATTACGCATGTAATGCAGTTATTATCGTTAGAACTGTAATAATTATACTTATTACTTATATTATTAGCAATATAATATGCATTATTACCCATATAATGGAGTTATTATCGCTAGAACTGTAATAATTATACATATTACTTATATTGTTAGCAATATAACCTGCATTATTACCCGTATAATGCAGTTATAATCGCCAGAACTGTAATAATTATACTTATTACTTATATTATTATCAATATAACATGCATTATTACCCATATTATTCAGATATTATCGCTAGAACTATAATAAATATACGTACTACTTTTATTATCATCAATATAACATGCATTATTACCCATATTATGCAGTTATTATCGATAGAACTGTAATAAAGATACTTATTACTTTTACTATTATCAATATAACATGCACTATTAGCCATATTTTACTATTATTATCGCTAGAACTATAATAATTATACTTATTACTCCCGATATTATCAATATAACATGCCTTATTACGCATATAATGCAGTTATTATCGCTAGAACTGTAATAATTATACTTATTACTTATATTATTGGCAATATAACGTGCATTATTACCCATATAATGCAGTTATTATCGCTAGAACTGTAATAATTATACTTACTACTTATATTATTCTCAATGTAACATGCATTATTACCCATATTATGCAGTTATTATCGCTAGAACCATAATAAATATACGTATTACTTTTATTATCATCAACATAACATGCATTATGACCCATATTATGCAGTTATTATCGATAGAACTGTAATAAAGATACTTACTACTTTTACTATTATCAATATAACATGGACTATTAGCCATACTTTACTATTATTATCGCTAGAACTATAATAATTATACTTATTACTCCCGATATTATCAATATAACATGCCTTATTACGCATGTAATGCAGTTATTATCGTTAGAACTGTAATAATTATACTTATTACATATACTATCAGCAATATAACGTGCATTATTACCCATATAATGCTGTTATTATAGCCAGAACTGTAATAATTATACGTACTAATTATATTATTCTCAATATAACATGCATTATTACCCATATTATGCAGTTATTATCGCTAGAACCATAATAAATATACGTATTACTTTTATTATCATCAACATAACATGCATTATGAAACATATTATGCAGTTATTATCGATAGAACTGTAATAAAGATACTTATTACTTTCACTATTATCAATATAACATGCACTATTAGCTATATTTTACTATTATTATCGCTAGAACTATAATAATTATAGATATTACTCCCGATATTATCAATATAACATGCCTTATTACGCATATAATGCAGTTATTATCGCTAGAACTATAATAAATAGACGTATTACTTTTATTATCATCAATATAACATGCATTATTACCCATATTATGCAGTTATTATCGATAGAACTGTAATAATGATACTTATTACTTTAACTATTATCAATATAACATGCATTATTACGCATATTATGCAGTTATAATCGCTAGAACTATAATAAATATACTTAGTACTTTTATTATCATCAGTATAACATGCATTATTGCCCATATTATGCAGTTATTATCGATAGAACTATAATAAATATACTTATTACTTATATTATTATCAATATAACATGCATTATTACCCATATAATGGAGTTATTATCGCTAGAACTGTAATAATTATACGCATTACTTATATTATTAGCAATATAACGTGCATTATTACCCATATTGTGCAGTTATTATCACTAGAACTGTAACAATTATACTTACTACTTATATTATTATCAATATAACATGCCTTATTACGCATGTAATGCAGTTATTATCGTTAGAACTGTAATAATTATACTTATTACATACACTATTAGCAATATAACGTGCATTATTACCCATATAATGCAGTTATTATAGCCACAACTGTAATAATTATACTTACTACTTATATTATTCTCAATATAACATGCATTATTACCCATATTATGCAGTTATTATCGCAAGAACCATAATAAATATACGTATTACTTTTATTATCATCAACATAACATGCATTATGAAACATATTAAGCAGTTATTATCGATAGAACTGTAATAAAGATACTTATTACTTTCACTATTATCAATATAACATGCACTATTAGCTATATTTTACTATTATTATCGCTAGAACTATAATAATTATACTTATTACTCCCGATATTATCAATATAACATGCCTTATTACGCATATAATGCAGTTATTATCGCTAGAACTATAATAAATAGACGTATTACTTTTATTATCATCAATATAACATGCATTATTACCCATATTATGCAGTTATTATCGATAGAGCTGTAATAATGATACTTATTACTTTAACTATTATCAATATAACATGCATTATTACGCATATTATGCAGTTATAATCGCTAGAACTTTAATAAATATACTTAGTACTTTTATTATCATCAGTATAACATGCATTATTGCCCATATTATGCAGTTATTATCGATAGAACTATAATAAATATACTTATTACTTATATTATTATCAATATAACATGCATTATTACCCATATAATGGAGTTATTATCGCTAGAACTGTAATAATTATACGCATTACTTATATTATTAGCAATATAACGTGCATTATTACCCATATTGTGCAGTTATTATCACTAGAACTGTAACAATTATACTTACTACTTATATTATTATCAATATAACATGCCTTATTACGCATGTAATGCAGTTATTATCGTTAGAACTGTAATAATTATACTTATTACATACACTATTAGCAATATAACGTGCATTATTACCCATATAATGCAGTTATTATAGCCACAACTGTAATAATTATACTTACTACTTATATTATTCTCAATATAACATGCATTATTACCCATATTATGCAGTTATTATCGCTAGAACCATAATAAATATACGTATTACTTTTATTATCATCAACATAACATGCATTATGAAACATATTAAGCAGTTATTATCGATAGAACTGTAATAAAGATACTTATTACTTTCACTATTATCAATATAACATGCACTATTAGCTATATTTTACTATTATTATCGCTAGAACTATAATAACTATACTTATTACTCCCGATATTATCATTATAACATGCCTTATTACGCATGTAATGCAGTTATTATCGTTAGAACTGTAATAATTATACTTATTACTTATATTATTAGCAATATAATATGCATTATTACCCATATAATGGAGTTATTATCGCTAGAACTGTAATAATTATACATATTACTTATATTGTTAGCAATATAACCTGCATTATTACCCGTATAATGCAGTTATAATCGCCAGAACTGTAATAATTATACTTATTACTTATATTATTATCAATATAACATGCATTATTACCCATATTATTCAGATATTATCGCTAGAACTATAATAAATATACGTACTACTTTTATTATCATCAATATAACATGCATTATTACCCATATTATGCAGTTATTATCGATAGAACTGTAATAAAGATACTTATTACTTTTACTATTATCAATATAACATGCACTATTAGCCATATTTTACTATTATTATCGCTAGAACTATAATAATTATACTTATTACTCCCGATATTATCAATATAACATGCCTTATTACGCATATAATGCAGTTATTATCGCTAGAACTGTAATAATTATACTTATTACTTATATTATTGGCAATATAACGTGCATTATTACCCATATAATGCAGTTATTATCGCTAGAACTGTAATAATTATACTTACTACTTATATTATTCTCAATGTAACATGCATTATTACCCATATTATGCAGTTATTATCGCTAGAACCATAATAAATATACGTATTACTTTTATTATCATCAACATAACATGCATTATGACCCATATTATGCAGTTATTATCGATAGAACTGTAATAAAGATACTTACTACTTTTACTATTATCAATATAACATGGACTATTAGCCATACTTTACTATTATTATCGCTAGAACTATAATAATTATACTTATTACTCCCGATATTATCAATATAACATGCCTTATTACGCATGTAATGCAGTTATTATCGTTAGAACTGTAATAATTATACTTATTACATATACTATCAGCAATATAACGTGCATTATTACCCATATAATGCTGTTATTATAGCCAGAACTGTAATAATTATACGTACTAATTATATTATTCTCAATATAACATGCATTATTACCCATATTATGCAGTTATTATCGCTAGAACCATAATAAATATACGTATTACTTTTATTATCATCAACATAACATGCATTATGAAACATATTATGCAGTTATTATCGATAGAACTGTAATAAAGATACTTATTACTTTCACTATTATCAATATAACATGCACTATTAGCTATATTTTACTATTATTATCGCTAGAACTATAATAATTATAGATATTACTCCCGATATTATCAATATAACATGCCTTATTACGCATATAATGCAGTTATTATCGCTAGAACTATAATAAATAGACGTATTACTTTTATTATCATCAATATAACATGCATTATTACCCATATTATGCAGTTATTATCGATAGAACTGTAATAATGATACTTATTACTTTAACTATTATCAATATAACATGCATTATTACGCATATTATGCAGTTATAATCGCTAGAACTATAATAAATATACTTAGTACTTTTATTATCATCAGTATAACATGCATTATTGCCCATATTATGCAGTTATTATCGATAGAACTATAATAAATATACTTATTACTTATATTATTATCAATATAACATGCATTATTACCCATATAATGGAGTTATTATCGCTAGAACTGTAATAATTATACGCATTACTTATATTATTAGCAATATAACGTGCATTATTACCCATATTGTGCAGTTATTATCACTAGAACTGTAACAATTATACTTACTACTTATATTATTATCAATATAACATGCCTTATTACGCATGTAATGCAGTTATTATCGTTAGAACTGTAATAATTATACTTATTACATACACTATTAGCAATATAACGTGCATTATTACCCATATAATGCAGTTATTATAGCCACAACTGTAATAATTATACTTACTACTTATATTATTCTCAATATAACATGCATTATTACCCATATTATGCAGTTATTATCGCAAGAACCATAATAAATATACGTATTACTTTTATTATCATCAACATAACATGCATTATGAAACATATTAAGCAGTTATTATCGATAGAACTGTAATAAAGATACTTATTACTTTCACTATTATCAATATAACATGCACTATTAGCTATATTTTACTATTATTATCGCTAGAACTATAATAATTATACTTATTACTCCCGATATTATCAATATAACATGCCTTATTACGCATATAATGCAGTTATTATCGCTAGAACTATAATAAATAGACGTATTACTTTTATTATCATCAATATAACATGCATTATTACCCATATTATGCAGTTATTATCGATAGAGCTGTAATAATGATACTTATTACTTTAACTATTATCAATATAACATGCATTATTACGCATATTATGCAGTTATAATCGCTAGAACTTTAATAAATATACTTAGTACTTTTATTATCATCAGTATAACATGCATTATTGCCCATATTATGCAGTTATTATCGATAGAACTATAATAAATATACTTATTACTTATATTATTATCAATATAACATGCATTATTACCCATATAATGGAGTTATTATCGCTAGAACTGTAATAATTATACGCATTACTTATATTATTAGCAATATAACGTGCATTATTACCCATATTGTGCAGTTATTATCACTAGAACTGTAACAATTATACTTACTACTTATATTATTATCAATATAACATGCCTTATTACGCATGTAATGCAGTTATTATCGTTAGAACTGTAATAATTATACTTATTACATACACTATTAGCAATATAACGTGCATTATTACCCATATAATGCAGTTATTATAGCCACAACTGTAATAATTATACTTACTACTTATATTATTCTCAATATAACATGCATTATTACCCATATTATGCAGTTATTATCGCTAGAACCATAATAAATATACGTATTACTTTTATTATCATCAACATAACATGCATTATGAAACATATTAAGCAGTTATTATCGATAGAACTGTAATAAAGATACTTATTACTTTCACTATTATCAATATAACATGCACTATTAGCTATATTTTACTATTATTATCGCTAGAACTATAATAATTATACTTATTACTCCCGATATTATCAATATAACATGCCTTATTACGCATATAATGCAGTTATTATCGCTAGAACTGTAATAATTATACATATTACTTATATTATTAGCAATATAACATGCATTATTACCCATATATCGGAGTTATTATAGCTAGAACTGTAATAATTATACTTATTACATATACTGTTAGCAATATAACGTGCATTATTACCCATATAATGCAGTTATTATAGCCACAACTGTAATAATTATACTTACTACTTATATTATTCTCAATATAACATGCATTATTACCCATATTATGCAGTTATTATCGCTAGAACCATAAGAAATATACGTATTACTTTTATTATCATCAACATAACATGCATTATGAAACATATTAAGCAGTTATTATCGATAGAACTGTAATAAAGATACTTATTACTTTCACTATTATCAATATAACATGCACTATTAGCTATATTTTACTATTATTATCGCTAGAACTATAATAACTATACTTATTACTCCCGATATTATCATTATAACATGCCTTATTACGCATGTAATGCAGTTATTATCGTTAGAACTGTAATAATTATACTTATTACTTATATTATTAGCAATATAATATGCATTATTACCCACATAATGGAGTTATTATCGCTAGAACTGTAATAATTATACATATTACTTATATTGTTAGCAATATAACCTGCATTATTACCCGTATAATGCAGTTATAATCGCCAGAACTGTAATAATTATACTTATTACTTATATTATTATCAATATAACATGCATTATTACCCATATTATTCAGATATTATCGCTAGAACTATAATAAATATACGTACTACTTTTATTATCATCAATATAACATGCATTATTACCCATATTATGCAGTTATTATCGATAGAACTGTAATAAAGATACTTATTACTTTTACTATTATCAATATAACATGCACTATTAGCCATATTTTACTATTATTATCGCTAGAACTATAATAATTATACGTATTACTCCCGATATTATCAATATAACATGCCTTATTACGCATATAATGCAGTTATTATCGCTAGAACTGTAATAATTATACTTATTACTTATATTATTGGCAATATAACGTGCATTATTACCCATATAATGCAGTTATTATCGCTAGAACTGTAATAATTATACTTACTACTTATATTATTCTCAATGTAACATGCATTATTACCCATATTATGCAGTTATTATCGCTAGAACCATAATAAATATACGTATTACTTTTATTATCATCAACATAACATGCATTATGACCCATATTATGCAGTTATTATCGATAGAACTGTAATAAAGATACTTACTACTTTTACTATTATCAATATAACATGCACTATTAGCCATACTTTACTATTATTATCGCTAGAACTATAATAATTATACTTATTACTCCCGATGTTATCAATATAACATGCCTTATTACGCATGTAATGCAGTTATTATCGTTAGAACTGTAATAATTATACTTATTACATATACTATCAGCAATATAACGTGCATTATTACCCATATAATGCTGTTATTATAGCCAGAACTGTAATAATTATACGTACTAATTATATTATTCTCAATATAACATGCATTATTACCCATATTATGCAGTTATTATCGCTAGAACCATAATAAATATACGTATTACTTTTATTATCATCAACATAACATGCATTATGAAACATATTATGCAGTTATTATCGATAGAACTTGTTCCGAAATTAGAACAATAAGTCTAGGCCCATCTACGCCTCGTTACGTCACTGCGTACAGGCGTTGATCCTTCCCGCATGGGATTAGCCCTCTTGCAACGCCATCGATCGGATCGAGGGTAAAACGATTACCGTTTCGCGTTTAAACTTCAGATCTTGGTTAACCTTTAGCGAAAACAAACGTATTGGCGACATTTTCAACCAAATTTTCAACCGTTTTGCTTAGTGTTTAACCGTTTATTATTATCGTTCTAATTGTCCATTGTCCCGGGTTCAGCGTGTGTGATTCGTGTAATAAACTATTTTGTGAACATTTAAAAGTCATCTCGTCCATTCTAATTTACCATACTCACGGACCTTTGCAAAATATCCTGTGCTCCGTATCCTCGTTAGGATAAAACTAGCGATCCAATTCTCGATCAACCGACTCGAGAAAACTCGTCGGAAAAGGTGATCACGAAACATTTGGTCCTTCGAGCCGGATCGGAGCAATTTTCTTTGTGCAAAATTTGAGTGCCGTGCTGTGTAGCTACCGTTAGTAACGGTTCTGACCTAGCGCTAAACCTTGGGGCTTTACCATAAACAACTTTCGTGTTTTGCCGTGACAATGAGTGATATAGACAGCCTAATAAACCAACAAAATGACGCGATGTACTTTGTCCTTCGGTCGTTGGAGAATTTTAAAAAGATCGGTAAATTGAACTATACGATCGCGAATGTGCGAAACCGTATCACGAAGTTGGAGGATGCCTTCAAGGACAGTCAACGCCTCCATCGTGAACTGGTGTCCATCGCTACCGCGGAGCATCATAAGTCTATGAGCTATTTCAAGGAGCGACAATTCATGGCTGTCCACGAAGCATATTTGTCATCGTCCGACTATATGGCCGAGGTTCTTCACCAGCTCGAGCAGAAGCAGATGTGTGACAACCCTTCCAATGCATCCGGATCTAACCAGAAGCATCAACCGTCGAAGGAAACGGTTTCAAGTAGCGATCACCTTCCGCAGCTCAACCTACCGACGTTTTCTGGGAACTTGGAGGAGTGGGAGAGTTTTCGTGACCGATTCCAATCCATGATCATCGGTAACGTTAATTTGTCCAATGTATCGAAGCTCCAATATTTGTTTTCGTGCGTTCAAAAGGAGCCGCTCGATATTATCCGTAACCTTACCATTACCGATGCGAATTTTCAAATAGCTTGGGACTTGTTGATGCGGCGGTATGAAAACAAGCGTCGTTTAATAACCGTACATGTACAATCGATCCTAAATTTACCGCGCGCCGTTTCCGAATCGCACGCCGCTCTTACTGATATTCGCGACCGCGTAAACATGGCGATACAAGCGTTAAAGAATTTAAAGTGTGCAGTTGATTCGTGGAACGAAATCCTTGTATGTGTCGTTGTGAATTGTTTAGACAAAAATACGCGTCGTGCCTGGGAACTTCAGTTAGGAAGTTCTACCGATTTCCCAAAATTTACCGAATTAAATACTTTCCTCGAGACTCGTATTCGATCACTGGAGTCTATAACTCCTCTGAAGCATTCGACCAATATAAACCATCCCGAGTCATCGAATCAAAAGGTGTCTCGACCGCGATCATCGTTCCAGTCCCACGCGACAACTTCGAATACTCCGCGATGTCCGTTATGTTCCGGTAATCATGGTTTGAACCAATGTCCTGTTTTTCGGGAAAAAACTGTAGCCCAGCGAGTGGAGTATGTGAAGCAAGGTAAACGATGCTTTAATTGCTTCAGTACTCAACATAGCCAATCCGACTGTAAAAGTCAGTTCTCGTGTCAAAAGTGTCGAAAGCGTCACCATACCTTGCTTCATTTTACAAATACCGTATCGAAACCAGATAACGCAGTACCTTCAGCAAGCAATACAACCGTCGAGTCACCGACTCAAGCCGCATCGCTTTCTATTGTGAATTCCACCGCGATGATTTCTCATGTTCTCCTTGCTACTGCATGGGTTAATGTCCATGCTAGTAACGGTCGTGTACAGCGCGTCCGCGTGCTCCTGGATCAAGGATCGGTCGTGTCCTTAATAAGCGAAAACCTAGCTCAGAGTTTAAAAGCCCCCCGCTCACGTGTATCTATTTCCATTACGGGCGTTGGTAATAGTGAAACCTATTGTAAAGCGTCAACCACTCTTCGCATTGTATCTTGTAAAAGATCAGGAGCAGCATATTCGACGACCGCGCTAATTGTGGCAAATCTTTCCCACTATTTACCGCCACGCGTGACGGGTAATATTAATCTCCAGCATCTTCGTGGACTCGATCTCGCGGATGAAAATCCATTCAGCTCTGATCCCATTGAGATGATTGTTGGGGCTGACGTCTATGGTTTAATCCTTAATGTCGGTGTACGAAAAGGTACCGCTAATGAGCCGGTTGCGCAAGATACTACATTAGGTTGGATTCTTTCCGGTCCTGTCCCTACGATCTCTGAACATAGTAATCCTTCTTCCAACATTTCCATGCACCATTGTGCAACTCTCGAATCCGTGGATTCTGCTATACGACGATTTTGGGAAGTCGAAGAGTTACCCTCTCGATCTCAGTTAACTCCTGCTGAAACAGTCTGTGAAAACCATTTCGTTGCAACTCATAAGCGTACTGCAAGCGGACGATATTGTGTTCGTCTGCCCTTCGTCCAAGGACCTCCGATCGACATCGGAACTTCTTTTCCCACTGTCGAATGTATGTGGCGCCGTCAAGAACGTCGCATTCATGCGAATCCGTCTCTAGTCGCTGAATATGTTCAGTTCATGCAGGAGTATGAATCACTGCAACATATGTCAGAAATAAGTGACACTGACTCGATTTCATCCCAGCATGTTTATATTCCGCATCACGCTGTAGTGCGTGATTGTAGTATTACCAGTCGGCTTCGCGTTGTTTTTAACGCTTCGTATCGAACATCTAATGGTACCTCGCTTAACGACCACTTGCATATCGGTCGCAAGCTCCAAATGGACTTACCTGCTATAATCTTGCGTTGGCGATTACATAGATATGTGTATATTGCAGATATCGAGAAAATGTACCGCCAAATCTTAGTTGATGACCGTGACGTTGACTATCAACGAATCATCTGGCGCGCTTCTCCGACGGAACCACTCCGTCATTTCCGGCTTCGAACAGTCACATACGGGACTGCTCCAGCTCCATATCTCGCGCTTCGAGTACTTCAACAACTCGCCGCGGACGAAGGATCAAAGTATCCGTTAGCGCTTCCCGTGTTGCAATCCCAAGTTTATGTTGACGATTGTGTTTTCGGTGCCGACGATCAACAACTCGCTATTCAAACGCGAAATCAGCTCATCTCATTATTTAAATGTGGTGGTTTCAACCTTCGGAAATGGGCAAGCAATTCCCCTGCTCTTTTATCCGATCTTAACTCCATTGATAGTCCTGCTCATAGCAAATTACTCCAACCAGACGAAAATGTAAAAGTCTTAGGAATTTTATGGAATTCAACTTCCGATGCATTCTATTTTAACATTCAACCAGAGCCAAATATTCCACAAACCAAACGAGCAATTTTATCAACAATAGCTAAATTTTTTGACCCGCTCGGTTGGGTTACTCCGGTCATTGTCGTTGCAAAAATCTTCATGCAAAAGTTGTGGCGTCTTAAGTGTAATTGGGATGTTTATATTCCTTCCGAAATCTATGACGAATGGTCTATTTACTATCAGCAGCTCGTTTGTTTACGTGAACTGTCACTACCGCGATGGTTAGACTTCGGCTCACACGTACACAGTTATGAATTACATGGGTTCGCGGATGCGTCCAACGCCGCATACGCCGCTGTTGTGTATATGCGTACAGTTTCGGTATCCGGACACGTCACAATATCCATTCTCGCAGCCAAATCCAAAGTTGCACCAATAAAGACCATAAGTATACCGCGACTTGAGCTTTGCGCTGCACTTTTACTCTCTCGTCTCGTGAAATTCGTACAAACATCTCTCGAAATTAAACCTGATTCACTTCATACTTGGACAGACTCAACAATTGTCCTTGCTTGGATTGCACAACACCCATCGCGCTGGAAAACATTTATCGCTAACCGTGTTGCTGAAATTCATACGAACCTCCCAACAGTACAGTGGCATCATGTGCCTACCGAAGATAATCCCGCGGATTGCGCTTCTCGTGGAATGAGAGCGGATCAATTATGCCATCATTCGATCTGGTGGAATGGTCCGTCTTGGCTCATTCTCGATCCGACCTGTTGGCCACAGACAGTTTTATCAGACGAGTCCGTCAACCTCGAAGCTCGGACTTCAGCTCCCGTGCATTCAGTAAACCCTCCTCGTCATTGGGATCTTGCCGAGCGATATTCTCGTTGGAATAAATTGCTACGAGTTACCGCGTACATTCTGCGCTTTATTTCCAAACTTCGAATGAAGTCCGGTTATCAAAATCATTCACATCTTCCAATGACGCAAGCACTGCATCCAGAAGAAATAAATCGAGCTCGTACCTTTTGGTTAGTATATATCCAAAACCATGTGTTTCCGAACGAAATGCATTGTTTACAAACCTCTCAACCACTTTCGAAGAGCAGTGTGCTTCGCTCGTTGAATGTTTATATTGACACCGCTGGATTGATTCGAGTCGGCGGACGATTGCAGAAGTCGGCGTTATCAGAGAACGCTAAACATCCTATTGTTATTGCCTCTCATCCTTTAGTGAAGCTGATTATCCTTTCCGTTCACCTCCGTACACTCCATGGTGGACCACAGCTCACCCTCTCCACACTCCGTCAAGAATTTTGGCTTTGTCGTGCTCGACCGCTCATTCGTTCTGTATTGTACCGATGTATAACGTGTGCTCGCGAAAGAGCAGCTCCTGCCAACGAATTAATGGGATCTTTGCCTTCGCCACGTGTTAACCGCGCCGAACGCGCTTTTCAACATTGCGGAATCGACTATGCTGGTCCTGTTCTTGTCCGAACTACCGCTGGTCGAGGATTTAAATCTCGAAAAGCGTATATTGCCTTGTTTATTTGTCTCGCGACCCGTGCAATACACTTAGAGTTAGTAAGCGACTATTCCACCGCCGCGTTCCTAGCGTGTTTCGATAGATTTTGTTCTCGTCGAGGTTTGCCAACTACGATGTACTCCGACAATGGCACGACGTTTCAAGGCGCCGATAAAGAACTGCATCAGGCATTCGCTGCGGCTACTCGCGATCCAGATGCACGTAATAAACTTGCAACCGATCAAATCTCCTGGATGTTTATTCCACCCTCTGCCCCTCATTTCGGCGGACTATGGGAGGCAGGGGTTCGAAGTACGAAGCACCATCTCAAACGCGTCATTGGAGCCCATACTTTAACGTATGAAGAATTATCAACCGTATTATGTCAGGTCGAGGCGTGTTTAAACTCGCGTCCTATTGCGCCGTTATCCGATTCCGCTGACGATTATGACACGTTGACTCCTGGTCATTTCTTGATCGGATCTGCAATTAATACTGTTCCGGGCCCAACCTTGCTCGATATTCAAGAATCGCGACTGTCTCGGTGGCAATTGCTTCGCCAAATGTACGAAAGTTTTTGGAAGTCCTGGTCAACCGATTACTTGCATACCTTGCAGCAACGTCCAAAATGGCGGACAATGTCCAACCTTGCACAGCCAGGTCGCTTAGTGCTACTTCGAAATCCATCCGCACCACCGTGTAAATGGGAACTCGGACGTATTACGCAATGTCATCCCGGACCTGACGGTCTTTCCCGAGTAGTAACTGTTAAGACATCGCGCGGCGAATATCGACGACCAATCACAAGGCTCTCCTTTCTACCAGTCGACATTGAAAATTGTAACGACAAATTACCGGTCACGGAGAGTGATCCTGCGTCAAAACCATTGTAATGTGTCGCATGGCGGGCGGCACTTAGATTAAGTTAGTTATTCTACAGTTAAATTTATCATGTACAGTTCGTTAAACCATTGTAATGTGTATTGTAAATTTAATTTTATTCGTTTGCGTTCCCGTTCGTTTATATTGTTAGCGTTATATTGTCGATAATTCGTCGGATCCATAAGATCCGAGGCGGGCGGTATGTTCCGAAATTAGAACAATAAGTCTAGGCCCATCTACGCCTCGTTACGTCACTGCGTACAGGCGTTGATCCCTCCCGCATGGGATTAGCCCTCTTGCAACGCCATCGATCGGATCGAGGGTAAAACGATTACCGTTTCGCGTTTAAACTTCAGATCTTGGTTAACCTTTAGCGAAAACAAACGTATTGGCGACATTTTCAACCAAATTTTCAACCGTTTTGCTTAGTGTTTAACCGTTTATTATTATCGTTCTAATTGTCCATTGTCCCGGGTTCAGCGTGTGTGATTCGTGTAATAAACTATTTTGTGAACATTTAAAAGTCATCTCGTCCATTCTAATTTACCATACTCACGGACCTTTGCAAAATATCCTGTGCTCCGTATCCTCGTTAGGATAAAACTAGCGATCCAATTCTCGATCAACCGACTCGAGAAAACTCGTCGGAAAAGGTGATCACGAAACAGAACTGTAATAAAGATACTTATTACTTTCACTATTATCAATATAACATGCACTATTAGCTATATTTTACTATTATTATCGCTAGAACTATAATAATTATAGATATTACTCCCGATATTATCAATATAACATGCCTTATTACGCATATAATGCAGTTATTATCGCTAGAACTATAATAAATAGACGTATTACTTTTATTATCATCAATATAACATGCATTATTACCCATATTATGCAGTTATTATCGATAGAACTGTAATAATGATACTTATTACTTTAACTATTATCAATAGAACATGCATTATTACGCATATTATGCAGTTATAATCGCTAGAACTATAATAAATATACTTAGTACTTTTATTATCATCAGTATAACATGCATTATTGCCCATATTATGCAGTTATTATCGATAGAACTATAATAAATATACTTATTACTTATATTATTATCAATATAACATGCATTATTACCCATATAATGGAGTTATTATCGCTAGAACTGTAATAATTATACGCATTACTTATATTATTAGCAATATAACGTGCATTATTACCCATATTGTGCAGTTATTATCACTAGAACTGTAACAATTATACTTACTACTTATATTATTATCAATATAACATGCCTTATTACGCATGTAATGCAGTTATTATCGTTAGAACTGTAATAATTATACTTATTACATACACTATTAGCAATATAACGTGCATTATTACCCATATAATGCAGTTATTATAGCCACAACTGTAATAATTATACTTACTACTTATATTATTCTCAATATAACATGCATTATTACCCATATTATGCAGTTATTATCGCAAGAACCATAATAAATATACGTATTACTTTTATTATCATCAACATAACATGCATTATGAAACATATTAAGCAGTTATTATCGATAGAACTGTAATAAAGATACTTATTACTTTCACTATTATCAATATAACATGCACTATTAGCTATATTTTACTATTATTATCGCTAGAACTATAATAATTATACTTATTACTCCCGATATTATCAATATAACATGCCTTATTACGCATATAATGCAGTTATTATCGCTAGAACTATAATAAATAGACGTATTACTTTTATTATCATCAATATAACATGCATTATTACCCATATTATGCAGTTATTATCGATAGAGCTGTAATAATGATACTTATTACTTTAACTATTATCAATATAACATGCATTATTACGCATATTATGCAGTTATAATCGCTAGAACTTTAATAAATATACTTAGTACTTTTATTATCATCAGTATAACATGCATTATTGCCCATATTATGCAGTTATTATCGATAGAACTATAATAAATATACTTATTACTTATATTATTATCAATATAACATGCATTATTACCCATATAATGGAGTTATTATCGCTAGAACTGTAATAATTATACGCATTACTTATATTATTAGCAATATAACGTGCATTATTACCCATATTGTGCAGTTATTATCACTAGAACTGTAACAATTATACTTACTACTTATATTATTATCAATATAACATGCCTTATTACGCATGTAATGCAGTTATTATCGTTAGAACTGTAATAATTATACTTATTACATACACTATTAGCAATATAACGTGCATTATTACCCATATAATGCAGTTATTATAGCCACAACTGTAATAATTATACTTACTACTTATATTATTCTCAATATAACATGCATTATTACCCATATTATGCAGTTATTATCGCTAGAACCATAATAAATATACGTATTACTTTTATTATCATCAACATAACATCCATTATGAAACATATTAAGCAGTTATTATCGATAGAACTGTAATAAAGATACTTATTACTTTCACTATTATCAATATAACATGCACTATTAGCTATATTTTACTATTATTATCGCTAGAACTATAATAATTATACTTATTACTCCCGATATTATCATTATAACATGCCTTATTACGCATATAATGCAGTTATTATCGCTAGAACTGTAATAATTATACATATTACTTATATTATTAGCAATATAACATGCATTATTACCCATATATCGGAGTTATTATAGCTAGAACTGTAATAATTATACTTATTACATATACTATTAGCAATATAACGTGCATTATTACCCATATAATGCAGTTATTATAGCCACAACTGTAATAATTATACTTACTACTTATATTATTCTCAATATAACATGCATTATTACCCATATTATGCAGTTATTATCGCTAGAACCATAAGAAATATACGTATTACTTTTATTATCATCAACATAACATGCATTATGAAACATATTAAGCAGTTATTATCGATAGAACTGTAATAAAGATACTTATTACTTTCACTATTATCAATATAACATGCACTATTAGCTATATTTTACTATTATTATCGCTAGAACTATAATAACTATACTTATTACTCCCGATATTATCATTATAACATGCCTTATTACGCATGTAATGCAGTTATTATCGTTAGAACTGTAATAATTATACTTATTACTTATATTATTAGCAATATAATATGCATTATTACCCATATAATGGAGTTATTATCGCTAGAACTGTAATAATTATACATATTACTTATATTGTTAGCAATATAACCTGCATTATTACCCGTATAATGCAGTTATAATCGCCAGAACTGTAATAATTATACTTATTACTTATATTATTATCAATATAACATGCATTATTACCCATATTATTCAGATATTATCGCTAGAACTATAATAAATATACGTACTACTTTTATTATCATCAATATAACATGCATTATTACCCATATTATGCAGTTATTATCGATAGAACTGTAATAAAGATACTTATTACTTTTACTATTATCAATATAACATGCACTATTAGCCATATTTTACTATTATTATCGCTAGAACTATAATAATTATACTTATTACTCCCGATATTATCAATATAACATGCCTTATTACGCATATAATGCAGTTATTATCGCTAGAACTGTAATAATTATACTTATTACTTATATTATTAGCAATATAACATGCATTATTACCCATATAATGCAGTTATTATCGCTGGAACTGTAATAATTATACGTACTACTTATATTATTCTCAATATAACATGCATTATTACCCATATTAAGCAGTTATTATCGCTAGAACTATAATAAATATACGTATTACTTTTATTATCATCAATATAACATGAATTATTACCCATATTATGCAGTTATTATCGATAGAACTATAATAAATATACTTATTACTTATATTATTATCAATATAACATGCATTATTACCCATATAATGCAGTTATTATCGCTGGAACTGTAATAATTATACTTATTACTTATATTATTGGCAATATAACGTGCATTATTACCCATATAATGCAGTTATTATCGCTAGAACTGTAATAATTATACTTACTACTTATATTATTCTCAATGTAACATGCATTATTACCCATATTATGCAGTTATTATCGCTAGAACCATAATAAATATACGTATTACTTTTATTATCATCAACATAACATGCATTATGACCCATATTATGCAGTTATTATCGATAGAACTGTAATAAAGATACTTACTACTTTTACTATTATCAATATAACATGCACTATTAGCCATACTTTACTATTATTATCGCTAGAACTATAATAATTATACTTATTACTCCCGATATTATCAATATAACATGCCTTATTACGCATGTAATGCAGTTATTATCGTTAGAACTGTAATAATTATACTTATTACATATACTATCAGCAATATAACGTGCATTATTACCCATATAATGCTGTTATTATAGCCAGAACTGTAATAATTATACGTACTACTTATATTATTCTCAATATAACATGCATTATTACCCATATTATGCAGTTATTATCGCTAGAACCATAATAAATATACGTATTACTTTTATTATCATCAACATAACATGCATTATGAAACATATTATGCAGTTATTATCGATAGAACTGTAATAAAGATACTTATTACTTTCACTATTATCAATATAACATGCACTATTAGCTATATTTTACTATTATTATCGCTAGAACTATAATAATTATACTTATTACTCCCGATATTATCAATATAACATGCCTTATTACGCATATAATGCAGTTATTATCGCTAGAACTGTAATAATTATACATATTACTTATATTATTAGCAATATAACATGCATTATTACCCATATATCGGAGTTATTATAGCTAGAACTGTAATAATTATACTTATTACATATACTGTTAGCAATATAACGTGCATTATTACCCATATAATGCAGTTATTATAGCCACAACTGTAATAATTATACTTACTACTTATATTATTCTCAATATAACATGCATTATTACCCATATTATGCAGTTATTATCGCTAGAACCATAAGAAATATACGTATTACTTTTATTATCATCAACATAACATGCATTATGAAACATATTAAGCAGTTATTATCGATAGAACTGTAATAAAGATACTTATTACTTTCACTATTATCAATATAACATGCACTATTAGCTATATTTTACTATTATTATCGCTAGAACTATAATAATTATAGATATTACTCCCGATATTATCAATATAACATGCCTTATTACGCATATAATGCAGTTATTATCGCTAGAACTATAATAAATAGACGTATTACTTTTATTATCATCAATATAACATGCATTATTACCCATATTATGCAGTTATTATCGATAGAACTGTAATAATGATACTTATTACTTTAACTATTATCAATATAACATGCATTATTACGCATATTATGCAGTTATAATCGCTAGAACTATAATAAATATACTTAGTACTTTTATTATCATCAGTATAACATGCATTATTGCCCATATTATGCAGTTATTATCGATAGAACTATAATAAATATACTTATTACTTATATTATTATCAATATAACATGCATTATTACCCATATAATGGAGTTATTATCGCTAGAACTGTAATAATTATACGCATTACTTATATTATTAGCAATATAACGTGCATTATTACCCATATTGTGCAGTTATTATCACTAGAACTGTAACAATTATACTTACTACTTATATTATTATCAATATAACATGCCTTATTACGCATGTAATGCAGTTATTATCGTTAGAACTGTAATAATTATACTTATTACATACACTATTAGCAATATAACGTGCATTATTACCCATATAATGCAGTTATTATAGCCACAACTGTAATAATTATACTTACTACTTATATTATTCTCAATATAACATGCATTATTACCCATATTATGCAGTTATTATCGCAAGAACCATAATAAATATACGTATTACTTTTATTATCATCAACATAACATGCATTATGAAACATATTAAGCAGTTATTATCGATAGAACTGTAATAAAGATACTTATTACTTTCACTATTATCAATATAACATGCACTATTAGCTATATTTTACTATTATTATCGCTAGAACTATAATAATTATACTTATTACTCCCGATATTATCAATATAACATGCCTTATT
Organism: Megachile leachella; assembly: GCA_963576845.1. Taxonomy (NCBI): domain Eukaryota; kingdom Metazoa; phylum Arthropoda; class Insecta; order Hymenoptera; family Megachilidae; genus Megachile; species Megachile leachella. The sequence goes on along the minus strand of CAUYWW010000124.1, from coordinate 1,049,541 downwards.
ACGCATATAATGCAGTTATTATCGCTAGAACTATAATAAATAGACGTATTACTTTTATTATCATCAATATAACATGCATTATTACCCATATTATGCAGTTATTATCGATAGAGCTGTAATAATGATACTTATTACTTTAACTATTATCAATATAACATGCATTATTACGCATATTATGCAGTTATAATCGCTAGAACTTTAATAAATATACTTAGTACTTTTATTATCATCAGTATAACATGCATTATTGCCCATATTATGCAGTTATTATCGATAGAACTATAATAAATATACTTATTACTTATATTATTATCAATATAACATGCATTATTACCCATATAATGGAGTTATTATCGCTAGAACTGTAATAATTATACGCATTACTTATATTATTAGCAATATAACGTGCATTATTACCCATATTGTGCAGTTATTATCACTAGAACTGTAACAATTATATTTACTACTTATATTATTATCAATATAACATGCCTTATTACGCATGTAATGCAGTTATTATCGTTAGAACTGTAATAATTATACTTATTACATACACTATTAGCAATATAACGTGCATTATTACCCATATAATGCAGTTATTATAGCCACAACTGTAATAATTATACTTACTACTTATATTATTCTCAATATAACATGCATTATTACCCATATTATGCAGTTATTATCGCTAGAACCATAATAAATATACGTATTACTTTTATTATCATCAACATAACATCCATTATGAAACATATTAAGCAGTTATTATCGATAGAACTGTAATAAAGATACTTATTACTTTCACTATTATCAATATAACATGCACTATTAGCTATATTTTACTATTATTATCGCTAGAACTATAATAATTATACTTATTACTCCCGATATTATCAATATAACATGCCTTATTACGCATATAATGCAGTTATTATCGCTAGAACTGTAATAATTATACATATTACTTATATTATTAGCAATATAACATGCATTATTACCCATATATCGGAGTTATTATAGCTAGAACTGTAATAATTATACTTATTACATATACTATTAGCAATATAACGTGCATTATTACCCATATAATGCAGTTATTATAGCCACAACTGTAATAATTATACTTACTACTTATATTATTCTCAATATAACATGCATTATTACCCATATTATGCAGTTATTATCGCTAGAACCATAAGAAATATACGTATTACTTTTATTATCATCAACATAACATGCATTATGAAACATATTAAGCAGTTATTATCGATAGAACTGTAATAAAGATACTTATTACTTTCACTATTATCAATATAACATGCACTATTAGCTATATTTTACTATTATTATCGCTAGAACTATAATAACTATACTTATTACTCCCGATATTATCATTATAACATGCCTTATTACGCATGTAATGCAGTTATTATCGTTAGAACTGTAATAATTATACTTATTACTTATATTATTAGCAATATAATATGCATTATTACCCATATAATGGAGTTATTATCGCTAGAACTGTAATAATTACACATATTACTTATATTGTTAGCAATATAACCTGCATTATTACCCGTATAATGCAGTTATAATCGCCAGAACTGTAATAATTATACTTATTACTTATATTATTATCAATATAACATGCATTATTACCCATATTATTCAGATATTATCGCTAGAACTATAATAAATATACGTACTACTTTTATTATCATCAATATAACATGCATTATTACCCATATTATGCAGTTATTATCGATAGAACTGTAATAAAGATACTTATTACTTTTACTATTATCAATATAACATGCACTATTAGCCATATTTTACTATTATTATCGCTAGAACTATAATAATTATACTTATTACTCCCGATATTATCAATATAACATGCCTTATTACGCATATAATGCAGTTATTATCGCTAGAACTGTAATAATTATACTTATTACTTATATTATTAGCAATATAACATGCATTATTACCCATATAATGCAGTTATTATCGCTGGAACTGTAATAATTATACGTACTACTTATATTATTCTCAATATAACATGCATTATTACCCATATTAAGCAGTTATTATCGCTAGAACTATAATAAATATACGTATTACTTTTATTATCATCAATATAACATGAATTATTACCCATATTATGCAGTTATTATCGATAGAACTATAATAAATATACTTATTACTTATATTATTATCAATATAACATGCATTATTACCCATATAATGCAGTTATTATCGCTGGAACTGTAATAATTATACTTATTACTTATATTATTGGCAATATAACGTGCATTATTACCCATATAATGCTGTTATTATAGCCAGAACTGTAATAATTATACGTACTACTTATATTATTCTCAATATAACATGCATTATTACCCATATTATGCAGTTATTATCGCTAGAACCATAATAAATATACGTATTACTTTTATTATCATCAACATAACATGCATTATGAAACATATTATGCAGTTATTATCGATAGAACTGTAATAAAGATACTTATTACTTTCACTATTATCAATATAACATGCACTATTAGCTATATTTTACTATTATTATCGCTAGAACTATAATAATTATAGATATTACTCCCGATATTATCAATATAACATGCCTTATTACGCATATAATGCAGTTATTATCGCTAGAACTGTAATAATTATACATATTACTTATATTATTAGCAATATAACATGCATTATTACCCATATATCGGAGTTATTATAGCTAGAACTGTAATAATTATACTTATTACATATACTATTAGCAATATAACGTGCATTATTACCCATATAATGCAGTTATTATAGCCAGAACTGTAATAATTATACTTACTACTTATATTATTCTCAATGTAACATGCATTATTACACATATTATGCAGTTATTATCGCTAGAACCATAATAAATATACGTATTACTTTTATTATCATCAAGATAACATGCATTATGACCCATATTATGCAGTTATTATCGATAGAAATGTAATAAAGATACTTATTACTTTTACTAATATCAATATAACATGCACTATTAGCCATATTTTACTATTATTATCGCAAGAACTATAATAACTATACTTATTACTCCCGGTATTATCAATATAACATGCCTTATTACGCATGAAATGCAGTTATTATCGCTAGAACTGTAATAATTATACATATTACTTATATTGTTAGCAATATAACCTGCACTATTACCCGTATAATGCAGTTATAATCGCCAGAACTGTAATAATTATACTTATTACTTATATTATTATCAATATAACATGCATTATTACCCATATTATTGAGATATTATCGCTAGAACTATAATAAATATACGTACTACTTTTATTATCATCAATATAACATGCATTATTACCCATACTATGCAGTTATTATCGATAGAACTGTAATAAAGATACTTATTACTTTTACTATTATCAATATAACATGCACTATTAGCCATATTTTACTATTATTATCGCTAGAACTATAATAATTATACTTATTACTCCCGATATTATCAATATAACATGCCTTATTACGCATATAATGCAGTTATTATCGCTAGAACTCTAATAATTATACTTATTACTTATATTATTAGCAATATAACGTGCATTATTACTCATATAATGCAGTTATTATCGCTAGAACTGTAATAATTATACTTATTACTTATATTATTATCAATATAACATGCATTATTACCCATATTATGCAGTTATTATCGCTAGAACTATAATAAATAGACGTATTACTTTTATTATCAGCAATATAACATGCATTATTACCCATATTATGCAGTTATTATCGATAGAACTGTAATAAAGATAGTTATTACTTTTACTATTATCAATATAACATGCACTATTAGCCATATTTTACTATTATTATCGCTAGAACTATAATAATTGTACATATTACTCCCGATATTATCAATATAACATGCCTTATTACGCATATAATGCAGTTATTATCGCTAGAACTCTAATAATTATACTTATTACTTATATTATTAGCAATATAACGTGCATTATTACCCATATAATGCAGTTATTATCGCTAGAACTGTAATAATTATACTTATTACTTATATTATTAGCAATATAACGTGCATTATTACCCATATTATGCAGTTATTATCGATAGAACTATAATAAAAATACTTATTACTTATATTATTATCAATATAACATGCATTATTACCCATATAATGAAGTTATTATCGCTAGAACTGTAATAATTATACTTATTACATATATTATTATCAATATAACATGCATTATTACCAATATATAGCAGTTATTATCGACAGACGTATAATAAATATACTTATTACTTTTATTATTATCAATATAACAGGCACTATTTGCTATATTTTACTATTATTATCGCTAGAACTATAATAATTATACTTATTACTCCCGGTATTATCAATATAACATGCATTATTACCCATATAATGCAGTTATTATCGCTGGAACTGTAATAATTATACTTATTACTTATATTATTAGCAATATAACGTGCAATATTACCCATATAATGCAGTTATTATCGCTGGAACTGTAATAATTATACTTATTACTTATATTATTAGCAATATAACGTGCATTATTACCCACATAATGCAGTTATTATCGCTAGAACTGTAATAATTATACTTATTACTCCCAATATTATCAATATAACATGCATTATTACCCATATAATGCAGTTATTATCGCTAGAACTGTAATAATTATACTTATTACTTATATTATTAGCAATATAACGTGCATTATTACTCATATAATGCAGTTATTATCGCTAGAACTATAATAATTATACTTATTACTCCCGATATTATCAATATAACATGCCTTATTACGCATATAATGCAGTTATTATCGCTAGAACTGTAATAATTATACTTATTACTTATATTATTAGCAATATAACATGCATTATTACCCATATAATGGAGTTATTATCGCTAGAACTGTAATAATTATACATATTACTTATATTGTTAGCAATATAACGTGCATTATTACCCGTATAATGCAGTTATAATCGCCAGAACTGTAATAATTATACTTATTACTTATATTATTATCAATATAACATGCATTATTACCCATATTATTCAGATATTATCGCTAGAACAATAATAAATATACGTACTACTTTTATTATCATCAATATAACATGCATTATTACCCATATTATGCAGTTATTATCGATAGAACTGTAATAAAGATACTTACTACTTTTACTATTATCAATATAACATGCACTATTAGCCATATTTTACTATAATTATCGCTAGAACTATAATAATTATACTTATTACTCCCGATATTATCAATATAACATGCCTTATTACGCATGTAATGCAGTTATTATCGTTAGAACTGTAATAATTATACATATTACTGATATTGTTAGCAATATAACGTGCATTATTACCCGTATAATGCAGTTATAATCGCCAGAACTGTAATAATTATACTTATTACTTATATTATTATCAATATAACATGCATTATTACCCATATTATTCAGATATTATCGCTAGAACAATAATAAATATACGTACTACTTTTATTATCATCAATATAACATGCATTATTACCCATATTATGCAGTTATTATCGATAGAACTGTAATAAAGATACTTACTACTTTTACTATTATCAATATAACATGCACTATTAGCCATATTTTACTATAATTATCGCTAGAACTATAATAATTATACTTATTACTCCCGATATTATCAATATAACATGCCTTATTACGCATGTAATGCAGTTATTATCGTTAGAACTGTAATAATTATACTTATTACATATACTATTAGCAATATAACGTGCATTATTACCCATATAATGCAGTTATTATAGCCACAACTGTAATAGTTATACTTACTACTTATATTATTCTCAATATAACATGCATTATTACCCATATTATTCAGATATTATCGCTAGAACTATAATAAATATACGTACTACTTTTATTATCATCAATATAACATGCATTATTACCCATATTATGCAGTTATTATCGATAGAACTGTAATAAAGATACTTATTACTTTTACTATTATCAATATAACATGCACTATTAGCCATATTTTACTATTATTATCGCTAGAACTATAATAATTATACTTATTACTCCCGATATTATCAATATAACATGCCTTATTACGCATATAATGCAGTTATTATCGCTAGAACTGTAATAATTATACTTATTACTTATATTATTAGCAATATAACATGCATTATTACCCATATAATGCAGTTATTATCGCTGGAACTGTAATAATTATACGTACTACTTATATTATTCTCAATATAACATGCATTATTACCCATATTATGCAGTTATTATCGCTAGAACTATAATAAATATACGTATTACTTTTATTATCATCAATATAACATGAATTATTACCCATATTATGCAGTTATTATCGATAGAACTATAATAAATATACTTATTACTTATATTATTATCAATATAACATGCATTATTGCCCATATAATGGAGTTATTATCGCCAGAACTGTAATAATTATACGCATTACTTATATTATTAGCAATATAACGTGCATTATTACCCATATTGTGCAGTTATTATCACTAGAACTGTAATAATTATACTTACTACTTATATTATTATCAATATAACATGCCTTATTACGCATGTAATGCAGTTATTATCGTTAGAACTGTAATAATTATACTTATTACTTATATTATTAGCAATATAACATGCATTATTACCCATATTATTCAGATATTATCGCTAGAACTATAATAAATATACGTACTACTTTTATTATCATCAATATAACATGCATTATTACCCATATTATGCAGTTATTATCGATAGAACTGTAATAAAGATACTTACTACTTTTACTATTATCAATATAACATGCACTATTAGCCATATTTTACTATAATTATCGCTAGAACTATAATAATTATACTTATTACTCCCGATATTATCAATATAACATGCCTTATTACGCATGTAATGCAGTTATTATCGTTAGAACTGTAATAATTATACTTATTACATATACTATTAGCAATATAACGTGCATTATTACCCATATAATGCAGTTATTATAGCCACAACTGTAATAGTTATACTTACTACTTATATTATTCTCAATATAACATGCATTATTACCCATATTATTCAGATATTATCGCTAGAACTATAATAAATATACGTACTACTTTTATTATCATCAATATAACATGCATTATTACCCATATTATGCAGTTATTATCGATAGAACTGTAATAAAGATACTTATTACTTTTATTATCATCAATATAACATGCATTATTACCCATATTATGCAGTTATTATCGATAGAACTGTAATAAATATACTTATTACTTTTATTATTATCAATATAACATGCACTATTTGCCATATTTTACTATTATTATCGCTAGAACTATAACAATTATACTTATTACTCCCGATATTATCAATATAACATGCATTATTACCCATATAATGCAGTTATTATCGCTAGAACTGTAATAATTATACTTATTACTTATATTATTAGCAATATAACGTGCATTATTACCCATATAATGCAGTTATTATCGCTAGAACTGTAATAATTATACTTATTACTTATATTATTATCAATATAACATGCATTATTACCCATATAATGGAGGTATTATCGCAAGAACTGTAATAATTATACTTATTACTTATACTATTAGCAATATAACGTGCATTATTAACCATATAATGCAGTTATTATCGCCAGAACTGTAATAATTATACTTATTACTTATATTATTCTCATTATAACATGCAGTATTACCCATATTATGCAGTTATTATCGCTAGAACTATAATAAATATACGTATTACTTTCATTATCATCAATATAACATGCATTATTACCCATATAATTGAGGTATTATCGCTAGAACTGTAATAATTATACTTATTACTTATATTATTATTAATATAAAATGCATTATTACCCATATAATGGAGGTATTATCGCAAGAACTGTAATAATTATACTTATTACTTATACTATTAGCGATATAACGTGCATTATTAACCATATAATGCAGTTATTATCGCCAGAACTGTAATAATTATACTTATTACTTATATTACTCTCATTATAACATGCATTATTACCCATATTATGCAGTTATTATCGCTAGAACTATAATAAATATACGTATTACTTTCATTATCATCAATATAACATGCATTATTACCCATATAATTGAGGTATTATCGCTAGAAATGTAATAATTATACTTATTACTCCCGATATTATCAATATAACATGCAATATTACCCATATAATGCAGTTATTATCGACAGAAGTATAATAAATATACTTATTACTTTTATTATTATCAATATAACATGCACTATTAGCCATATTTTACTATTATTATCGCTAGAACTATAATAATTATACTTATTACTCCCGATATTATCAATATAACATGCATTATTACCAATATAATGCAGTTATTATCGCTAGAACTGTAATAATTACACTTATTACTTATATTGCTAGCAATATAACGTGCATTATTACCCATATAATGCAGTTATTATCGCTAGAACTGTAATAATTATACTTATTACTTATATTATTATCAATATAACATGCATTATTACCCATATTATGCAGTTATTATCTCGGGAACTGTAATAATTATACTTATTACTTATATTATTATCAATATAACATGCATTATTACCCATATTATGCAGTTATTATCGCTAGAACTATAATAAATATACGTATTACTTTCATTATCATCAATATAACATGCATTATTACCCATATTATGCTGTTATTATCGATAGAACTGTAATAAATATACTTATTACTTTTATTATTATCAATATAACATGCACTATTTGCCATATTTTACTATTATTATCGCTAGAACTATAACAATTATACTTATTACTCCCGATATTATCAATATAACATGCATTATTACCCATATAATGCAGTTATTATCGCTAGAACTGTAATAATTATACTTATTACTTATATTATTAGCAATATAACGTGCATTATTACCCATATAATGCAGTTATTATCGCTAGAACTGTAATAATTATACTTATTACTTATATTATTATCAATATAACATGCATTATTACCCATATAATGGAGGTATTATCGCAAGAACTGTAATAATTATACTTATTACTTATACTATTAGCAATATAACGTGCATTATTAACCATATAATGCAGTTATTATCGCCAGAACTGTAATAATTATACTTATTACTTATATTATTCTCATTATAACATGCATTATTACCCATATTATGCAGTTATTATCGCTAGAACTATAATAAATATACGTATTACTTTCATTATCATCAATATAACATGCATTATTACCCATATAATTGAGGTATTATCGCTAGAACTGTAATAATTATACTTATTACTTATATTATTATCAATATAACATGCATTATTACCCATATAATGGAGGTATTATCGCAAGAACTGTAATAATTATACTTATTACTTATACTATTAGCGATATAACGTGCATTATTAACCATATAATGCAGTTATTATAGCCAGAACTGTAATAATTATACTTATTACTTATATTACTCTCATTATAACATGCATTATTACCCATATTATGCAGTTATTATCGCTAGAACTATAATAAATATACGTATTACTTTCATTATCATCAATATAACATGCATTATTACCCATATAATTGAGGTATTATCGCTAGAAATGTAATAATTATACTTATTACTTATATTATTATCAATATAACATGCATTATTACCCATATTATGCAGTTATTATCTCGAGAACTGTAATAATTATACTTATTACTTATATTATTATCAATATAACATGCATTATTACCCATATTATGCAGTTATTATCGCTAGAACTATAATAAATATACGTATTACTTTCATTATCATCAATATAACATGCATTATTACCCATATTATGCTGTTATTATCGATAGAACTGTAATAAATATACTTATTACTTTTATTATTATCAATATAACATGCACTATTTGCCATATTTTACTATTATTATCGCTAGAACTATAATAATTATACTTATTACTCCCGATATTATCAATATAACATGCATTATTACCCATATAATGCAGTTATTATCGTTAGAACTGTAATAATTATACTTATTACTTATCTTATTAGCAATATAACGTGCATTATTACCCATATAATGCAGTTATTATCGCTAGAACTGTAATAATTATACTTATTACTTATATTATTATCAATATAACATGCATTATTACCCATATAATGGAGGTATTATCGCAAGAACTGTAATAATTATACTTATTCCTTATACTATTAGCAATATAACGTGCATTATTACCCATATAATGCAGTTATTATCGCCAGAACTGTAATAATTATACTTATTACTTATATTATTCTCAATATAACATGCATTATTACCCATACTATGCAGTTATTATCGCTAGAACTATAATAAATATACGTATTACTTTCAATATCATCAATATAACACGCATTATTACCCATATAATGGAGGTATTATCGCTAGAACTGTAATAATTATACTTAATACTTATATTATCATCAATATAACATGCATTATTACCCATATAATTGAGGTATTATCGCTAGAAATGTAATAATTATACTTATTACTTATATTATTATCAATATAACATGCATTATTACCCATATTATGCAGTTATTATCTCGAGAACTGTAATAATTATACTTATTACTTATATTATTATCAATATAACATGCATTATTACCCATATTATGCAGTTATTATCGCTAGAACTATAATAAATATACGTATTACTTTCATTATCATCAATATAACATGCATTATTACCCATATTATGCTGTTATTATCGATAGAACTGTAATAAATATACTTATTACTTTTATTATTATCAATATAACATGCACTATTTGCCATATTTTACTATTATTATCGCTAGAACTATAATAATTATACTTATTACTCCCGATATTATCAATATAACATGCATTATTACCCATATAATGCAGTTATTATCGCTAGAACTGTAATAATTATACTTATTACTTATCTTATTAGCAATATAACGTGCATTATTACCCATATAATGCAGTTATTATCGCTAGAACTGTAATAATTATACTTATTACTTATATTATTATCAATATAACATGCATTATTACCCATATAATGGAGGTATTATCACAAGAACTGTAATAATTATACTTATTCCTTATACTATTAGCAATATAACGTGCATTATTACCCATATAATGCAGTTATTATCGCCAGAACTGTAATAATTATACTTATTACTTATATTATTCTCAATATAACATGCATTATTACCCATACTATGCAGTTATTATCGCTAGAACTATAATAAATATACGTATTACTTTCAATATCATCAATATAACACGCATTATTACCCGTATAATGGAGGTATTATCGCTAGAACTGTAATAATTATACTTATTACTCCCGATATTATCAATATAACATGCATTATTACCCATATAATGCAGTTATTATCGACAGAAGTATAATAAATATACTTATTACTTTTATTATTATCAATATAACATGCACTATTAGCCATATTTTACTATTATTATCGCTAGAACTATAATAATTATACTTATTACTCCCGATATTATCAATATAACATGCATTATTACCAATATAATGCAGTTATTATCGCTAGAACTGTAATAATTATACTTATTACTTATCTTATTAGCAATATAACGTGCATTATTACCCATATAATGCAGTTATTATCGCTAGAACTGTAATAATTATACTTATTACTTATATTATTATCAATATAACATGCATTATTACCCATATAATGGAGGTATTATCGCAAGAACTGTAATAATTATACTTATTACTTATACTATTAGCAATATAACGTGCATTATTACCCATATAATGCAGTTATTATCTCCAGAACTGTAATAATTATACTTATTACTTATATTATTCTCAATATAACATGCATTATTACCCATACTATGCAGTTATTATCGCTAGAACTATAATAAATATACGTATTACTTTCAATATCATCAATATAACACGCATTATTACCCATATAATGGAGGTATTATCGCTAGAACTGTAATAATTATACTTATTACTCCCGATATTATCAATATAACATGCATTATTACCCATATAATGCAGTTATTATCGCTAGAACTATAATAATTATACTTATTACTTATATTATTATCAATATAACATGCATTATTACCCATATGATGGAGGTATTATCGCAAGAACTGTAATAATTAAACTTATTACTTATACTATTAGCAATATAACGTGCATTATTAACCATATAATGCAGTTATTATCGCCAGAACTGTAATAATTATACTTATTACTTATATTATTCTCATTATAACATGCATTATTACCCACATTATGCAGTTATTATCGCTAGAACTATAATAAATAAACGTATTACTTTTATTATCATCAATGTAACATGCATTATTACCCATATTATGCAGTTATTATCGATAGAACTGTAATAAATATACTTATTACTTTTATTATTATCAATATAACATGCACTATTTGCCATATTTTACTATTATTATCGCTAGAACTATAATAATTATACTTATTACTCCCGATATTATCAATATAACATGCATTATTACCCATATAATGCAGTTATTATCGCTAGAACTGTAATAATTATACTTATTACTTATATTATTAGCAATATAACGTGCATTATTACCCATATAATGCAGTTATTATCGCTAGAACTGTAATAATTATACTTATTACTTATATTATTATCAATATAACATGCATTATTACCCATATAATGGAGGTATTATCGCAAGAACTGTAATAATTATACTTATTACTTATACTATTAGCAATATAACGTGCATTATTAACCATATAATGCAGTTATTATCGCCAGAACTGTAATAATTATACTTATTACTTATATTATTCTCATTATAACATGCATTATTACCCATATTATGCAGTTATTAGCGCTAGAACTATAATAAATATACGTATTACTTTCATTATCATCAATATAACATGCATTATTACCCATATAATTGAGGTATTATCGCTAGAACTGTAATAATTATACTTATTACTTATATTATTATCAATATAACATGCATTATTACCCATATAATGGAGGTATTATCGCAAGAACTGTAATAATTATACTTATTACTTATACTATTTGCGATATAACGTGCATTATTAACCATATAATGCAGTTATTATCGCCAGAACTGTAATAATTATACTTATTACTTATATTATTCTCATTATAACATGCATTATTACCCATATTATGCAGTTATTATCGCTAGAACTATAATAAATATACGTATTACTTTCATTATCATCAATATAACATGCATTATTACCCATATAATTGAGGTATTATCGCTAGAACTGTAATAATTATACTTATTACTTATATTATTCTCATTATAACATGCATTATTACCCATATTATGCAGTTATTATCGCTAGAACTATAATAAATATACGTATTACTTTCATTATCATCAATATAACACGCATTATTACCCATATAATGGAGGTATTATCGCTAGAACTGTAATAATTATACTTATTACTCCCGATATTATCAATATAACATGCATTATTACCCATATAATGCAGTTATTATCGCCAGAACTGTAATAATTATACTTATTACTTATATTATTCTCATTATAACATGCATTATTACCCATATTATGCAGTTATTATCGCTAGAACTATAATAAATATACGTATTACTTTCATTATCATCAATATAACATGCATTATTACCCATATAATTGAGGTATTATCGCTAGAACTGTAATAATTATACTTATTACTTATATTATTATCAATATAACATGCATTATTACCCATATTATGCAGTTATTATCTCGAGAACTGTAATAATTATACTTATTACTTATATTATTATCAATATAACATGCATTATTACCCATATTATGCAGTTATTATCGCTAGAACTATAATAAATATACGTATTACTTTCATTATCATCAATATAACATGCATTATTACCCATATAATTGAGGTATTATCGCTAGAACTGTAATAATTATACTTATTACTTATATTATTATCAATATAACATGCATTATTACCCATATAATGGAGGTATTATCGCAAGAACTGTAATAATTATACTTATTACTTATACTATTTGCGATATAACGTGCATTATTAACCATATAATGCAGTTATTATCGCCAGAACTGTAATAATTATACTTATTACTTATATTATTCTCATTATAACATGCATTATTACCCATATTATGCAGTTATTATCGCTAGAACTATAATAAATATACGTATTACTTTCATTATCATCAATATAACATGCATTATTACCCATATAATTGAGGTATTATCGCTAGAACTGTAATAATTATACTTATTACTTATATTATTATCAATATAACATGCATTATTACCCATATTATGCAGTTATTATCTCGAGAACTGTAATAATTATACTTATTACTTATATTATTATCAATATAACATGCATTATTACCCATATTATGCAGTTATTATCGCTAGAACTATAATAAATATACGTATTACTTTCATTATCATCAATATAACATGTATTATTACCCATATTATGCTGTTATTATCGATAGAACTGTAATAAATATACTTATTACTTTTATTATTATCAATATAACATGCACTATTTGCCATATTTTACTATTATTATCGCTAGAACTATAATAATTATACTTATTACTCCCGATATTATCAATATAACATGCATTATTACCCATATAATGCAGTTATTATCGCTAGAACTGTAATAATTATACTTATTACTTATATTATTAGCAATATAACGTGCATTATTACCCATATAATGAAGTTATTATCGCTAGAACTGTAATAATTATACTTATTACTTATATTATTATCAATATAACATGCATTATTACCCATATAATGGAGGTATTATCGCAAGAACTGTAATAATTATACTTATTACTTATACTATTAGCAATATAACGTGCATTATTAACCATATAATGCAGTTATTATCGCCAGAACTGTAATAATTATACTTATTACTTATATTATTCTCATTATAACATGCATTATTACCCATATTATGCAGTTATTAGCGCTAGAACTATAATAAATGTACGTATTACTTTCATTATCATCAATATAACATGCATTATTACCCATATAATTGAGGTATTATCGCTAGAACTGTAATAATTATACTTATTACTTATATTATTATCAATATAACATGCATTATTACCCATATAATGGAGGTATTATCGCAAGAACTGTAATAATTATACTTATTACTTATACTATTTGCGATATAACGTGCATTATTAACCATATAATGCAGTTATTATCGGCAGAACTGTAATAATTATACTTATTACTTATATTATTCTCATTATAACATGCATTATTACCCATATTATGCAGTTATTATCGCTAGAACTATAATAAATAAACGTATTACTTTTATTATCATCAATATAACATGCATTATTACCCATATTATGCAGTTATTATCGATAGAACTGTAATAAATATACTTATTACTTTTATTATTATCAATATAACATGCACTATTTGCCATATTTTACTATTATTATCGCTAGAACTATAATAATTATACTTATTACTCCCGATATTATCAATATAACATGCATTATTACCCATATAATGCAGTTATTATCGCTAGAACTGTAATAATTATACTTATTACTTATATTATTAGCAATATAACGTGCATTATTACCCATATAATGCAGTTATTATCGCTAGAACTGTAATAATTATACTTATTACTTATATTATTATCAATATAACATGCATTATTACCCATATAATGGAGGTATTATCGCAAGAACTGTAATAATTATACTTATTACTTATACTATTAGCAATATAACGTGCATTATTAACCATATAATGCAGTTATTATCGCCAGAACTGTAATAATTATACTTATTACTTATATTATTCTCATTATAACATGCATTATTACCCATATTATGCAGTTATTATCGCTAGAACTATAATAAATATACGTATTACTTTCATTATCATCAATATAACATGCATTATTACCCATATAATTGAGGTATTATCGCTAGAACTGTAATAATTATACTTATTACTTATATTATTATCAATATAACATGCATTATTACCCATATTATGCAGTTATTATCTCGAGAACTGTAATAATTATACTTATTACTTATATTATTATCAATATAACATGCATTATTACCCATATTATGCAGTTATTATCGCTAGAACTATAATAAATATACGTATTACTTTCATTATCATCAATATAACATGCATTATTACCCATATTATGCTGTTATTATCGATAGAACTGTAATAAATATACTTATTACTTTTATTATTATCAATATAACATGCACTATTTGCCATATTTTACTATTATTATCGCTAGAACTATAATAATTATACTTATTACTCCCGATATTATCAATATAACATGCATTATTACCCATATAATGCAGTTATTATCGCTAGAACTGTAATAATTATACTTATTACTTATCTTATTAGCAATATAACGTGCATTATTACCCATATAATGCAGTTATTATCGCTAGAACTGTAATAATTATACTTATTACTTATATTATTATCAATATAACATGCATTATTACCCATATAATGGAGGTATTATCGCAAGAACTGTAATAATTATACTTATTACTTATACTATTAGCAATATAACGTGCATTATTAACCATATAATGCAGTTATTATCGCCAGAACTGTAATAATTATACTTATTACTTATATTATTCTCATTATAACATGCATTATTACCCATATTATGCAGTTATTATCGCTAGAACTATAATAAATAAACGTATTACTTTTATTATCATCAATATAACATGCATTATTACCCATATTATGCAGTTATTATCGATAGAACTGTAATAAATATACTTATTACTTTTATTATTATCAATATAACATGCACTATTTGCCATATTTTACTATTATTATCGCTAGAACTATAATAATTATACTTAATACTCCCGATATTATCAATATAACATGCATTATTACCCATATAATGCAGTTATTATCGCTAGAACTGTAATATTTATACTTATTACTTATATTATTAGCAATATAACGTGCATTATTACCTATATAATGCAGTTATTATCGCTAGAACTGTAATAATTATACTTATTACTTATATTATTATCAATATAACATGCATTATTACCCATATAATGGAGGTATTATCGCAAGAACTGTAATAATTATACTTATTACTTATACTATTAGCAATATAACGTGCATTATTAACCATATAATGCAGTTATTATCGCCAGAAATGTAATAATTATACTTATTACTTATATTATTCTCATTATAACATGCATTATTACCCATATTATGCAGTTATTATCGCTAGAACTATAATAAATATACGTATTACTTATATTATTATCAATATAACATGCATTATTACCCATATTATGCAGTTATTATCTCTAGAACCATAATAAGTATACTTATTACTCCCAATATTATCAATATAACATGCATTATTACCCATATAATGGAGGTATTATCGCAAGAACTGTAATAATTATACTTATTACTTATACTATTAGCAACATAACGTGCATTATTAACCATATAATGCAGTTATTATCGCCAGAACTGTAATAATTATACTTATTACTTATATTATTCTCATTATAACATGCATTATTACCCATATTATGCAGTTATTATCGCTAGAACTATAATAAATATACGTATTACTTTCATTATCATCAATATAACATGCATTATTACCCATATTATTGAGGTATTATCGCTAGAACTGTAATAATTATACTTATTACTGATATTATTATCAATATAACATGCATTATTACCCATATTATGCAGTTATTATCTCGAGAACTGTAATAATTATACTTATTACTTATATTATTATCAATATAACATGCATTATTACCCATATTATGCAGTTATTATCGCTAGAACTATAAGAAATATACGTATTACTTTCATTATCATCAATATAACATGCATTATTACCCCTATTATGCTGTTATTATCGATAGAACTGTAATAAATATACTTATTACTTTTATTATTATCAATATAACATGCACTATTTGCCATAGTTTACTATTATTATCGCTAGAACTATAATAATTATACTTATTACTCCCGATATTATCAATATAACATGCATTATTACCCATATAATGCAGTTATTATCGCTAGAACTGTAATAATTATACTTATTACTTATATTATTAGCAATATAACATGCATTATTACCCATATAATGGAGGTATTATCGCAAGAACTGTAATAATTATACTTATTACTTATACTATTAGCAATATAACGTGCATTATTACCCATATAATGCAGTTATTATCGCCAGAACTGTAATAATTATACTTATTACTTATATTATTCTCAATATAACATGCATTATTACCCATACTATGCAGTTATTATCGCTAGAACTATAATAAATATACGTATTACTTTCAATATCATCAATATAACACGCATTATTACCCATATAATGGAGGTATTATCGCTAGAACTGTAATAATTATACTTATTACTCCCGATATTATCAATATAACATGCATTATTACCCATATAATGCAGTTATTATCGCTAGTACTGTAATAATTATACTTATTACTTATAACATTATCAATATAACATGCATTATTACCCATATAATGGAGGTATTATCGCAAGAACTGTAATAATTATACTTATTACTTATACTATTAGCAATATAACGTGCATTATTTACCATATAATGCAGTTATTATCGCCAGAACTGTAATAATTATACTTATTACTTATATTATTCTCATTATAACATGCATTATTACCCATATTATGCAGTTATTATCGCTAGAACTATAATAAATAAACGTATTACTTTTATTATCATCAATATAACACGCATTATTACCCATATAAGGGAGGTATTATCGCTAGAACTGTAATAATTATACTTATTACTCCCGATATTATCAATATAACATGCATTATTACCCATATAATGCAGTTATTATCGCTAGAACTGTAATAATTATACTTATTACTTATATTATTATCAATATAACATGCATTATTACCCATATAATGGAGGTATTATCGCAAGAACTGTAATAATTATACTTATTACATATACTATTAGCAATATAACGTGCATTATTAACCATATAATGCAGTTATTATCGCCAGAACTGTAATAATTATACTTATTACTTATATTATTCTCATTATAACATGCATTATTACCCATATTATGCAGTTATTATCGCTAGAACTATAATAAATAAACGTATTACTTTTATTATCATCAATATAACACGCATTATTACCCATATAATGGAGGAATTATCGCTAGAACTGTAATAATTATACTTATTACTCCCGATATTATCAATATAACATGCATTATTACCCATATAATGCAGTTATTATCGCTAGAACTGTAATAATTATACTTATTACTTATATTATTATGAATATAACATGCATTATTACCCATATAATGGAGGTATTATCGCAAGAACTGTAATAATTATACTTATTACTTATACTATTAGCAATATAACGTGCATTATTAACCATATAATGCAGTTATTATCGCCAGAACTGTAATAATTATACTTATTACTTATATTATTCTCATTATAACATGCACTAATACCCATATTATGCAGTTATTATCGCTAGAACTATAATAAATATACGTATTACTTTCATTATCATCAATATAACATGCATTATTACCCATATAATTGAGGTATTATCGCTAGAACTGTAATAATTATACTTATTACTTATATTATTATCAATATAACATGCATTATTACCCATATTATGCAGTTATTATCTCGAGAACTGTAATAATTATACTTATTACTTATATTATTATCAATATAACATGCATTATTACCCATATTATGCAGTTATTATCGCTAGAACTATAATAAATATACGTATTACTTTCATTATCATCAATATACCATGCATTATTACCCATATTATGCTGTTATTATCGATAGAGCTATAATAAATATACTTATTACTTTTATTATTATCAATATAACATGCACTATTTGCCATATTTTACTATTATTATCGCTAGAACTATAATAATTATACTTATTACTCCCGATATTATCAATATAACATGCATTATTACCCATATAATGCAGTTATTATCGCTAGAACTGTAATAATTATACTTATTACTTATCTTATTAGCAATATAACGTGCATTATTACCCATATAATGCAGTTATTATCGCTAGAACTGTAATAATTATACTTATTACTTATATTATTATCAATATAACATGCATTATTACCCATATAATGGAGGTATTATCGCAAGAACTGTAATAATTATACTTATTACTTATACTATTAGCAATATAACGTGCATTATTACCCATATAATGCAGCTATTATCGCCAGAACTGTAATAATTATACTTATTACTTATATTATTCTCAATATAACATGCATTATTACCCATACTATGCAGTTATTATCGCTAGAACTATAATAAATATACGTATTACTTTCAATATCATCAATATAACACGCATAATTACCCATATAATGGAGGTATTATCGCTAGAACTGTAATAATTATACTTATTACTTATATTATTATCAATATAACATGCATTATTACCCATATTATGCAGTTATTATCTCTAGAACCATAATAAGTATACTTATTACTCCCAATATTATCAATATAACATGCATTATTACCCATATAATGCAGTTATTATCGCCAGAACTGTAATAATTATACTTATTACTTATATTATTCTCAATATAACATGCATTATTACCCATACTATGCAGTTATTATCGCTAGAACTATAATAAATATACGTATTACTTTCAATATCATCAATATAACACGCATAATTACCCATATAATGGAGGTATTATCGCCAGAACTGTAATAATTATACTTATTACTTATATTATTATCAATATAACATGCATTATTACCCATATTATGCAGTTATTATCGCTAGAACTATAATAAATAAACGTATTACTTTTATTATCATCAATATAACATGCATTATTACCCATATTATGCAGTTATTATCGATAGAACTGTAATAAATATACTTATTACTTATATTATTCTCATTATAACATGCATTATTACCCATATTATGCAGTTATTATCGCTAGAACTATAATAAATATACGTATTACTTTCATTATCATCAATATAACATGCATTATTACCCATATAATGCAGTTATTATCGCTAGAACTGTAATAATTATACTTATTACTTATATTATTATCAATATAACATGCATTATTAACCATATAATGCAGTTATTATCGCCAGAACTGTAATAATTATACTTATTACTTATATTATTCTCATTATAACATGCATTATTACCCATATTATGCAGTTATTATCGCTAGAACTATAATAAATAAACGTATTACTTTTATTATCATCAATATAACATGCATTATTACCCATATTATGCAGTTATTATCGATAGAACTGTAATAAATATACTTATTACTTTTATTATTATCAATATAACATGCACTATTTGCCATATTTTAGTATCATTATCGCTAGAACTATAATAATTATACTTATTACTCCCGATATTATCAATATAACATGCATTATTACCCATATAATGCAGTTATTATCGCTAGAACTGTAATAATTATACTTATTACTTATATTATTAGCAATATAACGTGCATTATTAGCCATATAATGCAGTTATTATCGCTAGAACTGTAATAATTATACTTATTACTTATATTAATATCAATATAACATGCATTATTACCCATATAATGGAGGTATTATCGCAAGAACTGTAATAATTATACTTATTACTTATACTATTAGCAATATGACGTGCATTATTAACCATATAATGCAGTTATTATCGCCAGAACTGTAATAATTATACTTATTACTTATATTATTCTCATTATAACATGCATTATTACCCATATTATGCAGTTATTATCGCTAGAACTATAATAAATA
Organism: Megachile leachella; assembly: GCA_963576845.1. Taxonomy (NCBI): domain Eukaryota; kingdom Metazoa; phylum Arthropoda; class Insecta; order Hymenoptera; family Megachilidae; genus Megachile; species Megachile leachella. The sequence goes on along the minus strand of CAUYWW010000124.1, from coordinate 1,027,255 downwards.
TACGTATTACTTTCATTATCATCAATATAACATGCATTATTACCCATATAATGCAGTTATTATCGCTAGAACTGTAATAATTATACTTATTACTTATATTATTATCAATATAACATGCATTATTACCCATATAATGGAGGTATTATCGCAAGAACTGTAATAATTATACTTATTACTTATACTATTAGCAATATAACGTGCATTATTAACCATATAATGCAGTTATTATCGCCAGAACTGTAATAATTATACTTATTACTCATATTATTCTCATTATAACATGCATTATTACCCATATTATGCAGTTATTATCGCTAGAACTATAATAAATATACGTATTACTTTCATTATCATCAATATAACATGCATTATTACCCATATAATTGAGGTATTATCGCTAGAACTGTAATAATTATACTTATTACTTATATTATTATCAATATAACATGCATTATTACCCATATAATGGAGGTATTATCGCAAGAACTGTAATAATTATACTTATTACTTATACTATTAGCAATATAACGTGCATTATTACCCATATAATGCAGTTATTATCGCCAGAACTGTAATAATTATACTTATTACTTATATTATTCTCAATATAACATGCATTATTACCCATACTATGCAGTTATTATCGCTAGAACTATAATAAATATACGTATTACTTTCAATATCATCAATATAACACGCATTATTACCCATATAATGGAGGTATTATCGCTAAAACTGTAATAATTATACTTATTACTTATATTATTATCAATATAACATGCATTATTACCCATATTATGCAGTTATTATCTCTAGAACCATAATAAGTATACCTATTACTCCCAATATTATCAATATAACATGCATTATTACCCATATAATGCTGTTATTATCGCTAGAACTGTAATAATTATACTTATTACTTATATTGCTAGCAATATAACGTGCATTATTACCCATATAATGCAGTTATTATCGCTAGAACTGTAATAATTATACTTATTACTTATATTATTCTCATTATAACATGCATTATTACCCATATTATGCAGTTATTATCGCTAGAACTATAATAAATATACGTATTACTTTCATTATCATCAATATAACATGCATTATTACCCATATAATGCAGTTATTATCGCTAGAACTGTAATAATTATACTTATTACTTATATTATTATCAATATAACATGCATTATTACCCATATAATGGAGGTATTATCGCAAGAACTGTAATAATTATACTTATTACTTATATTATTAGCAATATAACGTGCATTATTACCCATATAATGCAGTTATTATCGCTAGAACTGTAATAATTATACTTATTACTTATATTATTATCAATATAACATGCATTATTACCCATATAATGGAGGTATTATCGCAAGAACTGTAATAATTATACTTATTACTTATACTATTAGCAATATAACGTGCATTATTAACCATATAATGCAGTTATTATCGCCAGAACTGTAATAATTATACTTATTACTTATATTATTCTCATTATAACATGCATTATTACCCATATTATGCAGTTATTATCGCTAGAACTATAATAAATAAACGTATTACTTTTATTATCATCAATATAACATGCATTATTACCCATATTATGCAGTTATTATCGATAGAACTGTAATAAATATACTTATTACTTTTATTATTATCAATATAACATGCACTATTTGCCATATTTTAGTATTATTATCGCTAGAACTATAATAATTATACTTATTACTCCCGATATTATCAATATAACATGCATTATTACCCATATAATGCAGTTATTATCGCTAGAACTGTAATAATTATACTTATTACTTATATTATTAGCAATATAACGTGCATTATTAGCCATATAATGCAGTTATTATCGCTAGAACTGTAATAATTATACTTATTACTTATATTATTATCAATATAACATGCATTATTACCCATATAATGGAGGTATTATCGCAAGAACTGTAATAATTATACTTATTACTTATACTATTAGCAATATGACGTGCATTATTAACCATATAATGCAGTTATTATCGCTAGAACTATAATAAATATACGTATTACTTTCATTATCATCAATATAACATGCATTATTACCCATATAATTGAGGTATTATCGCTAGAACTGTAATAATTATACTTATTACTTATATTATTATCAATATAACATGCATTATTACCCATATTATGCAGTTATTATCTCGAGAACTGTAATAATTATACTTATTACTTATATTATTATCAATATAACATGCATTATTACCCATATTATGCAGTTATTATCGCTAGAACTATAATAAATATACGTATTACTTTCATTATCATCAATATACCATGCATTATTACCCATATTATGCTGTTATTATCGATAGAGCTATAATAAATATACTTATTACTTTTATTATTATCAATATAACATGCACTATTTGCCATATTTTACTATTATTATCGCTAGAACTATAATAATTATACTTATTACTCCCGATATTATCAATATAACATGCATTATTACCCATATAATGCAGTTATTATCGCTAGAACTGTAATAATTATACTTATTACTTATCTTATTAGCAATATAACGTGCATTATTACCCATATAATGCAGTTATTATCGCTAGAACTGTAATAATTATACTTATTACTTATATTATTATCAATATAACATGCATTATTACCCATATAATGGAGGTATTATCGCAAGAACTGTAATAATTATACTTATTACTTATACTATTAGCAATATAACGTGCATTATTACCCATATAATGCAGCTATTATCGCCAGAACTGTAATAATTATACTTATTACTTATATTATTCTCAATATAACATGCATTATTACCCATACTATGCAGTTATTATCGCTAGAACTATAATAAATATACGTATTACTTTCAATATCATCAATATAACACGCATAATTACCCATATAATGGAGGTATTATCGCTAGAACTGTAATAATTATACTTATTACTTATATTATTATCAATATAACATGCATTATTACCCATATTATGCAGTTATTATCTCTAGAACCATAATAAGTATACTTATTACTCCCAATATTATCAATATAACATGCATTATTACCCATATAATGCAGTTATTATCGCTAGAACTGTAATAATTATACTTATTACTCATATTATTATCAATATAACATGCATTATTACCCATATAATGGAGGTATTATCGCAAGAACTGTAATAATTATACTTATTACTTATACTATTAGCAATATAACGTGCATTATTAACCATATAATGCAGTTATTATCGCCAGAACTGTAATAATTATACTTATTACTTATATTATTATCAATATAACATGCATTATTACCCATATTATGCAGTTATTATCGCTAGAACTATAATAAATAAACGTATTACTTTTATTATCATCAATATAACATGCATTATTACCCATATTATGCAGTTATTATCGATAGAACTGTAATAAATATACTTATTACTTATATTATTCTCATTATAACATGCATTATTACCCATATTATGCAGTTATTATCGCTAGAACTATAATAAATATACGTATTACTTTCATTATCATCAATATAACATGCATTATTACCCATATAATGCAGTTATTATCGCTAGAACTGTAATAATTATACTTATTACTTATATTATTATCAATATAACATGCATTATTAACCATATAATGCAGTTATTATCGCCAGAACTGTAATAATTATACTTATTACTTATATTATTCTCATTATAACATGCATTATTACCCATATTATGCAGTTATTATCGCTAGAACTATAATAAATAAACGTATTACTTTTATTATCATCAATATAACATGCATTATTACCCATATTATGCAGTTATTATCGATAGAACTGTAATAAATATACTTATTACTTTTATTATTATCAATATAACATGCACTATTTGCCATATTTTAGTATCATTATCGCTAGAACTATAATAATTATACTTATTACTCCCGATATTATCAATATAACATGCATTATTACCCATATAATGCAGTTATTATCGCTAGAACTGTAATAATTATACTTATTACTTATATTATTAGCAATATAACGTGCATTATTAGCCATATAATGCAGTTATTATCGCTAGAACTGTAATAATTATACTTATTACTTATATTAATATCAATATAACATGCATTATTACCCATATAATGGAGGTATTATCGCAAGAACTGTAATAATTATACTTATTACTTATACTATTAGCAATATGACGTGCATTATTAACCATATAATGCAGTTATTATCGCCAGAACTGTAATAATTATACTTATTACTTATATTATTCTCATTATAACATGCATTATTACCCATATTATGCAGTTATTATCGCTAGAACTATAATAAATATACGTATTACTTTCATTATCATCAATATAACATGCATTATTACCCATATAATGCAGTTATTATCGCTAGAACTGTAATAATTATACTTATTACTTATATTATTATCAATATAACATGCATTATTACCCATATAATGGAGGTATTATCGCAAGAACTGTAATAATTATACTTATTACTTATACTATTAGCAATATAACGTGCATTATTAACCATATAATGCAGTTATTATCGCCAGAACTGTAATAATTATACTTATTACTCATATTATTCTCATTATAACATGCATTATTACCCATATTATGCAGTTATTATCGCTAGAACTATAATAAATATACGTATTACTTTCATTATCATCAATATAACATGCATTATTACCCATATAATTGAGGTATTATCGCTAGAACTGTAATAATTATACTTATTACTTATATTATTATCAATATAACATGCATTATTACCCATATAATGGAGGTATTATCGCAAGAACTGTAATAATTATACTTATTACTTATACTATTAGCAATATAACGTGCATTATTACCCATATAATGCAGTTATTATCGCCAGAACTGTAATAATTATACTTATTACTTATATTATTCTCAATATAACATGCATTATTACCCATACTATGCAGTTATTATCGCTAGAACTATAATAAATATACGTATTACTTTCAATATCATCAATATAACACGCATTATTACCCATATAATGGAGGTATTATCGCTAAAACTGTAATAATTATACTTATTACTTATATTATTATCAATATAACATGCATTATTACCCATATTATGCAGTTATTATCTCTAGAACCATAATAAGTATACCTATTACTCCCAATATTATCAATATAACATGCATTATTACCCATATAATGCTGTTATTATCGCTAGAACTGTAATAATTATACTTATTACTTATATTGCTAGCAATATAACGTGCATTATTACCCATATAATGCAGTTATTATCGCTAGAACTGTAATAATTATACTTATTACTTATATTATTCTCATTATAACATGCATTATTACCCATATTATGCAGTTATTATCGCTAGAACTATAATAAATATACGTATTACTTTCATTATCATCAATATAACATGCATTATTACCCATATAATGCAGTTATTATCGCTAGAACTGTAATAATTATACTTATTACTTATATTATTATCAATATAACATGCATTATTACCCATATAATGGAGGTATTATCGCAAGAACTGTAATAATTATACTTATTACTTATATTATTAGCAATATAACGTGCATTATTACCCATATAATGCAGTTATTATCGCTAGAACTGTAATAATTATACTTATTACTTATATTATTATCAATATAACATGCATTATTACCCATATAATGGAGGTATTATCGCAAGAACTGTAATAATTATACTTATTACTTATACTATTAGCAATATAACGTGCATTATTAACCATATAATGCAGTTATTATCGCCAGAACTGTAATAATTATACTTATTACTTATATTATTCTCATTATAACATGCATTATTACCCATATTATGCAGTTATTATCGCTAGAACTATAATAAATAAACGTATTACTTTTATTATCATCAATATAACATGCATTATTACCCATATTATGCAGTTATTATCGATAGAACTGTAATAAATATACTTATTACTTTTATTATTATCAATATAACATGCACTATTTGCCATATTTTAGTATTATTATCGCTAGAACTATAATAATTATACTTATTACTCCCGATATTATCAATATAACATGCATTATTACCCATATAATGCAGTTATTATCGCTAGAACTGTAATAATTATACTTATTACTTATATTATTAGCAATATAACGTGCATTATTAGCCATATAATGCAGTTATTATCGCTAGAACTGTAATAATTATACTTATTACTTATATTATTATCAATATAACATGCATTATTACCCATATAATGGAGGTATTATCGCAAGAACTGTAATAATTATACTTATTACTTATACTATTAGCAATATGACGTGCATTATTAACCATATAATGCAGTTATTATCGCTAGAACTATAATAAATATACGTATTACTTTCATTATCATCAATATAACATGCATTATTACCCATATAATTGAGGTATTATCGCTAGAACTGTAATAATTATACTTATTACTTATATTATTATCAATATAACATGCATTATTACCCATATTATGCAGTTATTATCTCTAGAACTGTAATAATTATACTTATTACTTATATTATTATCAATATAACATGCATTATTACCCATATTATGCAGTTATTATCGCTAGAACTATAATAAATATACGTATTACTTTCATTATCATCAATATAACATGCATTATTACCCATATTATGCTGTTATTATCGATAGAACTGTAATAAATATACTTATTACTTTTATTATTATCAATATAACATGCACTATTTGCCATATTTTACTATTATTATCGCTAGAACTATAATAATTATACTTATTACTCCCGATATTATCAATATAACATGCATTATTACCCATATAATGCAGTTATTATCGCTAGAACTGTAATAATTATACTTATTACTTATCTTATTAGCAATATAACGTGCATTATTACCCATATAATGCAGTTATTATCGCTAGAACTGTAATAATTATACTTATTACTTATATTATTATCAATATAACATGCATTATTACCCATATAATGGAAGTATTATCGCAAGAACTGTAATAATTATACTTATTATTTATACTATTAGCAATATAACGTGCATTATTACCCATATAATGCAGTTATTATCGCCAGAACTGTAATAATTATACTTATTACTTATATCATTCTCAATATAACATGCCTTATTACCCATACTATGCAGTTATTATCGCTAGAACTATAATAAATATACGTATTACTTTCAATATCATCAATATAACACGCATTATTACCCATATAATGGAGGTATTATCGCTAGAACTGTAATAATTATACTTATTACTTATATTATTATCAATATAACATGCATTATTACCCATATTATGCAGTTATTATCTCTAGAACCATAATAAGTATACTTATTATTCCCAATATTATCAATATAACATGCATTATTACCCATATAATGCAGTTATTATCGCTAGAACTGTAATAATTATACTTATTACTTATATTGTTAGCAATATAACGTGCATTATTACCCATATAATGCAGTTATTATCGCTAGAACTGTAATAATTATACTTATTACTTATATTATTATCAATATAACATGCATTATTACCCATATTATGCAGTTATTATCGCTGGAACTATAATAAATATACGTATTACCTTTATTATCATCAATATAACATGCATTATTACCCATATTATGCAGTTATTATCCATAGAACTGTAATAAATATACTTATTACTTTTATTATTATCAATATAACATGCACTATTTGCCATATTTTACTATTATTATCGCTAGAACCATAATAAATATACTTATTACTCCCAATATTATCAATATAACATGCATTTTTACCCATATAATGCAGTTATTATCGCTAGAACTGTAATAATTATACTTATTACTTATATTATTCTCAATATAACATGCATTATTACCCATATAATGGAGGTATTATCGCAAGAACTGTAATAATTATACTTATTACTTATATTATTAGCAATATAACGTGCATTATTACCCATATAATGCAGTTATTATCGCTAGAACTGTAATAATTATACTTATTACTTATATTATTATCAATATAACATGCATTATTACCCATATAATGGAGGTATTATCGCAAGAACTGTAATAATTATACTTATTACTTATACTATTAGCAATATAACGTGCATTATTACCCATATAATGCAGTTATTATCGCCAGAACTGTAATAATTATACTTATTACTTATATTATTCTCAATATAACATGCATTATTACCCATACTATGCAGTTATTATCGCTAGAACTATAATAAATATACGTATTACTTTCAATATCATCAATATAACACGCATTATTACCCATATAATGGAGGTATTATCGCTAGAACTGTAATAATTATACTTATTACTTATATTATTATCAATATAACATGCATTATTACCCATATTATGCAGTTATTATCTCTAGAACCATAATAAGTATACTTATTACTCCCAATATTATCAATATAACATGCATTATTACCCATATAATGCTGTTATTATCGCTAGAACTGTAATAATTATACTTATTACTTATATTGCTAGCAATATAACGTGCATTATTACCCATATAATGCAGTTATTATCGCTAGAACTGTAATAATTATACTTATTACTTATATTATTCTCATTATAACATGCATTATTACCCATATTATGCAGTTATTATCGCTAGAACTATAATAAATATACGTATTACTTTCATTATCATCAATATAACATGCATTATTACCCATATAATGCAGTTATTATCGCTAGAACTGTAATAATTATACTTATTACTTATATTATTATCAATATAACATGCATTATTACCCATATAATGGAGGTATTATCGCAAGAACTGTAATAATTATACTTATTACTTATATTATTAGCAATATAACGTGCATTATTACCCATATAATGCAGTTATTATCGCTAGAACTGTAATAATTATACTTATTACTTATATTATTATCAATATAACATGCATTATTACCCATATAATGGAGGTATTATCGCAAGAACTGTAATAATTATACTTATTACTTATACTATTAGCAATATAACGTGCATTATTAACCATATAATGCAGTTATTATCGCCAGAACTGTAATAATTATACTTATTACTTATATTATTCTCATTATAACATGCATTATTACCCATATTATGCAGTTATTATCGCTAGAACTATAATAAATAAACGTATTACTTTTATTATCATCAATATAACATGCATTATTACCCATATTATGCAGTTATTATCGATAGAACTGTAATAAATATACTTATTACTTTTATTATTATCAGTATAACATGCACTATTTGCCATATTTTAGTATTATTATCGCTAGAACTATAATAATTATACTTATTACTCCCGATATTATCAATATAACATGCATTATTACCCATATAATGCAGTTATTATCGCTAGAACTGTAATAATTATACTTATTACTTATATTATTAGCAATATGACGTGCATTATTAACCATATAATGCAGTTATTATCGCTAGAACTATAATAAATATACGTATTACTTTCATTATCATCAATATAACATGCATTATTACCCATATAATTGAGGTATTATCGCTAGAACTGTAATAATTATACTTATTACTTATATTATTATCAATATAACATGCATTATTACCCATATTATGCAGTTATTATCTCTAGAACTGTAATAATTATACTTATTACTTATATTATTATCAATATAACATGCATTATTACCCATATTATGCAGTTATTATCTCTAGAACCATAATAAGTATACCTATTACTCCCAATATTATCAATATAACATGCATTATTACCCATATAATGCTGTTATTATCGCTAGAACTGTAATAATTATACTTATTACTTATATTGCTAGCAATATAACGTGCATTATTACCCATATAATGCAGTTATTATCGCTAGAACTGTAATAATTATACTTATTACTTATATTATTCTCATTATAACATGCATTATTACCCATATTATGCAGTTATTATCGCTAGAACTATAATAAATATACGTATTACTTTCATTATCATCAATATAACATGCATTATTACCCATATAATGCAGTTATTATCGCTAGAACTGTAATAATTATACTTATTACTTATATTATTATCAATATAACATGCATTATTACCCATATAATGGAGGTATTATCGCAAGAACTGTAATAATTATACTTATTACTTATATTATTAGCAATATAACGTGCATTATTACCCATATAATGCAGTTATTATCGCTAGAACTGTAATAATTATACTTATTACTTATATTATTATCAATATAACATGCATTATTACCCATATAATGGAGGTATTATCGCAAGAACTGTAATAATTATATTTATTACTTATACTATTAGCAATATAACGTGCATTATTAACCATATAATGCAGTTATTATCGCCAGAACTGTAATAATTATACTTATTACTTATATTATTCTCATTATAACATGCATTATTACCCATATTATGCAGTTATTATCGCTAGAACTATAATAAATAAACGTATTACTTTTATTATCATCAATATAACATGCATTATTACCCATATTATGCAGTTATTATCGATAGAACTGTAATAAATATACTTATTACTTTTATTATTATCAATATAACATGCACTATTTGCCATATTTTAGTATTATTATCGCTAGAACTATAATAATTATACTTATTACTCCCGATATTATCAATATAACATGCATTATTACCCATATAATGCAGTTATTATCGCTAGAACTGTAATAATTATACTTATTACTTATATTATTAGCAATATAACGTGCATTATTAGCCATATAATGCAGTTATTATCGCTAGAACTGTAATAATTATACTTATTACTTATATTATTATCAATATAACATGCATTATTACCCATATAATGGAGGTATTATCGCAAGAACTGTAATAATTATACTTATTACTTATACTATTAGCAATATGACGTGCATTATTAACCATATAATGCAGTTATTATCGCTAGAACTATAATAAATATACGTATTACTTTCATTATCATCAATATAACATGCATTATTACCCATATAATTGAGGTATTATCGCTAGAACTGTAATAATTATACTTATTACTTATATTATTAGCAATATAACGTGCATTATTAGCCATATAATGCAGTTATTATCGCTAGAACTGTAATAATTATACTTATTACTTATATTATTATCAATATAACATGCATTATTACCCATATAATGGAGGTATTATCGCAAGAACTGTAATAATTATACTTATTACTTATACTATTAGCAATATGACATGCATTATTACCCATATTATGCAGTTATTATCGCTAGAACTATAATAAATATACGTATTACTTTCATTATCATCAATATAACATGCATTATTACCCATATTATGCTGTTATTATCGATAGAACTGTAATAAATATACTTATTACTTTTATTATTATCAATATAACATGCACTATTTGCCATATTTTACTATTATTATCGCTAGAACTATAATAATTATACTTATTACTCCCGATATTATCAATATAACATGCATTATTACCCATATAATGCAGTTATTATCGCTAGAACTGTAATAATTATACTTATTACTTATCTTATTAGCAATATAACGTGCATTATTACCCATATAATGCAGTTATTATCGCTAGAACTGTAATAATTATACTTATTACTTATATTATTATCAATATAACATGCATTATTACCCATATAATGGAAGTATTATCGCAAGAACTGTAATAATTATACTTATTACTTATACTATTAGCAATATGACGTGCATTATTAACCATATAATGCAGTTATTATCGCTAGAACTATAATAAATATACGTATTACTTTCATTATCATCAATATAACATGCATTATTACCCATATAATGGAGGTATTATCGCTAGAACTGTAATAATTATACTTATTACTTATATTATTATCAATATAACATGCATTATTACCCATATTATGCAGTTATTATCTCTAGAACTGTAATAAATATACTTATTACTTTTATTATTATCAATATAACATGCACTATTTGCCATATTTTACTATTATTATCGCTAGAACCATAATAAATATACTTATTACTCCCAATATTATCAATATAACATGCATTTTTACCCATATAATGCAGTTATTATCGCTAGAACTGTAATAATTATACTTATTACTTATATTATTCTCAATATAACATGCATTATTACCCATATAATGGAGGTATTATCGCAAGAACTGTAATAATTATACTTATTACTTATATTATTAGCAATATAACGTGCATTATTACCCATATAATGCAGTTATTACCGCTAGAACTGTAATAATTATACTTATTACTTATATTATTATCAATATAACATGCATTATTACCCATATAATGGAGGTATTATCGCAAGAACTGTAATAATTATACTTATTACTTATACTATTAGCAATATAACGTGCATTATTACCCATATAATGCAGTTATTATCGCCAGAACTGTAATAATTATACTTATTACTTATATTATTCTCAATATAACATGCATTATTACCCATACTATGCAGTTATTATCGCTAGAACTATAATAAATATACGTATTACTTTCAATATCATCAATATAACACGCATTATTACCCATATAATGGAGGTATTATCGCTAGAACTGTAATAATTATACTTATTACTTATATTATTATCAATATAACATGCATTATTACCCATATTATGCAGCTATTATCTCTAGAACCATAATAAATATACTTATTACTCCCAATATTATCAATATAACATGCATTTTTACCCATATAATGCAGTTATTATCGCTAGAACTGTAATAATTATACTTATTACTTATATTATTCTCAATATAACATGCATTATTACCCATATTATGCAGTTATTATCGATAGAACTGTAATAATTATACTTATTACTTATATTATTATCAATATAACATGCATTATTACCCATATTATGCAGTTATTATCTCTAGAACCATAATAAATATACTTATTACTCCCAATATTATCAATATAACATGCATTATTACCCATATAATGCAGTTATTATCGCTAGAACTGTAATAATTATACGTATTACTTATATTGTTAGCAATATAACGTGCATTATTACCCATATTATGCAGTTATTATCTCTAGAACCATAATAAGTATACTTATTATTCCCAATATTATCAATATAACATGCATTATTACCCATATAATGCAGTTATTATCGCTAGAACTGTAATAATTATACTTATTACTCCCAATATTATCAATATAACATGCATTTTTACCCATATAATGCAGTTATTATCGCTAGAACTGTAATAATTATACTTATTACTTATATTGTTAGCAATATAACGTGCATTATTACCCATATAATGCAGTTATTATCGCTAGAACTGTAATAATTATACTTATTACTTATATTATTATCAATATAACATGCATTATTACCCATATTATGCAGTTATTATCGCTGGAACTATAATAAATATACGTATTACCTTTATTATCATCAATATAACATGCATTATTACCCATATTATGCAGTTATTATCGATAGAACTGTAATAAATATACTTATTACTTTTATTATTATCAATATAACATGCATTATTACCCATATAATGCAGTTATTATCGCTAGAACTGTAATAATTATACTTATTACCTATCTTATTAGCAATATAACGTGCATTATTACCCATATAATGCAGTTATTATCGCTAGAACTGTAATAATTATACTTATTACTTATATTATTATCAATATAACATGCATTATTACCCATATAATGGAAGTATTATCGCAAGAACTGTAATAATTATACTTATTACTTATACTATTAGCAATATAACGTGCATTATTAACCATATAATGCAGTTATTATCGCCAGAACTGTAATAATTATACTTATTACTTATATTATTCTCATTATAACATGCATTATTACCCATATTATGCAGTTATTATCGCTAGAACTATAATAAATATACGTATTACTTTCATTATCATCAATATAACATGCATTATTACCCATATAATTGAGGTATTATCGCTAGAACTGTAATAATTATACTTATTACTTATATTATTATCAATATAACATGCATTATTACCCATATTATGCAGGTATTATCTCTAGAACTGTAATAATTATACTTATTACTTATATTATTATCAATATAACATGCATTATTACCCATATTATGCAGTTATTATCGCTAGAACTATAATAAATATACGTATTACTTTCATTATCATCAATATAACATGCATTATTACCCATATTATGCAGTTGTTATCGCTAGAACTATAATAAATATACGTATTACTTTCAATATCATCAATATAACACGCATTATTACCCATATAATGGAGGTATTATCGCTAGAACTGTAATAATTATACTTATTACTTATATTATTATCAATATAACATGCATTATTACCCATATTATGCAGTTATTATCTCTAGAACCATAATAAGTATACTTATTATTCCCAATATTATCAATATAACATGCATTATTACCCATATAATGCAGTTATTATCGCTAGAACTGTAATAATTATACTTATTACTCCCAATATTATCAATATAACATGCATTTTTACCCATATAATGCAGTTATTATCGCTAGAACTGTAATAATTATACTTATTACTTATATTGTTAGCAATATAACGTGCATTATTACCCATATAATGCAGTTATTATCGCTAGAACTGTAATAATTATACTTATTACTTATATTATTATCAATATAACATGCATTATTACCCATATTATGCAGTTATTATCGCTGGAACTATAATAAATATACGTATTACCTTTATTATCATCAATATAACATGCATTATTACCCATATTATGCAGTTATTATCGATAGAACTGTAATAAATATACTTATTACTTTTATTATTATCAATATAACATGCACTATTTGCCATATTTTACTATTATTATCGCTAGAACCATAATAAATATACTTATTACTCCCAATATTATCAATATAACATGCATTTTTACCCATATAATGCAGTTATTATCGCTAGAACTGTAATAATTATACTTATTACTTATATTATTCTCAATATAACATGCATTATTACCCATATTATGCAGTTATTATCGATAGAACTGTAATAATTATACTTATTACTTATATTATTATCAATATAACATGCATTATTACCCATATTATGCAGTTATTATCTCTAGAACCATAATAAATATACTTATTACTCCCAATATTATCAATATAACATGCATTATTACCCATATAATGCAGTTATTATCGCTAGAACTGTAATAATTATACGTATTACTTATATTGTTAGCAATATAACGTGCATTATTACCCATATTATGCAGTTATTATCTCTAGAACCATAATAAGTATACTTATTATTCCCAATATTATCAATATAACATGCATTATTACCCATATAATGCAGTTATTATCGCTAGAACTGTAATAATTATACTTATTACTCCCAATATTATCAATATAACATGCATTTTTACCCATATAATGCAGTTATTATCGCTAGAACTGTAATAATTATACTTATTACTTATATTGTTAGCAATATAACGTGCATTATTACCCATATAATGCAGTTATTATCGCTAGAACTGTAATAATTATACTTATTACTTATATTATTATCAATATAACATGCATTATTACCCATATTATGCAGTTATTATCGCTGGAACTATAATAAATATACGTATTACCTTTATTATCATCAATATAACATGCATTATTACCCATATTATGCAGTTATTATCGATAGAACTGTAATAAATATACTTATTACTTTTATTATTATCAATATAACATGCACTATTTGCCATATTTTACTATTATTATCGCTAGAACCATAATAAATACACTTATTACTCCCAATATTATCAATATAACATGCATTTTTACCCATATAATGCAGTTATTATCGCTAGAACTGTAATAATTATACTTATTACTTATATTATTCTCAATATAACATGCATTATTACCCATATTATGCAGTTATTATCGATAGAACTGTAATAATTATACGTATTACTTATATTATTATCAATATAACATGCATTATTACCCATATTATGCAGTTATTATCGCTAGAACTATAATAAATATACGTATTACTTTCATTATCATCAATATAACATGCATTATTACCCATATAATGCAGTTATTATCGCTAGAACTGTAATAATTATACTTATTACTTATATTATTATCAATATAACATGCATTATTACCCATATAATGGAGGTATTATCGCAAGAACTGTAATAATTATACTTATTACTTATACTATTAGCAATATAACGTGCATTATTAACCATATAATGCAGTTATTATCGCCAGAACTGTAATAATTATACTTATTACTTATATTATTCTCATTATAACATGCATTATTACCCATATTATGCAGTTATTATCGCTAGAACTATAATAAATATACGTATTACTTTCATTATCATCAATATAACATGCATTATTACCCATATAATTGAGGTATTATCGCTAGAACTGTAATAATTATACTTATTACTTATATTATTATCAATATAACATGCATTATTACCCATATTATGCAGTTATTATCGCTAGAGCTATAATAAATATACGTATTACTTTCATTATCATCAATATAACATGCATTATTACCCATATTATGCTGTTATTATCGATAGAACTGTAATAAATATACTTATTACTTTTATTATTATCAATATAACATGCACTATTTGCCATATTTTACTATTATTATCGCTAGAACTATAATAATTATACTTATTACTCCCGATATTACCAATATAACATGCATTATTACCCATATAATGCAGTTATTATCGCTAGAACTGTAATAATAATACTTATTACTTATCTTATTAGCAATATAACGTGCATTATTACCCATATAATGCAGTTATTATCGCTAGAACTGTAATAATTATACTTATTACTTATATTATTATGAACATAACATGCATTATTACCCATATAATGGAAGTATTATCGCAAGAACTGCAATAATTATACTTATTACTTATACTATTAGCAATGTAACGTGCATTATTACCCATATAATGCAGTTATTATCGCCAAAACTGTAATAATTATACTTATTACTTATATTATTATCAATATAACATGCATTATTACCCATATTATGCAGTTATTATCTCTAGAACCATAATAAGTATACTTATTATTCCCAATATTATCAATATAACATGCATTATTACCCATATAATGCAGTTATTATCGCTAGAACTGTAATAATTATACTTATTACTCCCAATATTATCAATATAACATGCATTTTTACCCATATAATGCAGTTATTATCGCTAGAACTGTAATAATTATACTTATTACTTATATTGTTAGCAATATAACGTGCATTATTACCCATATAATGCAGTTATTATCGCTAGAACTGTAATAATTATACTTATTACTTATATTATTATCAATATAACATGCATTATTACCCATATTATGCAGTTATTATCGCTGGAACTATAATAAATATACGTATTACCTTTATTATCATCAATATAACATGCATTATTACCCATATTATGCAGTTATTATCGATAGAACTGTAATAAATATACTTATTACTTTTATTGTTCTCAATATAACATGCACTATTTGCCATATTTTACTATTATTATCGCTAGAACCATAATAAATATACTTATTACTCCCGATATTATCAATATAACATGCATTATTACCCATATAATGCAGTTATTATCGCTAGAACTGTAATAATAATACTTATTACTTATCTTATTAGCAATATAACGTGCATTATTACCCATATAATGCAGTTATTATCGCTAGAACTGTAATAATTATACTTATTACTTATATTATTATCAATATAACATGCATTATTACCCATATAATGGAAGTATTATCGCAAGAACTGTAATAATTATACTTATTACTTATACTATTAGCAATGTAACGTGCATTATTACCCATATAATGCAGTTATTATCGCCAGAACTGTAATAATTATATTTATTACTTATATTATTCTCAATATAACATGCATTATTACCCATACTATGCAGTTGTTATCGCTAGAACTATAATAAATATACGTATTACTTTCAATATCATCAATATAACACGCATTATTACCCATATAATGGAGGTATTATCGCTAGAACTGTAATAATTATACTTATTACTTACATTATTATCAATATAACATGCATTATTACCCATATTATGCAGTTATTATCTCTAGAACCATAATAAGTATACTTATTATTCCCAATATTATCAATATAACATGCATTATTACCCACATAATGCAGTTATTATCGCTAGAACTGTAATAATTATACTTATTACTCCCAATATTATCAATATAACATGCATTTTTACCCATATAATGCAGTTATTATCGCTAGAACTGTAATAATTATACTTATTACTTATATTGTTAGCAATATAACGTGCATTATTACCCATATAATGCAGTTATTATCGCTAGAACTGTAATAATTATACTTATTACTTATATTATTATCAATATAACATGCATTATTACCCATATTATGCAGTTATTATCTCTAGAACCATAATAAGTATACTTATTACCCCCAATATTATCAATATAACATGCATTATTACCCATATAATGCAGTTATTATCGCTAGAACTGTAATAATTATACTTATTACTTATATTGTTAGCAATATAACGTGCATTATTACCCATATAATGCAGTTATTATCGCTAGAACTATAATAAATAAACGTATTACTTTTATTATCATCAATATAACATGCATTATTACCCATATTATGCAGTTATTATCGATAGAACTGTAATAAATATACTTATTACTTTTATTATTATCAATATAACATGCACTATTTGCCATATTTTACTATTATTATCGCTAGAACTATAATAATTATACTTATTACTCCCGATATTATCAATATAACATGCATTATTACCCATATAATGCAGTTATTATCGCTAGAACTGTAATAATTATACTTATTACTTATATTATTAGCAATATAACGTGCATTATTACCCATATAATGCAGTTATTATCGCTAGAACTGTAATAATTATACTTATTACTTATATTATTATCAATATAACATGCATTATTACCCATATAATGGAGGTATTATCGCAAGAACTGTAATAATTATACTTATTACTTATACTATTAGCAATATAACGTGCATTATTAACCATATAATGCAGTTATTATCGCCAGAACTGTAATAATTATACTTATTACTTATATTATTCTCATTATAACATGCATTATTACCCATATTATGCAGTTATTATCGCTAGAACTATAATAAATATACGTATTACTTTCATTATCATCAATATAACATGCATTATTACCCATATTATGCTGTTATTATCGATAGAACTATAATAAATATACGTATTACTTTCATTATCATCAATATAACATGCATTATTACCCATATAATGCAGTTATTATCGCTAGAACTGTAATAATTATACTTATTACTTATATTGTTAGCAATATAGCGTGCATTATTACCCATATAATGCAGTTATTATCGCTAGAACTGTAATAATTATACTTATTACTTATATTATTATCAATATAACATGCATTATTACCCATATTATGCAGTTATTATCGCTAGAACTATAATAAATATACGTATTACTTTCATTATCATCAATATAACATGCATTATTACCCATATAATGCAGTTATTATCGCTAGAACTGTAATAATTATACTTATTACTTATATTGTTAGCAATATAACGTGCATTATTACCCATATAATGCAGTTATTATCGCTAGAACTGTAATAATTATACTTTTTACTTATATTATTATCAATATAACATGCATTATTACCCATATTATGCAGTTATTATCGCTAGAACTATAATAAATATACGTATTACTTTCATTATCATCAATATAACATGCATTATTACCCATATTATGCTGTTATTATCGATAGAACTATAATAAATATACGTATTACTTTCATTATCATCAATATAACATGCATTATTACCCATATAATGCAGTTATTATCGCCAGAACTGTAATAATTATACTTATTACTTATATTATTCTCATTATAACATGCATTATTACCCATATTATGCAGTTATTATCGCTAGAACTATAATAAATATACGTATTACTTTCATTATCATCAATATAACATGCATTATTACCCATATAATTGAGGTATTATCGCTAGAACTGTAATAATTATACTTATTACTTATATTGTTATCAATATAACATGCATTATTACCCATATTATGCAGTTATTATCTCTAGAACCATAATAAATATACTTATTACTCCCAATATTATCAATATAACATGCATTTTTACCCATATAATGCAGTTATTATCGCTAGAACTGTAATAATTATACTCATTACTTATATTATTAGCAATATAACGTGCATTATTACCCCGTATTATGCAGTTATTATCGCTAGAACTGTAATAATTATACCTATTACTTATATCATTATCAATATAACATGCATTATTACCCATATAATGGAGGTATTATCGCTAGAACTGTAATAATTATACTTATTACTTATACTATTAGCAATATAACGTGCATTATTACCCATATAATGCAGTTATTATCGCCAGAACTGTAATAATTATACTTATTACTTATATTATTCTCAATATAACATGCATTATTACCCATATTATGCAGTTATTATCGCTAGAACTATAATAAATATACGTATTACTTTCATTATCATCAATATAACATGCATTATTACCCATATAATTGAGGTATTATCGCTAGAACTGTAATAATTATACTTATTACTTATATTATTATCAATATAACATGCATTATTACCCATATTATGCAGTTATTATCGATAGAACTGTAATAAATATACTTATTACTTTTATTATTATCAATATAACATGCACTATTTGCCATATTTTACTATTATTATCGCTAGAACTATAATAATTATACTTATTACTCCCGATATTATCAATATAACATGCATTATTACCCATATAATGCAGTTATTATCGCTAGAACTGTAATAATTATACTTATTACTTATATTATTAGCAATATAACGTGCATTATTACCCATATAATGCAGTTATTATCGCTAGAACTGTAATAATTATACTTATTACTTATATTATTATCAATATAACATGCATTATTACCCATATAATGGAGGTATTATCGCAAGAACTGTAATAATTATACTTATTACTTATACTATTAGCAATATAACGTGCATTATTAACCATATAATGCAGTTATTATCGACAGAACTGTAATAATTATACTTATTACTTGTATTATTCTCATTATAACATGCATTATTACCCATATTATGCAGTTATTGTCGCTAGAACTATAATAAATATACGTATTACTTTCATTATCATCAATATAACATGCATTATTACCCATATAATGCAGTTATTATCGCTAGAACTGTAATAATTATACTTATTACTTATATTATTATCAATATAACATGCATTGTTACCCATATAATGGAGGTATTATCGCAAGAACTGTAATAATTATACTTATTACTTATACTATTAGCAATATAACGTGCATTATTAACCATATAATGCAGTTATTATCGCCAGAACTGTAATAATTATACTTATTACTTATATTATTCTCATTATAACATGCATTATTACCCATATAATGCAGTTATTATCGCTAGAACTGTAATAATTATACTTATTACTTATATTATTAGCAATATAACGTGCATTACTACCCATATAATGCAGTTATTATCGCTAGAACTGTAATAATTATACTTATTACTTATATTATTATCAATATAACATGCATTATTACCCATATAATGGAGGTATTATCGCAAGAACTGTAATAATTATACTTATTACTTATATTATTATCAATATAACATGCATTATTACCCATATTATGCAGTTATTATCGCTAGAACTATAATAAATATACGTATTACTTTCATTATCATCAATATAACATGCATTATTACCCATATAATGCAGTTATTATCGCTAGAACTGTAATAATTATACTTATTACTTATATTATTATCAATATAACATGCATTGTTACCCATATAATGGAGGTATTATCGCAAGAACTGTAATAATTATACTTATTACTTATACTATTAGCAATATAACGTGCATTATTAACCATATAATGCAGTTATTATCGCCAGAACTGTAATAATTATACTTATTACTTATATTATTCTCATTATAACATGCATTATTACCCATATAATGCAGTTATTATCGCTAGAACTGTAATAATTATACTTATTACTTATATTATTAGCAATATAACGTGCATTACTACCCATATAATGCAGTTATTATCGCTAGAACTGTAATAATTATACTTATTACTTATATTATTATCAATATAACATGCATTATTACCCATATAATGGAGGTATTATCGCAAGAACTGTAATAATTATACTTATTACTTATATTATTATCAATATAACATGCATTATTACCCATATTATGCAGTTATTATCGCTGGAACTATAATAAATATACGTATTACCTTTATTATCATCAATATAACATGCATTATTACCCATATTATGCAGTTATTATCGATAGAACTGTAATAAATATACTTATTACTTTTATTATTATCAATATAACATGCACTATTTGCCATATTTTACTATTATTATCGCTAGAACCATAATAAATATACTTATTACTCCCAATATTATCAATATAACATGCATTTTTACCCATATAATGCAGTTATTATCGCTAGAACTGTAATAATTATACTTATTACTTATATTATTCTCAATATAACATGCATTATTACCCATATTATGCAGTTATTATCGATAGAACTGTAATAATTATACTTATTACTTATATTATTATCAATATAACATGCATTATTACCCATATTATGCAGTTATTATCTCTAGAACCATAATAAATATACTTATTACTCCCAATATTATCAATATAACATGCATTATTACCCATATAATGCAGTTATTATCGCTAGAACTGTAATAATTATACGTATTACTTATATTGTTAGCAATATAACGTGCATTATTACCCATATTATGCAGTTATTATCTCTAGAACCATAATAAGTATACTTATTATTCCCAATATTATCAATATAACATGCATTATTACCCATATAATGCAGTTATTATCGCTAGAACTGTAATAATTATACTTATTACTCCCAATATTATCAATATAACATGCATTTTTACCCATATAATGCAGTTATTATCGCTAGAACTGTAATAATTATACTTATTACTTATATTGTTAGCAATATAACGTGCATTATTACCCATATAATGCAGTTATTATCGCTAGAACTGTAATAATTATACTTATTACTTATATTATTATCAATATAACATGCATTATTACCCATATTATGCAGTTATTATCGCTGGAACTATAATAAATATACGTATTACCTTTATTATCATCAATATAACATGCATTATTACCCATATTATGCAGTTATTATCGATAGAACTGTAATAAATATACTTATTACTTTTATTATTATCAATATAACATGCATTATTACCCATATAATGCAGTTATTATCGCTAGAACTGTAATAATTATACTTATTACCTATCTTATTAGCAATATAACGTGCATTATTACCCATATAATGCAGTTATTATCGCTAGAACTGTAATGATTATACTTATTACTTATATTATTATCAATATAACATGCATTATTACCCATATAATGGAAGTATTATCGCAAGAACTGTAATAATTATACTTATTACTTATACTATTAGCAATATAACGTGCATTATTAACCATATAATGCAGTTATTATCGCCAGAACTGTAATAATTATACTTATTACTTATATTATTCTCATTATAACATGCATTATTACCCATATTATGCAGTTATTATCGCTAGAACTATAATAAATATACGTATTACTTTCATTATCATCAATATAACATGCATTATTACCCATATAATTGAGGTATTATCGCTAGAACTGTAATAATTATACTTATTACTTATATTATTATCAATATAACATGCATTATTACCCATATTATGCAGTTATTATCTCTAGAACTGTAATAATTATACTTATTACTTATATTATTATCAATATAACATGCATTATTACCCATATTATGCAGTTATTATCGCTAGAACTATAATAAATATACGTATTACTTTCATTATCATCAATATAACATGCATTATTACCCATATTATGCAGTTGTTATCGCTAGAACTATAATAAATATACGTATTACTTTCAATATCATCAATATAACACGCATTATTACCCATATAATGGAGGTATTATCGCTAGAACTGTAATAATTATACTTATTACTTATATTATTATCAATATAACATGCATTATTACCCATATTATGCAGTTATTATCTCTAGAACCATAATAAGTATACTTATTATTCCCAATATTATCAATATAACATGCATTATTACCCATATAATGCAGTTATTATCGCTAGAACTGTAATAATTATACTTATTACTCCCAATATTATCAATATAACATGCATTTTTACCCATATAATGCAGTTATTATCGCTAGAACTGTAATAATTATACTTATTACTTATATTGTTAGCAATATAACGTGCATTATTACCCATATAATGCAGTTATTATCGCTAGAACTGTAATAATTATACTTATTACTTATATTATTATCAATATAACATGCATTATTACCCATATTATGCAGTTATTATCGCTGGAACTATAATAAATATACGTATTACCTTTATTATCATCAATATAACATGCATTATTACCCATATTATGCAGTTATTATCGATAGAACTGTAATAAATATACTTATTACTTTTATTATTATCAATATAACATGCACTATTTGCCATATTTTACTATTATTATCGCTAGAACCATAATAAATATACTTATTACTCCCAATATTATCAATATAACATGCATTTTTACCCATATAATGCAGTTATTATCGCTAGAACTGTAATAATTATACTTATTACTTATATTATTCTCAATATAACATGCATTATTACCCATATTATGCAGTTATTATCGATAGAACTGTAATAATTATACTTATTACTTATATTATTATCAATATAACATGCATTATTACCCATATTATGCAGTTATTATCTCTAGAACCATAATAAATATACTTATTACTCCCAATATTATCAATATAACATGCATTATTACCCATATAATGCAGTTATTATCGCTAGAACTGTAATAATTATACGTATTACTTATATTGTTAGCAATATAACGTGCATTATTACCCATATTATGCAGTTATTATCTCTAGAACCATAATAAGTATACTTATTATTCCCAATATTATCAATATAACATGCATTATTACCCATATAATGCAGTTATTATCGCTAGAACTGTAATAATTATACTTATTACTCCCAATATTATCAATATAACATGCATTTTTACCCATATAATGCAGTTATTATCGCTAGAACTGTAATAATTATACTTATTACTTATATTGTTAGCAATATAACGTGCATTATTACCCATATAATGCAGTTATTATCGCTAGAACTGTAATAATTATACTTATTACTTATATTATTATCAATATAACATGCATTATTACCCATATTATGCAGTTATTATCGCTGGAACTATAATAAATATACGTATTACCTTTATTATCATCAATATAACATGCATTATTACCCATATTATGCAGTTATTATCGATAGAACTGTAATAAATATACTTATTACTTTTATTATTATCAATATAACATGCACTATTTGCCATATTTTACTATTATTATCGCTAGAACCATAATAAATACACTTATTACTCCCAATATTATCAATATAACATGCATTTTTACCCATATAATGCAGTTATTATCGCTAGAACTGTAATAATTATACTTATTACTTATATTATTCTCAATATAACATGCATTATTACCCATATTATGCAGTTATTATCGATAGAACTGTAATAATTATACGTATTACTTATATTATTATCAATATAACATGCATTATTACCCATATTATGCAGTTATTATCGCTAGAACTATAATAAATATACGTATTACTTTCATTATCATCAATATAACATGCATTATTACCCATATAATGCAGTTATTATCGCTAGAACTGTAATAATTATACTTATTACTTATATTATTATCAATATAACATGCATTATTACCCATATAATGGAGGTATTATCGCAAGAACTGTAATAATTATACTTATTACTTATACTATTAGCAATATAACGTGCATTATTAACCATATAATGCAGTTATTATCGCCAGAACTGTAATAATTATACTTATTACTTATATTATTCTCATTATAACATGCATTATTACCCATATTATGCAGTTATTATCGCTAGAACTATAATAAATATACGTATTACTTTCATTATCATCAATATAACATGCATTATTACCCATATAATTGAGGTATTATCGCTAGAACTGTAATAATTATACTTATTACTTATATTATTATCAATATAACATGCATTATTACCCATATTATGCAGTTATTATCTCTAGAACTGTAATAATTATACTTATTACTTATATTATTATCAATATAACATGCATTATTACCCATATTATGCAGTTATTATCGCTAGAGCTATAATAAATATACGTATTACTTTCATTATCATCAATATAACATGCATTATTACCCATATTATGCTGTTATTATCGATAGAACTGTAATAAATATACTTATTACTTTTATTATTATCAATATAACATGCACTATTTGCCATATTTTACTATTATTATCGCTAGAACTATAATAATTATACTTATTACTCCCGATATTACCAATATAACATGCATTATTACCCATATAATGCAGTTATTATCGCTAGAACTGTAATAATAATACTTATTACTTATCTTATTAGCAATATAACGTGCATTATTACCCATATAATGCAGTTATTATCGCTAGAACTGTAATAATTATACTTATTACTTATATTATTATGAACATAACATGCATTATTACCCATATAATGGAAGTATTATCGCAAGAACTGCAATAATTATACTTATTACTTATACTATTAGCAATGTAACGTGCATTATTACCCATATAATGCAGTTATTATCGCCAAAACTGTAATAATTATACTTATTACTTATATTATTATCAATATAACATGCATTATTACCCATATTATGCAGTTATTATCTCTAGAACCATAATAAGTATACTTATTATTCCCAATATTATCAATATAACATGCATTATTACCCATATAATGCAGTTATTATCGCTAGAACTGTAATAATTATACTTATTACTCCCAATATTATCAATATAACATGCATTTTTACCCATATAATGCAGTTATTATCGCTAGAACTGTAATAATTATACTTATTACTTATATTGTTAGCAATATAACGTGCATTATTACCCATATAATGCAGTTATTATCGCTAGAATTGTAATAATTATACTTATTACTTATATTATTATCAATATAACATGCATTATTACCCATATTATGCAGTTATTATCGCTGGAACTATAATAAATATACGTATTACCTTTATTATCATCAATATAACATGCATTATTACCCATATTATGCAGTTATTATCGATAGAACTGTAATAAATATACTTATTACTTTTATTGTTCTCAATATAACATGCACTATTTGCCATATTTTACTATTATTATCGCTAGAACCATAATAAATATACTTATTACTCCCGATATTATCAATATAACATGCATTATTACCCATATAATGCAGTTATTATCGCTAGAACTGTAATAATAATACTTATTACTTATCTTATTAGCAATATAACGTGCATTATTACCCATATAATGCAGTTATTATCGCTAGAACTGTAATAATTATACTTATTACTTATATTATTATCAATATAACATGCATTATTACCCATATAATGGAAGTATTATCGCAAGAACTGTAATAATTATACTTATTACTTATACTATTAGCAATGTAACGTGCATTATTACCCATATAATGCAGTTATTATCGCCAGAACTGTAATAATTATATTTATTACTTATATTATTCTCAATATAACATGCATTATTACCCATACTATGCAGTTGTTATCGCTAGAACTATAATAAATATACGTATTACTTTCAATATCATCAATATAACACGCATTATTACCCATATAATGGAGGTATTATCGCTAGAACTGTAATAATTATACTTATTACTTACATTATTATCAATATAACATGCATTATTACCCATATTATGCAGTTATTATCTCTAGAACCATAATAAGTATACTTATTATTCCCAATATTATCAATATAACATGCATTATTACCCACATAATGCAGTTATTATCGCTAGAACTGTAATAATTATACTTATTACTCCCAATATTATCAATATAACATGCATTTTTACCCATATAATGCAGTTATTATCGCTAGAACTGTAATAATTATACTTATTACTTATATTGTTAGCAATATAACGTGCATTATTACCCATATAATGCAGTTATTATCGCTAGAACTGTAATAATTATACTTATTACTTATATTATTATCAATATAACATGCATTATTACCCATATTATGCAGTTATTATCTCTAGAACCATAATAAGTATACTTATTACCCCCAATATTATCAATATAACATGCATTATTACCCATATAATGCAGTTATTATCGCTAGAACTGTAATAATTATACTTATTACTTATATTGTTAGCAATATAACGTGCATTATTACCCATATAATGCAGTTATTATCGCTAGAACTATAATAAATAAACGTATTACTTTTATTATCATCAATATAACATGCATTATTACCCATATTATGCAGTTATTATCGATAGAACTGTAATAAATATACTTATTACTTTTATTATTATCAATATAACATGCACTATTTGCCATATTTTACTATTATTATCGCTAGAACTATAATAATTATACTTATTACTCCCGATATTATCAATATAACATGCATTATTACCCATATAATGCAGTTATTATCGCTAGAACTGTAATAATTATACTTATTACTTATATTATTAGCAATATAACGTGCATTATTACCCATATAATGCAGTTATTATCGCTAGAACTGTAATAATTATACTTATTACTTATATTATTATCAATATAACATGCATTATTACCCATATAATGGAGGTATTATCGCAAGAACTGTAATAATTATACTTATTACTTATACTATTAGCAATATAACGTGCATTATTAACCATATAATGCAGTTATTATCGCCAGAACTGTAATAATTATACTTATTACTTATATTATTCTCATTATAACATGCATTATTACCCATATTATGCAGTTATTATCGCTAGAACTATAATAAATATACGTATTACTTTCATTATCATCAATATAACATGCATTATTACCCATATTATGCTGTTATTATCGATAGAACTATAATAAATATACGTATTACTTTCATTATCATCAATATAACATGCATTATTACCCATATAATGCAGTTATTATCGCTAGAACTGTAATAATTATACTTATTACTTATATTGTTAGCAATATAGCGTGCATTATTACCCATATAATGCAGTTATTATCGCTAGAACTGTAATAATTATACTTATTACTTATATTATTATCAATATAACATGCATTATTACCCATATTATGCAGTTATTATCGCTAGAACTATAATAAATATACGTATTACTTTCATTATCATCAATATAACATGCATTATTACCCATATAATGCAGTTATTATCGCTAGAACTGTAATAATTATACTTATTACTTATATTGTTAGCAATATAACGTGCATTATTACCCATATAATGCAGTTATTATCGCTAGAACTGTAATAATTATACTTTTTACTTATATTATTATCAATATAACATGCATTATTACCCATATTATGCAGTTATTATCGCTAGAACTATAATAAATATACGTATTACTTTCATTATCATCAATATAACATGCATTATTACCCATATTATGCTGTTATTATCGATAGAACTATAATAAATATACGTATTACTTTCATTATCATCAATATAACATGCATTATTACCCATATAATGCAGTTATTATCGCCAGAACTGTAATAATTATACTTATTACTTATATTATTCTCATTATAACATGCATTATTACCCATATTATGCAGTTATTATCGCTAGAACTATAATAAATATACGTATTACTTTCATTATCATCAATATAACATGCATTATTACCCATATAATTGAGGTATTATCGCTAGAACTGTAATAATTATACTTATTACTTATATTGTTATCAATATAACATGCATTATTACCCATATTATGCAGTTATTATCTCTAGAACCATAATAAATATACTTATTACTCCCAATATTATCAATATAACATGCATTTTTACCCATATAATGCAGTTATTATCGCTAGAACTGTAATAATTATACTCATTACTTATATTATTAGCAATATAACGTGCATTATTACCCCGTATTATGCAGTTATTATCGCTAGAACTGTAATAATTATACCTATTACTTATATCATTATCAATATAACATGCATTATTACCCATATAATGGAGGTATTATCGCTAGAACTGTAATAATTATACTTATTACTTATACTATTAGCAATATAACGTGCATTATTACCCATATAATGCAGTTATTATCGCCAGAACTGTAATAATTATACTTATTACTTATATTATTCTCAATATAACATGCATTATTACCCATATTATGCAGTTATTATCGCTAGAACTATAATAAATATACGTATTACTTTCATTATCATCAATATAACATGCATTATTACCCATATAATTGAGGTATTATCGCTAGAACTGTAATAATTATACTTATTACTTATATTATTATCAATATAACATGCATTATTACCCATATTATGCAGTTATTATCGATAGAACTGTAATAAATATACTTATTACTTTTATTATTATCAATATAACATGCACTATTTGCCATATTTTACTATTATTATCGCTAGAACCATAATAAATATACTTATTACTCCCAATATTATCAATATAACATGCATTTTTACCCATATAATGCAGTTATTATCGCTAGAACTGTAATAATTATACTTATTACTTATATTATTCTCAATATAACATGCATTATTACCCATATTATGCAGTTATTATCGATAGAACTGTAATAATTATACTTATTACTTATATTATTATCAATATAACATGCATTATTACCCATATTATGCAGTTATTATCTCTAGAACCATAATAAATATACTTATTACTCCCAATATTATCAATATAACATGCATTATTACCCATATAATGCAGTTATTATCGCTAGAACTGTAATAATTATACGTATTACTTATATTGTTAGCAATATAACGTGCATTATTACCCATATTATGCAGTTATTATCTCTAGAACCATAATAAGTATACTTATTATTCCCAATATTATCAATATAACATGCATTATTACCCATATAATGCAGTTATTATCGCTAGAACTGTAATAATTATACTTATTACTCCCAATATTATCAATATAACATGCATTTTTACCCATATAATGCAGTTATTATCGCTAGAACTGTAATAATTATACTTATTACTTATATTGTTAGCAATATAACGTGCATTATTACCCATATAATGCAGTTATTATCGCTAGAACTGTAATAATTATACTTATTACTTATATTATTATCAATATAACATGCATTATTACCCATATTATGCAGTTATTATCGCTGGAACTATAATAAATATACGTATTACCTTTATTATCATCAATATAACATGCATTATTACCCATATTATGCAGTTATTATCGATAGAACTGTAATAAATATACTTATTACTTTTATTATTATCAATATAACATGCACTATTTGCCATATTTTACTATTATTATCGCTAGAACCATAATAAATACACTTATTACTCCCAATATTATCAATATAACATGCATTTTTACCCATATAATGCAGTTATTATCGCTAGAACTGTAATAATTATACTTATTACTTATATTATTCTCAATATAACATGCATTATTACCCATATTATGCAGTTATTATCGATAGAACTGTAATAATTATACGTATTACTTATATTATTATCAATATAACATGCATTATTACCCATATTATGCAGTTATTATCGCTAGAACTATAATAAATATACGTATTACTTTCATTATCATCAATATAACATGCATTATTACCCATATAATGCAGTTATTATCGCTAGAACTGTAATAATTATACTTATTACTTATATTATTATCAATATAACATGCATTATTACCCATATAATGGAGGTATTATCGCAAGAACTGTAATAATTATACTTATTACTTATACTATTAGCAATATAACGTGCATTATTAACCATATAATGCAGTTATTATCGCCAGAACTGTAATAATTATACTTATTACTTATATTATTCTCATTATAACATGCATTATTACCCATATTATGCAGTTATTATCGCTAGAACTATAATAAATATACGTATTACTTTCATTATCATCAATATAACATGCATTATTACCCATATAATTGAGGTATTATCGCTAGAACTGTAATAATTATACTTATTACTTATATTATTATCAATATAACATGCATTATTACCCATATTATGCAGTTATTATCGCTAGAGCTATAATAAATATACGTATTACTTTCATTATCATCAATATAACATGCATTATTACCCATATTATGCTGTTATTATCGATAGAACTGTAATAAATATACTTATTACTTTTATTATTATCAATATAACATGCACTATTTGCCATATTTTACTATTATTATCGCTAGAACTATAATAATTATACTTATTACTCCCGATATTACCAATATAACATGCATTATTACCCATATAATGCAGTTATTATCGCTAGAACTGTAATAATAATACTTATTACTTATCTTATTAGCAATATAACGTGCATTATTACCCATATAATGCAGTTATTATCGCTAGAACTGTAATAATTATACTTATTACTTATATTATTATGAACATAACATGCATTATTACCCATATAATGGAAGTATTATCGCAAGAACTGCAATAATTATACTTATTACTTATACTATTAGCAATGTAACGTGCATTATTACCCATATAATGCAGTTATTATCGCCAAAACTGTAATAATTATACTTATTACTTATATTATTATCAATATAACATGCATTATTACCCATATTATGCAGTTATTATCTCTAGAACCATAATAAGTATACTTATTATTCCCAATATTATCAATATAACATGCATTATTACCCATATAATGCAGTTATTATCGCTAGAACTGTAATAATTATACTTATTACTCCCAATATTATCAATATAACATGCATTTTTACCCATATAATGCAGTTATTATCGCTAGAACTGTAATAATTATACTTATTACTTATATTGTTAGCAATATAACGTGCATTATTACCCATATAATGCAGTTATTATCGCTAGAACTGTAATAATTATACTTATTACTTATATTATTATCAATATAACATGCATTATTACCCATATTATGCAGTTATTATCGCTGGAACTATAATAAATATACGTATTACCTTTATTATCATCAATATAACATGCATTATTACCCATATTATGCAGTTATTATCGATAGAACTGTAATAAATATACTTATTACTTTTATTGTTCTCAATATAACATGCACTATTTGCCATATTTTACTATTATTATCGCTAGAACCATAATAAATATACTTATTACTCCCGATATTATCAATATAACATGCATTATTACCCATATAATGCAGTTATTATCGCTAGAACTGTAATAATAATACTTATTACTTATCTTATTAGCAATATAACGTGCATTATTACCCATATAATGCAGTTATTATCGCTAGAACTGTAATAATTATACTTATTACTTATATTATTATCAATATAACATGCATTATTACCCATATAATGGAAGTATTATCGCAAGAACTGTAATAATTATACTTATTACTTATACTATTAGCAATGTAACGTGCATTATTACCCATATAATGCAGTTATTATCGCCAGAACTGTAATAATTATATTTATTACTTATATTATTCTCAATATAACATGCATTATTACCCATACTATGCAGTTGTTATCGCTAGAACTATAATAAATATACGTATTACTTTCAATATCATCAATATAACACGCATTATTACCCATATAATGGAGGTATTATCGCTAGAACTGTAATAATTATACTTATTACTTACATTATTATCAATATAACATGCATTATTACCCATATTATGCAGTTATTATCTCTAGAACCATAATAAGTATACTTATTATTCCCAATATTATCAATATAACATGCATTATTACCCACATAATGCAGTTATTATCGCTAGAACTGTAATAATTATACTTATTACTCCCAATATTATCAATATAACATGCATTTTTACCCATATAATGCAGTTATTATCGCTAGAACTGTAATAATTATACTTATTACTTATATTGTTAGCAATATAACGTGCATTATTACCCATATAATGCAGTTATTATCGCTAGAACTGTAATAATTATACTTATTACTTATATTATTATCAATATAACATGCATTATTACCCATATTATGCAGTTATTATCTCTAGAACCATAATAAGTATACTTATTACCCCCAATATTATCAATATAACATGCATTATTACCCATATAATGCAGTTATTATCGCTAGAACTGTAATAATTATACTTATTACTTATATTGTTAGCAATATAACGTGCATTATTACCCATATAATGCAGTTATTATCGCTAGAACTATAATAAATAAACGTATTACTTTTATTATCATCAATATAACATGCATTATTACCCATATTATGCAGTTATTATCGATAGAACTGTAATAAATATACTTATTACTTTTATTATTATCAATATAACATGCACTATTTGCCATATTTTACTATTATTATCGCTAGAACTATAATAATTATACTTATTACTCCCGATATTATCAATATAACATGCATTATTACCCATATAATGCAGTTATTATCGCTAGAACTGTAATAATTATACTTATTACTTATATTATTAGCAATATAACGTGCATTATTACCCATATAATGCAGTTATTATCGCTAGAACTGTAATAATTATACTTATTACTTATATTATTATCAATATAACATGCATTATTACCCATATAATGCAGTTATTATCGCTAGAACTGTAATAATTATACTTATTACTTATATTATTATCAATATAACATGCATTGTTACCCATATAATGGAGGTATTATCGCAAGAACTGTAATAATTATACTTATTACTTATACTATTAGCAATATAACGTGCATTATTAACCATATAATGCAGTTATTATCGCCAGAACTGTAATAATTATACTTATTACTTATATTATTCTCATTATAACATGCATTATTACCCATATAATGCAGTTATTATCGCTAGAACTGTAATAATTATACTTATTACTTATATTATTAGCAATATAACGTGCATTACTACCCATATAATGCAGTTATTATCGCTAGAACTGTAATAATTATACTTATTACTTATATTATTATCAATATAACATGCATTATTACCCATATAATGGAGGTATTATCGCAAGAACTGTAATAATTATACTTATTACTTATATTATTATCAATATAACATGCATTATTACCCATATTATGCAGTTATTATCGCTAGAACTATAATAAATATACGTATTACTTTCATTATCATCAATATAACATGCATTATTACCCATATAATGCAGTTATTATCGCTAGAACTGTAATAATTATACTTATTACTTATATTATTATCAATATAACATGCATTGTTACCCATATAATGGAGGTATTATCGCAAGAACTGTAATAATTATACTTATTACTTATACTATTAGCAATATAACGTGCATTATTAACCATATAATGCAGTTATTATCGCCAGAACTGTAATAATTATACTTATTACTTATATTATTCTCATTATAACATGCATTATTACCCATATAATGCAGTTATTATCGCTAGAACTGTAATAATTATACTTATTACTTATATTATTAGCAATATAACGTGCATTACTACCCATATAATGCAGTTATTATCGCTAGAACTGTAATAATTATACTTATTACTTATATTATTATCAATATAACATGCATTATTACCCATATAATGGAGGTATTATCGCAAGAACTGTAATAATTATACTTATTACTTATATTATTATCAATATAACATGCATTATTACCCATATTATGCAGTTATTATCGCTGGAACTATAATAAATATACGTATTACCTTTATTATCATCAATATAACATGCATTATTACCCATATTATGCAGTTATTATCGATAGAACTGTAATAAATATACTTATTACTTTTATTATTATCAATATAACATGCACTATTTGCCATATTTTACTATTATTATCGCTAGAACCATAATAAATATACTTATTACTCCCAATATTATCAATATAACATGCATTTTTACCCATATAATGCAGTTATTATCGCTAGAACTGTAATAATTATACTTATTACTTATATTATTCTCAATATAACATGCATTATTACCCATATTATGCAGTTATTATCGATAGAACTGTAATAATTATACTTATTACTTATATTATTATCAATATAACATGCATTATTACCCATATTATGCAGTTATTATCTCTAGAACCATAATAAATATACTTATTACTCCCAATATTATCAATATAACATGCATTATTACCCATATAATGCAGTTATTATCGCTAGAACTGTAATAATTATACGTATTACTTATATTGTTAGCAATATAACGTGCATTATTACCCATATTATGCAGTTATTATCTCTAGAACCATAATAAGTATACTTATTATTCCCAATATTATCAATATAACATGCATTATTACCCATATAATGCAGTTATTATCGCTAGAACTGTAATAATTATACTTATTACTCCCAATATTATCAATATAACATGCATTTTTACCCATATAATGCAGTTATTATCGCTAGAACTGTAATAATTATACTTATTACTTATATTGTTAGCAATATAACGTGCATTATTACCCATATAATGCAGTTATTATCGCTAGAACTGTAATAATTATACTTATTACTTATATTATTATCAATATAACATGCATTATTACCCATATTATGCAGTTATTATCGCTGGAACTATAATAAATATACGTATTACCTTTATTATCATCAATATAACATGCATTATTACCCATATTATGCAGTTATTATCGATAGAACTGTAATAAATATACTTATTACTTTTATTATTATCAATATAACATGCATTATTACCCATATAATGCAGTTATTATCGCTAGAACTGTAATAATTATACTTATTACCTATCTTATTAGCAATATAACGTGCATTATTACCCATATAATGCAGTTATTATCGCTAGAACTGTAATAATTATACTTATTACTTATATTATTATCAATATAACATGCATTATTACCCATATAATGGAAGTATTATCGCAAGAACTGTAATAATTATACTTATTACTTATACTATTAGCAATATAACGTGCATTATTAACCATATAATGCAGTTATTATCGCCAGAACTGTAATAATTATACTTATTACTTATATTATTCTCATTATAACATGCATTATTACCCATATTATGCAGTTATTATCGCTAGAACTATAATAAATATACGTATTACTTTCATTATCATCAATATAACATGCATTATTACCCATATAATTGAGGTATTATCGCTAGAACTGTAATAATTATACTTATTACTTATATTATTATCAATATAACATGCATTATTACCCATATTATGCAGTTATTATCTCTAGAACTGTAATAATTATACTTATTACTTATATTATTATCAATATAACATGCATTATTACCCATATTATGCAGTTATTATCGCTAGAACTATAATAAATATACGTATTACTTTCATTATCATCAATATAACATGCATTATTACCCATATTATGCAGTTGTTATCGCTAGAACTATAATAAATATACGTATTACTTTCAATATCATCAATATAACACGCATTATTACCCATATAATGGAGGTATTATCGCTAGAACTGTAATAATTATACTTATTACTTATATTATTATCAATATAACATGCATTATTACCCATATTATGCAGTTATTATCTCTAGAACCATAATAAGTATACTTATTATTCCCAATATTATCAATATAACATGCATTATTACCCATATAATGCAGTTATTATCGCTAGAACTGTAATAATTATACTTATTACTCCCAATATTATCAATATAACATGCATTTTTACCCATATAATGCAGTTATTATCGCTAGAACTGTAATAATTATACTTATTACTTATATTGTTAGCAATATAACGTGCATTATTACCCATATAATGCAGTTATTATCGCTAGAACTGTAATAATTATACTTATTACTTATATTATTATCAATATAACATGCATTATTACCCATATTATGCAGTTATTATCGCTGGAACTATAATAAATATACGTATTACCTTTATTATCATCAATATAACATGCATTATTACCCATATTATGCAGTTATTATCGATAGAACTGTAATAAATATACTTATTACTTTTATTATTAT
Organism: Megachile leachella; assembly: GCA_963576845.1. NCBI lineage: Eukaryota > Metazoa > Arthropoda > Insecta > Hymenoptera > Megachilidae > Megachile > Megachile leachella. The sequence continues at coordinate 988,304 of CAUYWW010000124.1, read as the reverse complement.
CAATATAACATGCACTATTTGCCATATTTTACTATTATTATCGCTAGAACCATAATAAATATACTTATTACTCCCAATATTATCAATATAACATGCATTTTTACCCATATAATGCAGTTATTATCGCTAGAACTGTAATAATTATACTTATTACTTATATTATTCTCAATATAACATGCATTATTACCCATATTATGCAGTTATTATCGATAGAACTGTAATAATTATACTTATTACTTATATTATTATCAATATAACATGCATTATTACCCATATTATGCAGTTATTATCTCTAGAACCATAATAAATATACTTATTACTCCCAATATTATCAATATAACATGCATTATTACCCATATAATGCAGTTATTATCGCTAGAACTGTAATAATTATACGTATTACTTATATTGTTAGCAATATAACGTGCATTATTACCCATATTATGCAGTTATTATCTCTAGAACCATAATAAGTATACTTATTATTCCCAATATTATCAATATAACATGCATTATTACCCATATAATGCAGTTATTATCGCTAGAACTGTAATAATTATACTTATTACTCCCAATATTATCAATATAACATGCATTTTTACCCATATAATGCAGTTATTATCGCTAGAACTGTAATAATTATACTTATTACTTATATTGTTAGCAATATAACGTGCATTATTACCCATATAATGCAGTTATTATCGCTAGAACTGTAATAATTATACTTATTACTTATATTATTATCAATATAACATGCATTATTACCCATATTATGCAGTTATTATCGCTGGAACTATAATAAATATACGTATTACCTTTATTATCATCAATATAACATGCATTATTACCCATATTATGCAGTTATTATCGATAGAACTGTAATAAATATACTTATTACTTTTATTATTATCAATATAACATGCACTATTTGCCATATTTTACTATTATTATCGCTAGAACCATAATAAATACACTTATTACTCCCAATATTATCAATATAACATGCATTTTTACCCATATAATGCAGTTATTATCGCTAGAACTGTAATAATTATACTTATTACTTATATTATTCTCAATATAACATGCATTATTACCCATATTATGCAGTTATTATCGATAGAACTGTAATAATTATACGTATTACTTATATTATTATCAATATAACATGCATTATTACCCATATTATGCAGTTATTATCGCTAGAACTATAATAAATATACGTATTACTTTCATTATCATCAATATAACATGCATTATTACCCATATAATGCAGTTATTATCGCTAGAACTGTAATAATTATACTTATTACTTATATTATTATCAATATAACATGCATTATTACCCATATAATGGAGGTATTATCGCAAGAACTGTAATAATTATACTTATTACTTATACTATTAGCAATATAACGTGCATTATTAACCATATAATGCAGTTATTATCGCCAGAACTGTAATAATTATACTTATTACTTATATTATTCTCATTATAACATGCATTATTACCCATATTATGCAGTTATTATCGCTAGAACTATAATAAATATACGTATTACTTTCATTATCATCAATATAACATGCATTATTACCCATATAATTGAGGTATTATCGCTAGAACTGTAATAATTATACTTATTACTTATATTATTATCAATATAACATGCATTATTACCCATATTATGCAGTTATTATCTCTAGAACTGTAATAATTATACTTATTACTTATATTATTATCAATATAACATGCATTATTACCCATATTATGCAGTTATTATCGCTAGAGCTATAATAAATATACGTATTACTTTCATTATCATCAATATAACATGCATTATTACCCATATTATGCTGTTATTATCGATAGAACTGTAATAAATATACTTATTACTTTTATTATTATCAATATAACATGCACTATTTGCCATATTTTACTATTATTATCGCTAGAACTATAATAATTATACTTATTACTCCCGATATTACCAATATAACATGCATTATTACCCATATAATGCAGTTATTATCGCTAGAACTGTAATAATAATACTTATTACTTATCTTATTAGCAATATAACGTGCATTATTACCCATATAATGCAGTTATTATCGCTAGAACTGTAATAATTATACTTATTACTTATATTATTATGAACATAACATGCATTATTACCCATATAATGGAAGTATTATCGCAAGAACTGCAATAATTATACTTATTACTTATACTATTAGCAATGTAACGTGCATTATTACCCATATAATGCAGTTATTATCGCCAAAACTGTAATAATTATACTTATTACTTATATTATTATCAATATAACATGCATTATTACCCATATTATGCAGTTATTATCTCTAGAACCATAATAAGTATACTTATTATTCCCAATATTATCAATATAACATGCATTATTACCCATATAATGCAGTTATTATCGCTAGAACTGTAATAATTATACTTATTACTCCCAATATTATCAATATAACATGCATTTTTACCCATATAATGCAGTTATTATCGCTAGAACTGTAATAATTATACTTATTACTTATATTGTTAGCAATATAACGTGCATTATTACCCATATAATGCAGTTATTATCGCTAGAATTGTAATAATTATACTTATTACTTATATTATTATCAATATAACATGCATTATTACCCATATTATGCAGTTATTATCGCTGGAACTATAATAAATATACGTATTACCTTTATTATCATCAATATAACATGCATTATTACCCATATTATGCAGTTATTATCGATAGAACTGTAATAAATATACTTATTACTTTTATTGTTCTCAATATAACATGCACTATTTGCCATATTTTACTATTATTATCGCTAGAACCATAATAAATATACTTATTACTCCCGATATTATCAATATAACATGCATTATTACCCATATAATGCAGTTATTATCGCTAGAACTGTAATAATAATACTTATTACTTATCTTATTAGCAATATAACGTGCATTATTACCCATATAATGCAGTTATTATCGCTAGAACTGTAATAATTATACTTATTACTTATATTATTATCAATATAACATGCATTATTACCCATATAATGGAAGTATTATCGCAAGAACTGTAATAATTATACTTATTACTTATACTATTAGCAATGTAACGTGCATTATTACCCATATAATGCAGTTATTATCGCCAGAACTGTAATAATTATATTTATTACTTATATTATTCTCAATATAACATGCATTATTACCCATACTATGCAGTTGTTATCGCTAGAACTATAATAAATATACGTATTACTTTCAATATCATCAATATAACACGCATTATTACCCATATAATGGAGGTATTATCGCTAGAACTGTAATAATTATACTTATTACTTACATTATTATCAATATAACATGCATTATTACCCATATTATGCAGTTATTATCTCTAGAACCATAATAAGTATACTTATTATTCCCAATATTATCAATATAACATGCATTATTACCCACATAATGCAGTTATTATCGCTAGAACTGTAATAATTATACTTATTACTCCCAATATTATCAATATAACATGCATTTTTACCCATATAATGCAGTTATTATCGCTAGAACTGTAATAATTATACTTATTACTTATATTGTTAGCAATATAACGTGCATTATTACCCATATAATGCAGTTATTATCGCTAGAACTGTAATAATTATACTTATTACTTATATTATTATCAATATAACATGCATTATTACCCATATTATGCAGTTATTATCTCTAGAACCATAATAAGTATACTTATTACCCCCAATATTATCAATATAACATGCATTATTACCCATATAATGCAGTTATTATCGCTAGAACTGTAATAATTATACTTATTACTTATATTGTTAGCAATATAACGTGCATTATTACCCATATAATGCAGTTATTATCGCTAGAACTATAATAAATAAACGTATTACTTTTATTATCATCAATATAACATGCATTATTACCCATATTATGCAGTTATTATCGATAGAACTGTAATAAATATACTTATTACTTTTATTATTATCAATATAACATGCACTATTTGCCATATTTTACTATTATTATCGCTAGAACTATAATAATTATACTTATTACTCCCGATATTATCAATATAACATGCATTATTACCCATATAATGCAGTTATTATCGCTAGAACTGTAATAATTATACTTATTACTTATATTATTAGCAATATAACGTGCATTATTACCCATATAATGCAGTTATTATCGCTAGAACTGTAATAATTATACTTATTACTTATATTATTATCAATATAACATGCATTATTACCCATATAATGGAGGTATTATCGCAAGAACTGTAATAATTATACTTATTACTTATACTATTAGCAATATAACGTGCATTATTAACCATATAATGCAGTTATTATCGCCAGAACTGTAATAATTATACTTATTACTTATATTATTCTCATTATAACATGCATTATTACCCATATTATGCAGTTATTATCGCTAGAACTATAATAAATATACGTATTACTTTCATTATCATCAATATAACATGCATTATTACCCATATTATGCTGTTATTATCGATAGAACTATAATAAATATACGTATTACTTTCATTATCATCAATATAACATGCATTATTACCCATATAATGCAGTTATTATCGCTAGAACTGTAATAATTATACTTATTACTTATATTGTTAGCAATATAGCGTGCATTATTACCCATATAATGCAGTTATTATCGCTAGAACTGTAATAATTATACTTATTACTTATATTATTATCAATATAACATGCATTATTACCCATATTATGCAGTTATTATCGCTAGAACTATAATAAATATACGTATTACTTTCATTATCATCAATATAACATGCATTATTACCCATATAATGCAGTTATTATCGCTAGAACTGTAATAATTATACTTATTACTTATATTGTTAGCAATATAACGTGCATTATTACCCATATAATGCAGTTATTATCGCTAGAACTGTAATAATTATACTTTTTACTTATATTATTATCAATATAACATGCATTATTACCCATATTATGCAGTTATTATCGCTAGAACTATAATAAATATACGTATTACTTTCATTATCATCAATATAACATGCATTATTACCCATATTATGCTGTTATTATCGATAGAACTATAATAAATATACGTATTACTTTCATTATCATCAATATAACATGCATTATTACCCATATAATGCAGTTATTATCGCCAGAACTGTAATAATTATACTTATTACTTATATTATTCTCATTATAACATGCATTATTACCCATATTATGCAGTTATTATCGCTAGAACTATAATAAATATACGTATTACTTTCATTATCATCAATATAACATGCATTATTACCCATATAATTGAGGTATTATCGCTAGAACTGTAATAATTATACTTATTACTTATATTGTTATCAATATAACATGCATTATTACCCATATTATGCAGTTATTATCTCTAGAACCATAATAAATATACTTATTACTCCCAATATTATCAATATAACATGCATTTTTACCCATATAATGCAGTTATTATCGCTAGAACTGTAATAATTATACTCATTACTTATATTATTAGCAATATAACGTGCATTATTACCCCGTATTATGCAGTTATTATCGCTAGAACTGTAATAATTATACCTATTACTTATATCATTATCAATATAACATGCATTATTACCCATATAATGGAGGTATTATCGCTAGAACTGTAATAATTATACTTATTACTTATACTATTAGCAATATAACGTGCATTATTACCCATATAATGCAGTTATTATCGCCAGAACTGTAATAATTATACTTATTACTTATATTATTCTCAATATAACATGCATTATTACCCATATTATGCAGTTATTATCGCTAGAACTATAATAAATATACGTATTACTTTCATTATCATCAATATAACATGCATTATTACCCATATAATTGAGGTATTATCGCTAGAACTGTAATAATTATACTTATTACTTATATTATTATCAATATAACATGCATTATTACCCATATTATGCAGTTATTATCGATAGAACTGTAATAAATATACTTATTACTTTTATTATTATCAATATAACATGCACTATTTGCCATATTTTACTATTATTATCGCTAGAACTATAATAATTATACTTATTACTCCCGATATTATCAATATAACATGCATTATTACCCATATAATGCAGTTATTATCGCTAGAACTGTAATAATTATACTTATTACTTATATTATTAGCAATATAACGTGCATTATTACCCATATAATGCAGTTATTATCGCTAGAACTGTAATAATTATACTTATTACTTATATTATTATCAATATAACATGCATTATTACCCATATAATGGAGGTATTATCGCAAGAACTGTAATAATTATACTTATTACTTATACTATTAGCAATATAACGTGCATTATTAACCATATAATGCAGTTATTATCGACAGAACTGTAATAATTATACTTATTACTTGTATTATTCTCATTATAACATGCATTATTACCCATATTATGCAGTTATTGTCGCTAGAACTATAATAAATATACGTATTACTTTCATTATCATCAATATAACATGCATTATTACCCATATAATGCAGTTATTATCGCTAGAACTGTAATAATTATACTTATTACTTATATTATTATCAATATAACATGCATTGTTACCCATATAATGGAGGTATTATCGCAAGAACTGTAATAATTATACTTATTACTTATACTATTAGCAATATAACGTGCATTATTAACCATATAATGCAGTTATTATCGCCAGAACTGTAATAATTATACTTATTACTTATATTATTCTCATTATAACATGCATTATTACCCATATAATGCAGTTATTATCGCTAGAACTGTAATAATTATACTTATTACTTATATTATTAGCAATATAACGTGCATTACTACCCATATAATGCAGTTATTATCGCTAGAACTGTAATAATTATACTTATTACTTATATTATTATCAATATAACATGCATTATTACCCATATAATGGAGGTATTATCGCAAGAACTGTAATAATTATACTTATTACTTATATTATTATCAATATAACATGCATTATTACCCATATTATGCAGTTATTATCGCTAGAACTATAATAAATATACGTATTACTTTCATTATCATCAATATAACATGCATTATTACCCATATAATGCAGTTATTATCGCTAGAACTGTAATAATTATACTTATTACTTATATTATTATCAATATAACATGCATTGTTACCCATATAATGGAGGTATTATCGCAAGAACTGTAATAATTATACTTATTACTTATACTATTAGCAATATAACGTGCATTATTAACCATATAATGCAGTTATTATCGCCAGAACTGTAATAATTATACTTATTACTTATATTATTCTCATTATAACATGCATTATTACCCATATAATGCAGTTATTATCGCTAGAACTGTAATAATTATACTTATTACTTATATTATTAGCAATATAACGTGCATTACTACCCATATAATGCAGTTATTATCGCTAGAACTGTAATAATTATACTTATTACTTATATTATTATCAATATAACATGCATTATTACCCATATAATGGAGGTATTATCGCAAGAACTGTAATAATTATACTTATTACTTATATTATTATCAATATAACATGCATTATTACCCATATTATGCAGTTATTATCGCTAGAACTATAATAAATATACGTATTACTTTCATTATCATCAATATAACATGCATTATTACCCATATTATGCTGTTATTATCGATAGAACTGTAATAAATATACTTATTACTTTTATTATTATCAATATAACATGCACTATTTGCCATATTTTACTATTATTATCGCTAGAACTATAATAAATATACGTATTACTTTCAATATCATCAATATAACACGCATTATTACCCATATAATGCAGTTATTATCGCTAGAACTGTAATAATTATACTTATTACTCCCAATATTATCAATATAACATGCATTTTTACACATATAATGCAGTTATTATCGCTAGAACTGTAATAATTATACTTATTACTTATATTATTATCAATATAACATGCATTATTACCCATATTATGCAGTTATTATCGATAGAACTGTAATAAATATACTTATTACTTTTATTATTATCAATATAACATGCACTATTTGCCATATTTTACTATTATTATCGCTAGAACTATAATAATTATACTTATTACTCCCGATATTATCAATATAACATGCATTATTACCCATATAATGCAGTTATTATCGCTAGAACTGTAATAATTATACTTATTACTTATATTATTAGCAATATAACGTGCATTATTACCCATATAATGCAGTTATTATCGCTAGAACTGTAATAATTATACTTATTACTTATATTATTATCAATATAACATGCATTATTACCCATATAATGGAGGTATTATCGCAAGAACTGTAATAATTATACTTATTACTTATACTATTAGCAATATAACGTGCATTATTAACCATATAATGCAGTTATTATCGCCAGAACTGTAATAATTATACTTATTACTTGTATTATTCTCATTATAACATGCATTATTACCCATATTATGCAGTTATTATCGCTAGAACTATAATAAATATACGTATTACTTTCATTATCATCAATATAACATGCATTATTACCCATATAATGCAGTTATTATCGCTAGAACTGTAATAATTATACTTATTACTTATATTATTATCAATATAACATGCATTATTACCCATATAATGGAGGTATTATCGCAAGAACTGTAATAATTATACTTATTACTTATACTATTAGCAATATAACGTGCATTATTAACCATATAATGCAGTTATTATCGCCAGAACTGTAATAATTATACTTATTACTTATATTATTCTCATTATAACATGCATTATTACCCATATTATGCAGTTATTATCGCTAGAACTATAATAAATATACGTATTACTTTCATTATCATCAATATAACATGCATTATTACCCATATTATGCTGTTATTATCGATAGAACTGTAATAAATATACTTATTACTTTTATTATTATCAATATAACATGCACTATTTGCCATATTTTACTATTATTATCGCTAGAACTATAATAATTATACTTATTACTCCCGATATTATCAATATAACATGCATTATTACCCATATAATGCAGTTATTATCGCTAGAACTGTAATAATTATACTTATTACCTATCTTATTAGCAATATAACGTGCATTATTACCCATATAATGCAGTTATTATCGCTAGAACTGTAATAATTATACTTATTACTTATATTATTATCAATATAACATGCATTATTACCCATATAATGGAAGTATTATCGCAAGAACTGTAATAATTATACTTATTACTTATACTATTAGCAATATAACGTGCATTATTAACCATATAATGCAGTTATTATCGCCAGAACTGTAATAATTATACTTATTACTTATATTATTCTCATTATAACATGCATTATTACCCATATTATGCAGTTATTATCGCTAGAACTATAATAAATATACGTATTACTTTCATTATCATCAATATAACATGCATTATTACCCATATAATTGAGGTATTATCGCTAGAACTGTAATAATTATACTTATTACTTATATTATTATCAATATAACATGCATTATTACCCATATTATGCAGTTATTATCTCTAGAACTGTAATAATTATACTTATTACTTATATTATTATCAATATAACATGCATTATTACCCATATTATGCAGTTATTATCGCTAGAACTATAATAAATATACGTATTACTTTCATTATCATCAATATAACATGCATTATTACCCATATTATGCTGTTATTATCGATAGAACTGTAATAAATATGCTTATTACTTTTATTATTATCAATATAACATGCACTATTTGCCATATTTTACTATTATTATCGCTAGAACTATAATAATTATACTTATTACTCCCGATATTATCAATATAACATGCATTATTACCCATATAATGCAGTTATTATCGCTAGAACTGTAATAATTATACTTATTACTTATCTTATTAGCAATATAACGTGCATTATTACCCATATAATGCAGTTATTATCGCTAGAACTGTAATAATTATACTTATTACTTATATTATTATCAATATAACATGCATTATTACCCATATAATGGAAGTATTATCGCAAGAACTGTAATAATTATACTTATTACTTATACTATTAGCAATGTAACGTGCATTATTACCCATATAATGCAGTTATTATCGCCAGAACTGTAATAATTATACTTATTACTTATATTATTCTCAATATAACATGCATTATTACCCATACTATGCAGTTGTTATCGCTAGAACTATAATAAATATACGTATTACTTTCAATATCATCAATATAACACGCATTATTACCCATATAATGGAGGTATTATCGCTAGAACTGTAATAATTATACTTATTACTTATATTATTATCAATATAACATGCATTATTACCCATATTATGCAGTTATTATCTCTAGAACCATAATAAGTATACTTATTATTCCCAATATTATCAATATAACATGCATTATTACCCATATAATGCAGTTATTATCGCTAGAACTGTAATAATTATACTTATTACTCCCAATATTATCAATATAACATGCATTTTTACCCATATAATGCAGTTATTATCGCTAGAACTGTAATAATTATACTTATTACTTATATTGTTAGCAATATAACGTGCATTATTACCCATATAATGCAGTTATTATCGCTAGAACTGTAATAATTATACTTATTACTTATATTATTATCAATATAACATGCATTATTACCCATATTATGCAGTTATTATCGCTGGAACTATAATAAATATACGTATTACCTTTATTATCATCAATATAACATGCATTATTACCCATATTATGCAGTTATTATCGATAGAACTGTAATAAATATACTTATTACTTTTATTATTATCAATATAACATGCACTATTTGCCATATTTTACTATTATTATCGCTAGAACCATAATAAATATACTTATTACTCCCAATATTATCAATATAACATGCATTTTTACCCATATAATGCAGTTATTATCGCTAGAACTGTAATAATTATACTTATTACTTATATTATTCTCAATATAACATGCATTATTACCCATATTATGCAGTTATTATCGATAGAACTGTAATAATTATACTTATTACTTATATTATTATCAATATAACATGCATTATTACCCATACTATGCAGTTATTATCTCTAGAACCATAATAAATATACTTATTACTCCCAATATTATCAATATAACATGCATTATTACCCATATAATGCAGTTATTATCGCTAGAACTGTAATAATTATACGTATTACTTATATTGTTAGCAATATAACGTGCATTATTACCCATATTATGCAGTTATTATCTCTAGAACCATAATAAGTATACTTATTATTCCCAATATTATCAATATAACATGCATTATTACCCATATAATGCAGTTATTATCGCTAGAACTGTAATAATTATACTTATTACTCCCAATATTATCAATATAACATGCATTTTTACCCATATAATGCAGTTATTATCGCTAGAACTGTAATAATTATACTTATTACTTATATTGTTAGCAATATAACGTGCATTATTACCCATATAATGCAGTTATTATCGCTAGAACTGTAATAATTATACTTATTACTTATATTATTATCAATATAACATGCATTATTACCCATATTATGCAGTTATTATCGCTGGAACTATAATAAATATACGTATTACCTTTATTATCATCAATATAACATGCATTATTACCCATATTATGCAGTTATTATCGATAGAACTGTAATAAATATACTTATTACTTTTATTATTATCAATATAACATGCACTATTTGCCATATTTTACTATTATTATCGCTATAACATGCACTATTTGCCATATTTTACTATTATTATCGCTAGAACCATAATAAATACACTTATTACTCCCAATATTATCAATATAACATGCATTTTTACCCATATAATGCAGTTATTATCGCTAGAACTGTAATAATTATACTTATTACTTATATTATTCTCAATATAACATGCATTATTACCCATATTATGCAGTTATTATCGATAGAACTGTAATAATTATACGTATTACTTATATTATTATCAATATAACATGCATTATTACCCATATTATGCAGTTATTATCGCTAGAACTATAATAAATATACGTATTACTTTCATTATCATCAATATAACATGCATTATTACCCATATAATGCAGTTATTATCGCTAGAACTGTAATAATTATACTTATTACTTATATTATTATCAATATAACATGCATTATTACCCATATAATGGAGGTATTATCGCAAGAACTGTAATAATTATACTTATTACTTATACTATTAGCAATATAACGTGCATTATTAACCATATAATGCAGTTATTATCGCCAGAACTGTAATAATTATACTTATTACTTATATTATTCTCATTATAACATGCATTATTACCCATATTATGCAGTTATTATCGCTAGAACTATAATAAATATACGTATTACTTTCATTATCATCAATATAACATGCATTATTACCCATATAATTGAGGTATTATCGCTAGAACTGTAATAATTATACTTATTACTTATATTATTATCAATATAACATGCATTATTACCCATATTATGCAGTTATTATCTCTAGAACTGTAATAATTATACTTATTACTTATATTATTATCAATATAACATGCATTATTACCCATATTATGCAGTTATTATCGCTAGAGCTATAATAAATATACGTATTACTTTCATTATCATCAATATAACATGCATTATTACCCATATTATGCTGTTATTATCGATAGAACTGTAATAAATATACTTATTGCTTTTATTATTATCAATATAACATGCACTATTTGCCATATTTTACTATTATTATCGCTAGAACTATAATAATTATACTTATTACTCCCGATATTACCAATATAACATGCATTATTACCCATATAATGCAGTTATTATCGCTAGAACTGTAATAATAATACTTATTACTTATCTTATTAGCAATATAACGTGCATTATTACCCATATAATGCAGTTATTATCGCTAGAACTGTAATAATTATACTTATTACTTATATTATTATGAACATAACATGCATTATTACCCATATAATGGAAGTATTATCGCAAGAACTGCAATAATTATACTTATTACTTATACTATTAGCAATGTAACGTGCATTATTACCCATATAATGCAGTTATTATCGCCAAAACTGTAATAATTATACTTATTACTTATATTATTATCAATATAACATGCATTATTACCCATATTATGCAGTTATTATCTCTAGAACCATAATAAGTATACTTATTATTCCCAATATTATCAGTATAACATGCATTATTACCCATATAATGCAGTTATTGTCGCTAGAACTGTAATAATTATACTTATTACTCCCAATATTATCAATATAACATGCATTTTTACCCATATAATGCAGTTATTATCGCTAGAACTGTAATAATTATACTTATTACTTATATTGTTAGCAATATAACGTGCATTATTACCCATATAATGCAGTTATTATCGCTAGAACTGTAATAATTATACTTATTACTTATATTATTATCAATATAACATGCATTATTACCCATATTATGCAGTTATTATCCAATATAACATGCATTATTACCCATATTATGCAGTTATTATCGATAGAACTGTAATAAATATACTTATTACTTTTATTGTTCTCAATATAACATGCACTATTTGCCATATTTTACTATTATTATCGCTAGAACCATAATAAATATACTTATTACTCCCGATATTATCAATATAACATGCATTATTACCCATATAATGCAGTTATTATCGCTAGAACTGTAATAATAATACTTATTACTTATCTTATTAGCAATATAACGTGCATTATTACCCATATAATGCAGTTATTATCGCTAGAACTGTAATAATTATACTTATTACTTATATTATTATCAATATAACATGCATTATTACCCATATAATGGAAGTATTATCGCAAGAACTGTAATAATTATACTTATTACTTATACTATTAGCAATGTAACGTGCATTATTACCCATATAATGCAGTTATTATCGCCAGAACTGTAATAATTATATTTATTACTTATATTATTCTCAATATAACATGCATTATTACCCATACTATGCAGTTGTTATCGCTAGAACTATAATAAATATACGTATTACTTTCAATATCATCAATATAACACGCATTATTACCCATATAATGGAGGTATTATCGCTAGAACTGTAATAATTATACTTATTACTTATATTATTATCAATATAACATGCATTATTACCCATATTATGCAGTTATTATCTCTAGAACCATAATAAGTATACTTATTATTCCCAATATTATCAATATAACATGCATTATTACCCATATAATGCAGTTATTATCGCTAGAACTGTAATAATTATACTTATTACTCCCAATATTATCAATATAACATGCATTTTTACCCATATAATGCAGTTATTATCGCTAGAACTGTAATAATTATACTTATTACTTATATTGTTAGCAATATAACGTGCATTATTACCCATATAATGCAGTTATTATCGCTAGAACTGTAATAATTATACTTATTACTTATATTATTATCAATATAACATGCATTATTACCCATATTATGCAGTTATTATCTCTAGAACCATAATAAGTATACTTATTACCCCCAATATTATCAATATAACATGCATTATTACCCATATAATGCAGTTATTATCGCTAGAACTGTAATAATTATACTTATTACTTATATTGTTAGCAATATAACGTGCATTATTACCCATATAATGCAGTTATTATCGCTAGAACTATAATAAATAAACGTATTACTTTTATTATCATCAATATAACATGCATTATTACCCATATTATGCAGTTATTATCGATAGAACTGTAATAAATATACTTATTACTTTTATTATTATCAATATAACATGCACTATTTGCCATATTTTACTATTATTATCGCTAGAACTATAATAATTATACTTATTACTCCCGATATTATCAATATAACATGCATTATTACCCATATAATGCAGTTATTATCGCTAGAACTGTAATAATTATACTTATTACTTATATTATTAGCAATATAACGTGCATTATTACCCATATAATGCAGTTATTATCGCTAGAACTGTAATAATTATACTTATTACTTATATTATTATCAATATAACATGCATTATTACCCATATAATGGAGGTATTATCGCAAGAACTGTAATAATTATACTTATTACTTATACTATTAGCAATATAACGTGCATTATTAACCATATAATGCAGTTATTATCGCCAGAACTGTAATAATTATACTTATTACTTATATTATTCTCATTATAACATGCATTATTACCCATATTATGCAGTTATTATCGCTAGAACTATAATAAATATACGTATTACTTTCATTATCATCAATATAACATGCATTATTACCCATATTATGCTGTTATTATCGATAGAACTATAATAAATATACGTATTACTTTCATTATCATCAATATAACATGCATTATTACCCATATAATGCAGTTATTATCGCTAGAACTGTAATAATTATACTTATTACTTATATTGTTAGCAATATAGCGTGCATTATTACCCATATAATGCAGTTATTATCGCTAGAACTGTAATAATTATACTTATTACTTATATTATTATCAATATAACATGCATTATTACCCATATTATGCAGTTATTATCGCTAGAACTATAATAAATATACGTATTACTTTCATTATCATCAATATAACATGCATTATTACCCATATAATGCAGTTATTATCGCTAGAACTGTAATAATTATACTTATTACTTATATTGTTAGCAATATAACGTGCATTATTACCCATATAATGCAGTTATTATCGCTAGAACTGTAATAATTATACTTTTTACTTATATTATTATCAATATAACATGCATTATTACCCATATTATGCAGTTATTATCGCTAGAACTATAATAAATATACGTATTACTTTCATTATCATCAATATAACATGCATTATTACCCATATTATGCTGTTATTATCGATAGAACTATAATAAATATACGTATTACTTTCATTATCATCAATATAACATGCATTATTACCCATATAATGCAGTTATTATCGCCAGAACTGTAATAATTATACTTATTACTTATATTATTCTCATTATAACATGCATTATTACCCATATTATGCAGTTATTATCGCTAGAACTATAATAAATATACGTATTACTTTCATTATCATCAATATAACATGCATTATTACCCATATAATTGAGGTATTATCGCTAGAACTGTAATAATTATACTTATTACTTATATTGTTATCAATATAACATGCATTATTACCCATATTATGCAGTTATTATCTCTAGAACCATAATAAATATACTTATTACTCCCAATATTATCAATATAACATGCATTTTTACCCATATAATGCAGTTATTATCGCTAGAACTGTAATAATTATACTCATTACTTATATTATTAGCAATATAACGTGCATTATTACCCCGTATTATGCAGTTATTATCGCTAGAACTGTAATAATTATACCTATTACTTATATCATTATCAATATAACATGCATTATTACCCATATAATGGAGGTATTATCGCTAGAACTGTAATAATTATACTTATTACTTATACTATTAGCAATATAACGTGCATTATTACCCATATAATGCAGTTATTATCGCCAGAACTGTAATAATTATACTTATTACTTATATTATTCTCAATATAACATGCATTATTACCCATATTATGCAGTTATTATCGCTAGAACTATAATAAATATACGTATTACTTTCATTATCATCAATATAACATGCATTATTACCCATATAATGCAGTTATTATCGCTAGAACTGTAATAATTATACTTATTACTTATATTGTTAGCAATATAACGTGCATTATTACCCATATAATGCAGTTATTATCGCTAGAACTGTAATAATTATACTTATTACTTATATTATTATCAATATAACATGCATTATTACCCATATTATGCAGTTATTATCGCTAGAACTATAATAAATATACTTATTACTCCCAAAATTATCAATGTAACATGCATTATTACCCATATAATGCAGTGATTATGGCTAGAACTGTAATAATTATACTTATTACTTATATTATTAGCAATATAACGTGCATTATTACCCATATAATGCAGTTATTATCGCTAGAACTGTAATAATTGTACTCATTACTTATATTATTAGCAATATAACGTGCATTATTACCCATATTATGCAGTTATTATCGCCAGAACTGTAATTATTATACTTAATACTTATATTATTCTCAATATAACATGCATTATTACCCATATTATGCAGTTATTATCGCTAGAACTATAATAAATATACGTATTACTTTTATTATCATCAATATAACATGCATTATTACCCATATAATGCAGTTATTATCGCTGGAACTGTAATAATTATACTCGTTACTTATACTATTAGCAATATTACGTGCATTATTACCCATATAATGCAGTTATTATCGCCAGAACTGTAATAATTATACTTATTACTTATATTATTATCAATATAACATGCATTATTACCCATATTATGCAGTTATTATCGCTAGAACTATAATAAATATACTTATTACTTTTACTATTATCAATATATCATGCACTATTAGCCATATGTTACTATTATTATCGCTAGAACTATAATAATTATACTTATTACTCCCGATATTATCAATATACCATGCCTTATTACGCATATAATGCAGTTATTATCGCTAGAACTGTAATAAATATACTTACTACTTTCATTATCATCAATATAACATGCATTATTACCCATATTAAGAAGTTATTATCGATAGAACTGTAATAATTATACTTATTACTTATATTATTATCAATATAACATGCATTATTACCCATATTAAGAAGTTATTATCGATAGAACGATAATAAATATACTTATTACCCATATAATGCAGTTATTATCGCTAGAACTGTAATAATTATACTTATTACTTATATTGTTAGCAATATAACGTGCATTATTACCCATATAATGCAGTTATTATCGCTAGAACTGTAATAATTATCCTTATTACTTATATTATTATCAATATAACATGCATTATTACCCATATTATGCAGTTATTATTGCTAGAACTATAATAAATATACGTATTACTTTTATTATCATCAATATAACATGCATTATTACCCATATTATGCAGTTATTATCGATATAACTGTAATAAATATACTTATTACTTATATTATTATCAATATAACATGCATTATTACCCATATAATGGAGGTATTATCGCCAGAACTGTAATAATTATACTTATTACTTATACTATTAGCAATATAACGTGCATTATTACCCATATAATGCAGTTATTATCGCCAGAACTGTAATAATTATACTTATTACTTATATTATTCTCAATATAACATGCATTGTTACCCATATTATGCAGTTATTATCGCTAGAACTATAATAAATATACGTATTACTTTCATTATCATCAATATACCATGCATTATTACCCATATTATGCAGTTATTATCGATAGAACTGTAATAAATATACTTATTACTTTTACTATTATCAATATATCATGCACTATTAGCCATATTTTACTATTATTATCGCTAGAACTATAATAATTATACTTATTACTCCCGATATTATCAATATAACATGCCTTATTACGCATATAATGCAGTTATTATCGCTAGAACTGTAATAAATATACTTAGTACTTTCATTATCATCAATATAACATGCATTATTGCCCATATTAAGAAGTTATTGTCGATAGAACGATAATAAATATACTTATTACTTATACTGTTAGCAATATAACGTGCATTATTACCCATATAATGCAGTTATTATCGCTAGAACTGTAATAATTATACTCATTACTTGTATTATTAGCAATATAACGTGCATTATTACGCATATAATGCAGTTATTATCGCTAGAACTGTAATAAATATACTTACTACTTTCATTATCATCAATACAACATGCATTATTACCCATATTATGCAGTTATTATCGATAGAACTGTAATAAATATACTTATTACTTTTACTATTATCAATATATCATGCACTATTAGCCATATTTTACTATTATTATCGCTAGAACTGTAATAATTATACTTATTACTTATATTATTATCAATATAACATGCATTATTACCCATATAATGCAGTTATTATCGCTAGAACTGTAATAATTATACTTATTACTTATATTATTATCAAAATAACATGCATTATTACCCATATTATGCAGTTATTATCTCTAGAACCATAATAAGTATACTTATTACTCCCAATATTATCAATATAACATGCATTATTACCCATATAATGCAGTTATTATCGCTGGAACTGTAATAATTATACTCGTTACTTATACTATTAGCAATATAACGTGCATTATTACCCATATAATGCAGTTATTATCGCCAGAACTGTAATAATTATACTTATTACTTATATTATTCTCAATATAACATGCATTATTACCCATATTATGCAGTTATTATCGCTAGAACTATAATAAATATACTTATTACTTTTACTATTATCAATATATCATGCACTATTAGCCATATTTTACTATTATTATCGCTAGAACTATAATAATTATACTTATTACTCCCGATATTATCAATATACCATGCCTTATTACGCATATAATGCAGTTATTATCGCTAGAACTGTAATAAATATACTTACTACTTTCATTATCATCAATATAACATGCATTATTACCCATATTAAGAAGTTATTATCGATAGAACTGTAATAATTATACTTATTACTTATATTATTATCAATATAACATGCATTATTACCCATATTAAGAAGTTATTATCGATAGAACGATAATAAATATACTTATTACCCATATAATGCAGTTATTATCGCTAGAACTGTAATAATTATACTTATTACTTATATTGTTAGCAATATAACGTGCATTATTACCCATATAATGCAGTTATTATCGCTAGAACTGTAATAATTATCCTTATTACTTATATTATTATCAATATAACATGCATTATTACCCATATTATGCAGTTATTATTGCTAGAACTATAATAAATATACGTATTACTTTTATTATCATCAATATAACATGCATTATTACCCATATTATGCAGTTATTATCGATATAACTGTAATAAATATACTTATTACTTATATTATTATCAATATAACATGCATTATTACCCATATAATGGAGGTATTATCGCCAGAACTGTAATAATTATACTTATTACTTATACTATTAGCAATATAACGTGCATTATTACCCATATAATGCAGTTATTATCGCCAGAACTGTAATAATTATACTTATTACTTATATTATTCTCAATATAACATGCATTGTTACCCATATTATGCAGTTATTATCGCTAGAACTATAATAAATATACGTATTGCTTTCATTATCATCAATATAACATGCATTATTACCCATATTATGCAGTTATTATCGCTAGAACTATAATAAATATACTTATTACTTTTACTATTATCAATATATCATGCACTATTAGCCATATTTTACTATTATTATCGCTAGAACTATAATAATTATACTTATTACTCCCGATATTATCAATATACCATGCCTTATTACGCATATAATGCAGTTATTATCGCTAGAACTGTAATAAATATACTTACTACTTTCATTATCATCAATATAACATGCATTATTACCCATATTAAGAAGTTATTATCGATAGAACTGTAATAATTATACTTATTACTTATATTATTATCAATATAACATGCATTATTACCCATATTAAGAAGTTATTATCGATAGAACGATAATAAATATACTTATTACCCATATAATGCAGTTATTATCGCTAGAACTGTAATAATTATACTTATTACTTATATTGTTAGCAATATAACGTGCATTATTACCCATATAATGCAGTTATTATCGCTAGAACTGTAATAATTATCCTTATTACTTATATTATTATCAATATAACATGCATTATTACCCATATTATGCAGTTATTATTGCTAGAACTATAATAAATATACGTATTACTTTTACTATTATCAATATATCATGCACTATTAGCCATATTTTACTATTATTATCGCTAGAACTATAATAATTATACTTATGACTCCCGATATTATCAATATACCATGCCTTATTACGCATATAATGCAGTTATTATCGCTAGAACTGTAATAAATATACTTACTACTTTCATTATCATCAATATAACATGCATTATTACCCATATTAAGAAGTTATTATCGATAGAACTGTAATAATTATACTTATTACTTATATTATTATCAATATAACATGCATTATTACCCATATTAAGAAGTTATTATCGATAGAACAATAATAAATATACTTATTACCCATATAATGCAGTTATTATCGCTAGAACTGTAATAATTATACTTATTACTTATATTGTTAGCAATATAACGTGCATTATTACCCATATAATGCAGTTATTATCGCTAGAACTGTAATAATTATCCTTATTACTTATATTATTATCAATATAACATGCATTATTACCCATATTATGCAGTTATTATTGCTAGAACTATAATAAATATACGTATTACTTTTATTATCATCAATATAACATGCATTATTACCCATATTATGCAGTTATTATCGATATAACTGTAATAAATATACTTATTACTTATATTATTATCAATATAACATGCATTATTACCCATATAATGGAGGTATTATCGCCAGAACTGTAATAATTATACTTATTACTTATACTATTAGCAATATAACGTGCATTATTACCCATATAATGCAGTTATTATCGCCAGAACTGTAATAATTATACTTATTACTTATATTATTCTCAATATAACATGCATTGTTACCCATATTATGCAGTTATTATCGCTAGAACTATAATAAATATACGTATTGCTTTCATTATCATCAATATAACATGCATTATTACCCATATTATGCAGTTATTATCGATAGAACTGTAATAAATATACTTATTACTTTTACTATTATCAATATATCATGCACTATTAGCCATATTTTACTATTATTATCGCTAGAACTATAATAATTATACTTATTACTCCCGATATTATCAATATAACATGCCTTATTACGCATATAATGCAGTTATTATCGCTAGAACTGTAATAAATATACTTAGTACTTTCATTATCATCAATATAACATGCATTATTGCCCATATTAAGAAGTTATTGTCGATAGAACGATAATAAATATACTTATTACTTATACTGTTAGCAATATAACGTGCATTATTACCCATATAATGCAGTTATTATCGCTAGAACTGTAATAATTATACTCATTACTTGTATTATTAGCAATATAACGTGCATTATTACGCATATAATGCAGTTATTATCGCTAGAACTGTAATAAATATACTTACTACTTTCATTATCATCAATACAACATGCATTATTACCCATATTATGCAGTTATTATCGATAGAACTGTAATAAATATACTTATTACTTTTACTATTATCAATATATCATGCACTATTAGCCATATTTTACTATTATTATCGCTAGAACTGTAATAATTATACTTATTACTTATATTATTATCAATATAACATGCATTATTACCCATATAATGCAGTTATTATCGCTAGAACTGTAATAATTATACTTATTACTTATATTATTATCAATATAACATGCATTATTACCCATATTATGCAGTTATTATCTCTAGGACCATAATAAGTATACTTATTACTCCCAATATTATCAATATAACATGAATTATTACCCATATAATGCAGTTATTATCGCTAGAACTGTAATAATTATACTTATTACTTATATTGTTAGCAATATAACGTGCATTATTACCCATATAATGCAGTTATTATCGCTAGAACTGTAATAATTATACTTATTACTTATATTATTCTCAATATAACATGCATTATTACCCATACTATGCAGTTATTATCGCTAGAACTATAATAAATATACGTATTACTTTCAATATCATCAATATAACACGCATTATTACCCATATTATGCTGTTATTATCGATAGAACTGTAATAAATATACTTATTACTTTTATTATTATCAATATAACATGCACTATTAGCCATATTTTACTATTATTATCGCTAGAACTATAATAATTATACTTATTACTCCCGATATTATCAATATAACATGCATTATTACCCATATAATGCAGTTATTATCGCTAGAACTGTAATAATTATACTTATTACTTACCTTATTAGCAATATAACGTGCATTATTACCCATACAATGCAGTTATTATCGCTAGAACTGTAATAATTATACTTATTACTTATATTATTATCAATATAACATGCATTATTACCCATATAATGGAGGTATTATCGCAAGAACTGTAATAATTATACTTATTACTTATACTATTAGCAATATAACGTGCATTATTACCCATATAATGCAGTTATTATCGCCAGAACTGTAATAATTATACTTATTACTTATATTATTCTCAATATAACATGCATTATTACCCATACTATGCAGTTATTATCGCTAGAACTATAATAAATATACGTATTACTTTCAATATCATCAATATAACACGCATTATTACCCATATAATGGAGGTATTATCGCTAGAACTGTAATAATTATACTTATTACTTATATTATTATCAATATAACATGCATTATTACCCATATTATGCAGTTATTATCTCTAGAACCATAATAAGTATACTTATTACTCCCAATATTATCAATATAACATGCATTATTACCCATATAATGCAGTTATTATCGCTAGAACTGTAATAATTATACTTATTACTCCCAATATTATCAATATAACATGCATTTTTACCCATATAATGCAGTTATTATCGCTAGAACTGTAATAATTATACTTATTACTTATATTGTTAGCAATATAACGTGCATTATTACCCATATAATGCAGTTATTATCGCTAGAACTGTAATAATTATACTTATTACTTATATTATTATCAATATAACGTGCATTATTACCCATATTATGCAGTTATTATCGCTGGAACTATAATAAATATACGTATTACCTTTATTATCATCAATATAACATGCATTATTACCCATATTATGCAGTTATTATCGATAGAACTGTAATTAATATACTTATTACTTTTATTATTATCAATATAACATGCACTATTTGCCATATTTTACTATTATTATCGCTAGAACCATAATAAATATACTTATTACTCCCAATATTATCAATATAACATGCATTTTTACCCATATAATGCAGTTATTATCGCTAGAACTGTAATAATTATACTTATTACTTATATTATTCTCAATATAACATGCATTATTACCCATATTATGCAGTTATTATCGATAGAACTGTATTAATTATACTTATTACTTATATTATTATCAATATAACATGCATTATTACCCATATTATGCAGTTATTATCTCTAGAACCATAATAAATATACTTATTACTCCCAATATTATCAATATAACATGCATTATTACCCATATAATGCAGTTATTATCGCTAGAACTGTAATAATTATACTTATTACTTATATTGTTAGCAATATAACGTGCATTATTACCCATATAATGCAGTTATTATCGCTAGAACTGTAATAATTATACTTATTACTTATATTATTATCAATATAACATGCATTATTACCCATATTATGCAGTTATTATCTCTAGAACCATAATAAGTATACTTATTACTCCCAATATTATCAATATAACATGCATTATTACCCATATAATGCAGTTATTATCGCTAGAACTGTAATAATTATACTTATTACTTATATTGTTAGCAATATAACGTGCATTATTACCCATATAATGCAGTTATTATCGCTAGAACTATAATAAATAAACGTATTACTTTTATTATCATCAATATAACATGCATTATTACCCATATTATGCAGTTATTATCGATAGAACTGTAATAAATATACTTATTACTTTTATTATTATCAATATAACATGCACTATTTGCCATATTTTACTATTATTATCGCTAGAACCATAATAAATATACTTATTACTCCCAATATTATCAATATAACATGCATTTTTACCCATATAATGCAGTTATTATCGCTAGAACTGTAATAATTATACTTATTACTTATATTATTCTCAATATAACATGCATTATTACCCATATTATGCAGTTATTATCGATAGAACTGTATTAATTGTACTTATTACTTATATTATTATCAATATAACATGCATTATTACCCATATTATGCAGTTATTATCTCTAGAACCATAATAAATATACTTATTACTCCCAATATTATCAATATAACATGCATTATTACCCATATAATGCAGTTATTATCGCTAGAACTGTAATAATTATACTTATTACTTATATTGTTAGCAATATAACGTGCATTATTACCCATATAATGCAGTTATTATCGCTAGAACTGTAATAATTATACTTATTACTTATATTATTATCAATATAACATGCATTATTACCCATATTATGCAGTTATTATCTCTAGAACCATAATAAATATACTTATTACTCCCAATATTATCAATATAACATGCATTATTACCCATATATTGCAGTTATTATCTCTAGAACTGTAATAATTATTCTTATTACTTATATTATTATCAATATAACATGCATTATTACCCATATAATGGAGGTATTATCGCAAGAACTGTAATAATTATACTTATTACTTATACTATTAGCAATATAACGTGCATTATTAACCATATAATGCAGTTATTATCGCCAGAACTGTAATAATTATACTTATTACTTATATTATTCTCATTATAACATGCATTATTACCCATATTATGCAGTTATTATCGCTAGAACTATAATAAATATACGTATTACTTTCATTATCATCAATATAACATGCATTATTACCCATATAATTGAGGTATTATCGCTGGAACTGTAATAATTATACTGATTACTTATATTCTTATCAATATAACATGCATTATTACCCATATTATGCAGTTATTATCTCTAGAACTGTAATAATTATACTTATTACTTATATTATTATCAATATAACATGCATTATTACCCATATTATGCAGTTATTATCGCTAGAACTATAATAAATATACGTATTACTTTCATTATCATCAATATAACATGCATTATTACCCATATTATGCTGTTATTATCGATAGAACTGTAATAAATATACTTATTACTTTTATTATTATCAATATAACATGCACTATTTGCCATATTTTACTATTATTATCGCTAGAACTATAATAATTATTCTTATTACTCCCGATATTATCAATATAACATGCATTATTACCCATATAATGCAGTTATTATCGCTAGAACTGTAATAATTATACTTATTACTTATCTTATTAGCAATATAACGTGCATTATTACCCATATAATGCAGTTATTATCGCTAGAACTGTAATAATTATACTTATTACTTATATTATTATCAATATAACAAGCATTATTACCCATATAATGCAGTTATTATCGCTAGAACTGTAATAATTATACTTATTACTTATACTATTAGCAATATAACGTGCATTATTACCCATATAATGCAGTTATTATCGCCAGAACTGTAATAATTATACTTATTACTTATATTATTCTCAATATAACATGCATTATTACCGATACTATGCAGTTATTATCGATAGAACTATAATAAATATACGTATTACTTTCAATATCATCAATATAACACGCATTATTACCCATATTATGCAGTTATTATCGATAGAACTGTATTAATTATACTTATTACTTATATTATTATCAATATAACATGCATTATTACCCATATTATGCAGTTATTATCTCTAGAACCATAATAAATATACTTATTACTCCCAATATTATCAATATAACATGCATTATTACCCATATAATGCAGTTATTATCGCTAGAACTGTAATAATTATACTTATTACTTATATTGTTAGCAATATAACGTGCATTATTACCCATATAATGCAGTTATTATCGCTAGAACTGTAATAATTATACTTATTACTTATATTATTATCAATATAACATGCATTATTACCCATATTATGCAGTTATTATCTCTAGAACCATAATAAGTATACTTATTACTCCCAATATTATCAATATAACATGCATTATTACCCATATAATGCAGTTATTATCGCTAGAACTGTAATAATTATACTTATTACTTATATTGTTAGCAATATAACGTGCATTATTACCCATATAATGCAGTTATTATCGCTAGAACTATAATAAATAAACGTATTACTTTTATTATCATCAATATAACATGCATTATTACCCATATTATGCAGTTATTATCGATAGAACTGTAATAAATATACTTATTACTTTTATTATTATCAATATAACATGCACTATTTGCCATATTTTACTATTATTATCGCTAGAACTATAATAATTATACTTATTACTCCCGATATTATCAATATAACATGCATTTTTACCCATATAATGCAGTTATTATCGCTAGAACTGTAATAATTATACTTATTACTTATATTATTAGCAATATAACGTGCATTATTACCCATATAATGCAGTTATTATCGCTAGAACTGTAATAATTATACTTATTACTTATATTATTATCAATATAACATGCATTATTACCCATATAATGGAGGTATTATCGCAAGAACTGTAATAATTATACTTATTACTTATACTATTAGCAATATAACGTGCATTATTAACCATATAATGCAGTTATTATCGCCAGAACTGTAATAATTATACTTATTACTTATATTATTCTCATTATAACATGCATTATTACCCATATTATGCAGTTATTATCGCTAGAACTATAATAAATATACGTATTACTTTCATTATCATCAATATAACATGCATTATTACCCATATAATTGAGGTATTATCGCTAGAACTGTAATAATTATACTTATTACTTATATTATTATCAATATAACATGCATTATTACCCATATTATGCAGTCATTATCTCTAGAACTGTAATAATTATACTTATTACTTATATTATTATCAATATAACATGCATTATTACCCATATTATGCAGTTATTATCGCTAGAACTATAATAAATATACGTATTACTTTCATTATCATCAATATAACATGCATTATTACCCATATTATGCTGTTATTATCGATAGAACTGTAATAAATATACTTATTACTTTTATTATTATCAATATAACATGCACTATTTGCCATATTTTACTATTATTATCGCTAGAACTATAATAATTATACTTATTACTCCCGATATTATCAATATAACATGCATTATTACCCATATAATGCAGTTATTATCGCTAGAACTGTAATAATTATACTTATTACTTATATTATTAGCAATATAACGTGCATTATTACCCATATAATGCAGTTATTATCGCTAGAACTGTAATAATTATACTTATTACTTATATTATTATCAATATAACAAGCATTATTACCCATATAATGCAGTTATTATCGCTAGAACTGTAATAATTATACTTATTACTTATACTATTAGCAATATAACGTGCATTATTACCCATATAATGCAGTTATTATCGCCAGAACTGTAATAATTATACTTATTACTTATATTATTCTCAATATAACATGCATTATTACCGATACTATGCAGTTATTATCGATAGAACTATAATAAATATACGTATTACTTTCAATATCATCAATATAACACGCATTATTACCCATATAATGGAGGTATTATCGCTAGAACTGTAATAATTATACTTATTACTTATATTATTATCAATATAACATGCATTATTACCCATATTATGCAGTTATTATCTCTAGAACCATAATAAGTATACTTATTACTTATACTATTAGCAATATAACGTGCATTATTAACCATATAATGCAGTTATTATCGCCAGAACTGTAATAATTATACTTATTACTTATATTATTCTCATTATAACATGCATTATTACCCATATTATGCAGTTATTATCGCTAGAACTATAATAAATATACGTATTACTTTCATTATCATCAATATAACATGCATTATTACCCATATAATTGAGGTATTATCGCTAGAACTGTAATAATTATACTTATTACTTATATTATTATCAATATAACATGCATTATTACCCATATTATGCAGTCATTATCTCTAGAACTGTAATAATTATACTTATTACTTATATTATTATCAATATAACATGCATTATTACCCATATTATGCAGTTATTATCGCTAGAACTATAATAAATATACGTATTACTTTCATTATCATCAATATAACATGCATTATTACCCATATTATGCTGTTATTATCGATAGAACTGTAATAAATATACTTATTACTTTTATTATTATCAATATAACATGCACTATTTGCCATATTTTACTATTATTATCGCTAGAACTATAATAATTATACTTATTACTCCCGATATTATCAATATAACATGCATTATTACCCATATAATGCAGTTATTATCGCTAGAACTGTAATAATTATACTTATTACTTATATTATTAGCAATATAACGTGCATTATTACCCATATAATGCAGTTATTATCGCTAGAACTGTAATAATTATACTTATTACTTATATTATTATCAATATAACAAGCATTATTACCCATATAATGCAGTTATTATCGCTAGAACTGTAATAATTATACTTATTACTTATACTATTAGCAATATAACGTGCATTATTACCCATATAATGCAGTTATTATCGCCAGAACTGTAATAATTATACTTATTACTTATATTATTCTCAATATAACATGCATTATTACCGATACTATGCAGTTATTATCGATAGAACTATAATAAATATACGTATTACTTTCAATATCATCAATATAACACGCATTATTACCCATATAATGGAGGTATTATCGCTAGAACTGTAATAATTATACTTATTACTTATATTATTATCAATATAACATGCATTATTACCCATATTATGCAGTTATTATCTCTAGAACCATAATAAGTATACTTATTACTCCCAATATTATCAATATAACATGCATTTTTACCCATATAATGCAGTTATTATCGCTAGAACTGTAATAATTATACTCATTACTTATATTATTAGCAATATAACGTGCATTATTACCCCGTATTATGCAGTTATTATCGCTAGAACTGTAATAATTATACCTATTACTTATATCATTATCAATATAACATGCATTATTACCCATATAATGGAGGTATTATCGCTAGAACTGTAATAATTATACTTATTACTTATACTATTAGCAATATAACGTGCATTATTACCCATATAATGCAGTTATTATCGCCAGAACTGTAATAATTATACTTATTACTTATATTTTTCTCAATATAACATGCATTATTACCCATATTATGCAGTTATTATCGCTAGAACTATAATAAATATACTTATTACTTTTACTATTATCAATATATCATGCACTATTAGCCATATTTTACTATTATTATCGCTAGAACTATAATAATTATACTTATTACTCCCGATATTATCAATATACCATGCCTTATTACGCATATAATGCAGTTATTATCGCTAGAACTGTAATAAATATACTTACTACTTTCATTATCATCAATATAACATGCATTATTACCCATATTAAGAAGTTATTATCGATAGAACTGTAATAATTATACTTATTACTTATATTATTATCAATATAACATGCATTATTACCCATATTAAGAAGTTATTATCGATAGAACGATAATAAATATACTTATTACCCATATAATGCAGTTATTATCGCTAGAACTGTAATAATTATACTTATTACTTATATTGTTAGCAATATAACGTGCATTATTACCCATATAATGCAGTTATTATCGCTGGAACTATAATAAATATACGTATTACTTTTATTATCATCAATATAACATGCATTATTACCCATATTATGCAGTTATTATCGATAGAACTGTAATAAATATACTTATTACTTTTATTATTATCAATATAACATGCACTATTTGCCATATTTTACTATCATTATCGCTAGAACTATAATAATTATACTTATTACTCCCGATGTTATCAATATAACATGCATTATTACCCATAATATGCAGTTATTATCGATAGAACTGTAATAAATATACTTATTACTTTTACTATTATCAATATATCATGCACTATTAGCCATATTTTACTATTATTATCGCTAGAACTGTAATAATTATACTTATTACTTATATTATTAGCAATATAACGTGCATTATTACCCACATAATGCAGTTATTATCGCTAGAACTGTAATAAATATATTTATTACTTATATTATTATCAATATAACATGCATTATTACCCATATAATGGAGGTATTATCGCCAGAACTGTAATAATTATACTTATTACTTATACTATTAGCAATATAACGTGCATTATTACCCATATAATGCAGTTATTATCGCCAGAACTGTAATAATTATACTTATTACTTATATTATTATCAATATAACATGCATTATTACCCATATTATGCAGTTATTATTGCTAGAACTATAATAAATATACGTATTACTTTTATTATCATCAATATAACATGCATTATTACCCATATTATGCAGTTATTATCGATAGGACTGTAATAAATATACTTATTACTTTTATTATTATCAATATAACATGCACTATTTGCCATATTTTACTATTATTATCGCTAGAACTATAATAATTATGATTATTACTCCCGATATTATCAATATAACATGCATTATTACCCATATAATGCAGTTATTATCGCTAGAACTGTAATAATTATACTTATTACTTATCTTATTAGCAATATAACGTGCATTATTACCCATATAATGCAGTTATTATCGCTAGAACTGTAATAATTATACTTATTACTTATATTATTATCAATATAACATGCATTATTACCCATATAATGGAGGTATTATCGCAAGAACTGTAATAATTATACTTATTACTTATACTATTAGCAATATAACGTGCATTATTACCCATATAATGCAGTTATTATCGCCAGAACTGTAATAATTATACTTATTACTTATATTATTCTCAATATAACATGCATTATTACCCATACTATGCAGTTATTATCGCTAGAACTATAATAAATATACGTATTACTTTCAATATCATCAATATAACACGCATTATTACCCATATAATGGAGGTATTATCTCTAGAACTGTAATAATTATACTTATTACTTATATTATTATCAATATAACATGCATTATTACCCATATTATGCAGTTATTATCTCTAGAACCATAATAAGTATACTTATTACTCCCAATATTATCAATATAACATGCATTATTACCCATATAATGCAGTTATTATCGCTAGAACTGTAACAATTATACTTATTACTCCCAATATTATCAATATAACATGCATTTTTACCCATATAATGCAGTTATTATCGCTAGAACTGTAATAATTATACTTATTACTTATATTATTATCAATATAACATGCATTTTTACCCATATAATGCAGTTATTATCGCTAGAACTGTAATAATTATACTTATTACTTATATTATTCTCAATATAACATGCATTATTACCCATATTATGCAGTTATTATCGATAGAACTGTATTAATTATACTTATTACTTGTATTATTATCAATATAACATGCATTATTACCCATATTATGCAGTTATTATCTCTAGAACCATAATAAATATACTTATTACTCCCAATATTATCAATATAACATGCATTATTACCCATATAATGCAGTTATTATCGCTAGAACTGTAATAATTATACTTATTACTCCCGATATTATCAATATACCATGCCTTATTACGCATATAATGCAGTTATTATCGCTAGAACTGTAATAAATATACTTACTACTTTCATTATCATCAATATAACATGCATTATTACCCATATTAAGAAGTTATTATCGATAGAACTGTAATAATTATACTTATTACTTATATTATTATCAATATAACATGCATTATTACCCATATTAAGAAGTTATTATCGATAGAACGATAATAAATATACTTATTACCCATATAATGCAGTTATTATCGCTAGAACTGTAATAATTATACTTATTACTTATATTGTTAGCAATATAACGTGCATTATTACCCATATAATGCAGTTATTATCGCTAGAACTATAATAAATATACGTATTACTTTTATTATCATCAATATAACATGCATTATTACCCATATTATGCAGTTATTATCGATAGAACTGTAATAAATATACTTATTACTTTTATTATTATCAATATAACATGCACTATTTGCCATATTTTACTATCATTATCGCTAGAACTATAATAATTATACTTATTACTCCCGATATTATCAATATAACATGCATTATTACCCATATAATGCAGTTATTATCTCTAGAACCATAATAAATATACTTATTACTCCCAATATTATCAATATAACATGCATTATTACCCATATTATGCAATTATTATTGCTAGAACTATAATAAATATACGTATTACTATTATTATCATCAATATAACATGCATTATTACCCATATTATGCAGTTATTATCGCTAGAACTGTAATAATTATACTTATTACTTATCTTATTAGCAATATAACGTGCATTATTACCCATATAATGCAGTTATTATCGCTAGAACTGTAATAATTATACTTATTACTTATATTATTATCAATATAACATGCATTATTACCCATATAATGGAGGTATTATCGCAAGAACTGTAATAATTATACTTATTACTTATACTATTAGCAATATAACGTGCATTATTACCCATATAATGCAGTTATTATCGCCAGAACTGTAATAATTATACTTATTACTTATATTATTCTCAATATAACATGCATTATTACCCATACTATGCAGTTATTATCGCTAGAACTATAATAAATAT
The DNA here is from genome assembly GCA_963576845.1 of Megachile leachella. Classification (NCBI taxonomy): domain Eukaryota; kingdom Metazoa; phylum Arthropoda; class Insecta; order Hymenoptera; family Megachilidae; genus Megachile; species Megachile leachella. Next base: position 954,075 of record CAUYWW010000124.1, on the reverse strand, counting down.
ACGTATTACTTTCAATATCATCAATATAACACGCATTATTACCCATATAATGGAGGTATTATCGCTAGAACTGTAATAATTATACTTATTACTTATATTATTATCAATATAACATGCATTATTACCCATATTATGCAGTTATTATCTCTAGAACCATAATAAGTATACTTATTACTCCCAATATTATCAATATAACATGCATTATTACCCATATAATGCAGTTATTATCGCTAGAACTGTAATAATTATACTTATTACTCCCAATATTATCAATATAACATGCATTTTTACCCATATAATGCAGTTATTATCGCTAGAACTGTAATAATTATACTTATTACTTATATTGTTAGCAATATAACGTGCATTATTACCCATATTATGCAGTTATTATCGCTAGAACTATAATAAATATACGTATTACTTTCATTATCATCAATATAACATGCATTATTACCCATATTATGCTGTTATTATCGATAGAACTGTAATAAATATACTTATTACTTTTATTATTATCAATATAACATGCATTATTACCCATATAATGGAGGTATTATCGCAAGAACTGTAATAATTATACTTATTACTTATACTATTAGCAATATAACGTGCATTATTACCCATATAATGCAGTTATTATCGCCAGAACTGTAATAATTATACTTATTACTTATATTATTCTCAATATAACATGCATTATTACCCATACTATGCAGTTATTATCGCTAGAACTATAATAAATATACGTATTACTTTCAATATCATCAATATAACACGCATTATTACCCATATAATGGAGGTATTATCGCTAGAACTGTAATAATTATACTTATTACTTATATTATTATCAATATAACATGCATTATTACCCATATTATGCAGTTATTATCTCTAGAACCATAATAAGTATACTTATTACTCCCAATATTATCAATATAACATGCATTATTACCCATATAATGCAGTTATTATCGCTAGAACTGTAATAATTATACTTATTACTCCCAATATTATCAATATAACATGCATTTTTACCCATATAATGCAGTTATTATCGCTAGAACTGTAATAATTATACTTATTACTTATATTGTTAGCAATATAACGTGCATTATTACCCATATAATGCAGTTATTATCGCTAGAACTGTAATAATTATACTTATTACTTATATTATTATCAATATAACATGCATTATTACCCATATTATGCAGTTATTATCGCTGGAACTATAATAAATATACGTATTACCTTTATTATCATCAATATAACATGCATTATTACCCATATTATGCAGTTATTATCGATAGAACTGTAATAAATATACTTATTACTTTTATTATTATCAATATAACATGCACTATTTGCCATATTTTACTATTATTATCGCTAGAACCATAATAAATATACTTATTACTCCCAATATTATCAATATAACATGCATTTTTACCCATATAATGCAGTTATTATCGCTAGAACTGTAATAATTATACTTATTACTTATATTATTCTCAATATAACATGCATTATTACCCATATTATGCAGTTATTATCGATAGAACTGTATTAATTATACTTATTACTTATATTATTATAAATATAACATGCATTATTACCCATATTATGCAGTTATTATCTCTAGAACCATAATAAATATACTTATTACTCCCAATATTATCAATATAACATGCATTATTACCCATATAATGCAGTTATTATCGCTAGAACTGTAATAATTATACTTATTACTTATATTGTTAGCAATATAACGTGCATTATTACCCATATAATGCAGTTATTATCGCTAGAACTGTAATAATTATACTTATTACTTATATTATTATCAATATAACATGCATTATTACCCATATTATGCAGTTATTATCTCTAGAACCATAATAAGTATACTTATTACTCCCAATATTATCAATATAACATGCATTATTACCCATATAATGCAGTTATTATCGCTAGAACTGTAATAATTATACTTATTACTTATATTGTTAGCAATATAACGTGCATTATTACCCATATAATGCAGTTATTATCGCTAGAACTGTAATAATTATACTTATTACTTATATTATTAGCAATATAACGTGCATTATTACCCATATAATGCAGTTATTATCGCTAGAACTGTAATAATTATACTTATTACTTATATTATTATCAATATAACAAGCATTATTACCCATATAATGCAGTTATTCTCGCTAGAACTGTAATAATTATACTTATTACTTATACTATTAGCAATATAACGTGCATTATTACCCATATAATGCAGTTATTATCGCCAGAACTGTAATAATTATACTTATTACTTATATTATTCTCAATATAACATGCATTATTACCCATACTATGCAGTTATTATCGCTAGAACTATAATAAATATACGTATTACTTTCAATATCATCAATATAACACGCATTATTACCCATATAATGGAGGTATTATCGCTAGAACTGTAATAATTATACTTATTACTTATATTATTATCAATATAACATGCATTATTACCCATATTATGCAGTTATTATCTCTAGAACCATAATAAGTATACTTATTACTCCCAATATTATCAATATAACATGCATTATTACCCATATAATGCAGTTATTATCGCTAGAACTGTAATAATTATACTTATTACTTATTTTGTTAGCAATATAACGTGCATTATTACCCATATAATGCAGTTATTATCGCTAGAACTGTAATAATTATACTTATTACTTATATTATTATCAATATAACATGCATTATTACCCATATTATGCAGTTATTATCGCTAGAACTATAATAAATAAACGTATTACTTTTATTATCATCAATATAACATGCATTATTACCCATATTATGCAGTTATTATCGATAGGACTGTAATAAATATACTTATTACTTTTATTATTATCAATATAACATGCACTATTTGCCATATTTTACTATTATTATCGCTAGAACTATAATAATTATACTTATTACTCCCGATATTATCAATATAACATGCATTATTACCCATATAATGCAGTTATTATCGCTAGAACTGTAATAATTATACTTATTACTTATGTTATTAGCAATATAACGTGCATTATTACCCATATAATGCAGTTATTATCGCTAGAACTGTAATAATTATACTTATTACTTATATTATTATCAATATAACATGCATTATTACCCATATTATGCAGTTATTATCGCTAGAACTATAATAAATATACGTATTACTTTCATTATCATCAATATAACATGCATTATTACCCATATAATGCAGTTATTATCGCTAGAACTGTAATAATTATACTTATTACTTATATTGTTAGCAATATAACGTGCATTATTACCCATATAATGCAGTTATTATCGCTAGAACTGTAATAATTATACTTATTACTTATATTATTCTCAATATAACATGCATTATTACCCATATTATGCAGTTATTATCGATAGAACTGTATTAATTATACTTATTACTTATATTATTATAAATATAACATGCATTATTACCCATATTATGCAGTTATTATCTCTAGAACCATAATAAATATACTTATTACTCCCAATATTATCAATATAACATGCATTATTACCCATATAATGCAGTTATTATCGCTAGAACTGTAATAATTATACTTATTACTCCCAATATTATCAATATAACATGCATTTTTACCCATATAATGCAGTTATTATCGCTAGAACTGTAATAATTATACTTATTACTTATATTGTTAGCAATATAACGTGCATTATTACCCATATAATGCAGTTATTATCGCTAGAACTGTAATAATTATACTTATTACTTATATTATTATCAATATAACATGCATTATTACCCATATAATGGAGGTATTATCGCAAGAACTGTAATAATTATACTTATTACTTATACTATTAGCAATATAACGTGCATTATTACCCATATAATGCAGTTATTATCGCCAGAACTGTAATAATTATACTTATTACTTATATTATTCTCAATATAACATGCATTATTACCCATACTATGCAGTTATTATCGCTAGAACTATAATAAATATACGTATTACTTTCAATATCATCAATATAACACGCATTATTACCCATATAATGGAGGTATTATCGCTAGAACTGTAATAATTATACTTATTACTTATATTATTATCAATATAACATGCATTATTACCCATATTATGCAGTTATTATCTCTAGAACCATAATAAGTATACTTATTACTCCCAATATTATCAATATAACATGCATTATTACCCATATAATGCAGTTATTATCGCTAGAACTGTAATAATTATACTTATTACTCCCAATATTATCAATATAACATGCATTTTTACCCATATAATGCAGTTATTATCGCTAGAACTGTAATAATTATACTTATTACTTATATTGTTAGCAATATAACGTGCATTATTACCCATATAATGCAGTTATTATCGCTAGAACTGTAATAATTATACTTATTACTTATATTATTATCAATATAACATGCATTATTACCCATATTATGCAGTTATTATCGCTGGAACTATAATAAATATACGTATTACCTTTATTATCATCAATATAACATGCATTATTACCCATATTATGCAGTTATTATCGATAGAACTGTAATAAATATACTTATTACTTTTATTATTATCAATATAACATGCACTATTTGCCATATTTTACTATTATTATCGCTAGAACCATAATAAATATACTTATTACTCCCAATATTATCAATATAACATGCATTTTTACCCATATAATGCAGTTATTATCGCTAGAACTGTAATAATTATACTTATTACTTATATTATTCTCAATATAACATGCATTATTACCCATATTATGCAGTTATTATCGATAGAACTGTATTAATTATACTTATTACTTATATTATTATAAATATAACATGCATTATTACCCATATTATGCAGTTATTATCTCTAGAACCATAATAAATATACTTATTACTCCCAATATTATCAATATAACATGCATTATTACCCATATAATGCAGTTATTATCGCTAGAACTGTAATAATTATACTTATTACTTATATTGTTAGCAATATAACGTGCATTATTACCCATATAATGCAGTTATTATCGCTAGAACTGTAATAATTATACTTATTACTTATATTATTATCAATATAACATGCATTATTACCCATATTATGCAGTTATTATCTCTAGAACCATAATAAGTATACTTATTACTCCCAATATTATCAATATAACATGCATTATTACCCATATAATGCAGTTATTATCGCTAGAACTGTAATAATTATACTTATTACTTATATTGTTAGCAATATAACGTGCATTATTACCCATATAATGCAGTTATTATCGCTAGAACTGTAATAATTATACTTATTACTTATATTATTAGCAATATAACGTGCATTATTACCCATATAATGCAGTTATTATCGCTAGAACTGTAATAATTATACTTATTACTTATATTATTATCAATATAACAAGCATTATTACCCATATAATGCAGTTATTCTCGCTAGAACTGTAATAATTATACTTATTACTTATACTATTAGCAATATAACGTGCATTATTACCCATATAATGCAGTTATTATCGCCAGAACTGTAATAATTATACTTATTACTTATATTATTCTCAATATAACATGCATTATTACCCATACTATGCAGTTATTATCGCTAGAACTATAATAAATATACGTATTACTTTCAATATCATCAATATAACACGCATTATTACCCATATAATGGAGGTATTATCGCTAGAACTGTAATAATTATACTTATTACTTATATTATTATCAATATAACATGCATTATTACCCATATTATGCAGTTATTATCGCTAGAACTATAATAAATATACGTATTACTTTCATTATCATCAATATAACATGCATTATTACCCATATAATGCAGTTATTATCGCTAGAACTGTAATAATTATACTTATTACTTATATTGTTAGCAATATAACGTGCATTATTACCCATATAATGCAGTTATTATCGCTAGAACTGTAATAATTATACTTATTACTTATATTATTATCAATATAACATGCATTATTACCCATATTATGCAGTTGTTATCGCTAGAACTATAATAAATATACTTATTACTCCCAAAATTATCAATGTAACATGCATTATTACCCATATAATGCAGTTATTATGGCTAGAACTGTAATAATTATACTTATTACTTATATTATTAGCAATATAACGTGCATTATTACCCATATAATGCAGTTATTATCGCTAGAACTGTAATAATTGTACTCATTACTTATATTATTAGCAATATAACGTCCATTATTACCCATATTATGCAGTTATTATCGCCAGAACTGTAATAATTATACTTAATACTTATATTATTATCAATATAACATGCATTATTACCCATATTATGCAGTTATTATCGCTAGAACTATAATAAATATACTTATTACTCCCAAAATTATCAATGTAACATGCATTATTACCCATATAATGGAGGTATTATCGCAAGAACTGTAATAATTATACTTATTACTTATACTCTCAGCAATATAACGTGCATTATTAACCATATAATGCAGTTATTATCGCCAGAACTGTAATAATTATACTTATTACTTATATTATTATCAATATAACATGCATTATTACCCATATTATGCAGTTATTATCTCTAGAACCATAATAAATATACTTATTACTCCCAATATTATCAATATAACATGCATTTTTACCCATATAATGCAGTTATTATCGCTAGAACTGTAATAATTATACTCATTACTTATATTATTAGCAATATAACGTGCATTATTACCCCGTATTATGCAGTTATTATCGCTAGAACTGTAATAATTATACCTATTACTTATATCATTATCAATATAACATGCATTATTACCCATATAATGGAGGTATTATCGCTAGAACTGTAATAATTATACTTATTACTTATACTATTAGCAATATAACGTGCATTATTACCCATATAATGCAGTTATTATCGCCAGAACTGTAATAATTATACTTATTACTTATATTATTCTCAATATAACATGCATTATTACCCATATTATGCAGTTATTATCGCTAGAACTATAATAAATATACTTATTACTTTTACTATTATCAATATATCATGCACTATTAGCCATATTTTACTATTATTATCGCTAGAACTATAATAATTATACTTATTACTCCCGATATTATCAATATACCATGCCTTATTATGCATATAATGCAGTTATTATCGCTAGAACTGTAATAAATATACTTACTACTTTCATTATCATCAATATAACATGCATTATTACCCATATTAAGAAGTTATTATCGATAGAACTGTAATAATTATACTTATTACTTATATTATTATCAATATAACATGCATTATTACCCATATAATGGAGGTATTATTGTTGGAACTGTAATAATTATACTTATTACTTATATTATTAGCAATATAACGTGCATTATTACCCATATTATGCGGTTATTATCGCTAGAACTGTAAAAATTGTACTCATTACTTATATTATTAGCAATATAACGTGCATTATTACCCATATTATGCAGTTATTATCGCTAGAACTGTAATAATTATACTTATTACTTATATCATTATCAATATAACATGCATTATTACCCATATAATGCAGTTATTATCGCTAGAACTGTAATAATTATACTTATTACTTATATTATTAGCAATATAACATGCATTATTACCCATATAATGCAGTTATTATCGCTAGAACTGTAATAATTATACTTGTTACTTATATTATTATCAATATAACATGCATTATTACCCATATAAAGCAGTTATTATCGCTAGAACTGTAATAATTGTACTCATTACTTATATTATTAGCAATATAACGTGCATTATTACCCCGTATTATGCAGTTATTATCGCTAGAACTGTAATAATTATACCTATTACTTATATCATTATCAATATAACATGCATTATTACCCATATAATGGAGGTATTATCGCTAGAACTGTAATAATTATACTTATTACTTATACTATTAGCAATATAACGTGCATTATTACCCATATAATGCAGTTATTATCGCCCGAACTGTAATAATTATACTTATTACTTATATTATTCTCAATATAACATGCATTATTACCCATATTATGCAGTTATTATCGCTAGAACTATAATAAATATACGTATTACTTTCATTATCATCAATATAACATGCATTATTACCCATATAATGCAGTTATTATCGCTAGAACTGTAATAATTATACTTATTACTTATATTGTTAGCAATATAACGTGCATTATTACCCATATAATGCAGTTATTATCGCTAGAACTGTAATAATTATACTTATTACTTATATTATTATCAATATAACATGCATTATTACCCATATTATGCAGTTATTATCGCTAGAACTATAATAATTATACTTATTACTCCCGATATTATCAATATACCATGCCTTATTACGCATATAATGCAGTTATTATCGCTAGAACTGTACTAAATATACTTACTACTTTCATTATCATCAATATAACATGCATTATTACCCATATTAAGAAGTTATTATCGATAGAACCATAATAAATATACCTACTACTCCCAATATTATCAATATAACATGCATTATTACCCATATTATGCAGTTATTATCGCTAGAACTGTAATAATTATACTTATTACTTAAATTGTTAGCAATATAACGTGCATTATTACCCATATAATGCAGTTATTATCGCAAGAACTCTAATAATTATACTTATTACTTATATCATTATCAATATAACATGCATTATTACCCATATTATGCAGTTATTATCGCTAGAACTATAATAATTATACTTATTACTCCCGATATTATCAATATAACATGCATTATTACCCATATAATGCAGTTATTATCTCTAGAACCATAATAAATATACTTATTACTCCCAATATTATCAATATAACATGCATTATTACCCATATTAGGCAGTTATTATTGCTAGAACTATAATAAATTTACGTATTACTATTATTATCATCAATATAACATGCATTATTACCCATATTATGCAGTTATTATCGATAGAACTGTAATAAATATACTTATTACTTTTACTATTATCAATATATCATGCACTATTAGCCATATTTTACTATTATTATCGCTAGAACTGTAATAATTATACTTATTACTTATATTATTAGCAATATAACGTGCATTATTACCCATATAATGCAGTTATTATCGCTAGAACTGTAATAATTACACTTATTACTTATACTATTATCAATATAACATGCACTATTACCCATATTATGCAGTTATTATCGCTAGAACTATAATAAATATACTTATTACTCCCAATATTATCAATATAACATGCATTATCACCCATATAATGGAGGTATTATCGCTAGAACTGTAATAATTATACTTATTAAATACTATTAGCAATATAACATGCATTATTACCCATATAATGCAGTAATTATCGCTAGAACTGTAATAATTATACTTATTACTTATATTGCTAGCAATATAACGTGCATTATTACCCATATAATGCAGTTATTATCGCTAGAACTGTAATAATTATACTTATTACTTATATTATTATCAATATAACATGCATTATTACCCATATTATGCAGTTATTATTGCTAGAACTATAATAAATATACGCATTACTTTTATTATCATCAATATAACATGCATTATTACCCATATTATGCAGTTATTATCGATATAACTGTAATAAATATACTTATTACTTATATTATTATCAATATAACATGCATTATTACCCATATAATGGAGGTATTATCGCCAGAACTGTAATAATTATACTTATTACTTATACTATTAGCAATATAACGTGCATTATTACCCATATAATGCAGTTATTATCGCCAGAACTGTAATAATTATACTTATTACTTATATTATTCTCAATATAACATGCATTGTTACCCATATTATGCAGTTATTATCGCTAGAACTATAATAAATATACGTATTACTTTCATTATCATCAATATAACATGCATTATTACCCATATTATGCAGTTATTATCGATAGAACTGTAATAAATATACTTATTACTTTTACTATTATCAATATATCATGCACTATTAGCCATATTTTACTATTATTATCGCTAGAACTATAATAATTATACTTATTATTCCCGATATTATCAATATAACATGCCTTATTACGCATATAATGCAGTTATTATCGCCAGAACTGTAATAATTATACTTATTACTTATATTATTCTCAATATAACATGCATTGTTACCCATATTATGCAGTTATTATCGCTAGAACTATAATAAATATACTTATTACTTTTATTATTATCAATATAACATGCATTATTACCCATATAATGGAGGTATTATCGCTAGAATTGTAATAATTATACTTATTACTTATATTATTCTCAATATAACATGCATTATTACCCATATTATGCAGTTATTATCGCTAGAACTATAATAAATATACGTATTACCTTTATTATCATCAATATAACCTGCATTATTACCCATATTATGCAGTTATTATCGATAGAACTGTAATAAATATTCTTATTACTTTTACTATTATCAATATATCATGCACTATTAGCCATATTTTACTATTATTATCGCTAGAACTATAATAATTATACTTATTACTCCCGATATTATCAATATAACATGCCTTATTACGCATATAATGCAGTTATTATCGCTAGAACTGTAATAAATATACTTACTACTTTCATTATCATCAATATAACATGCATTATTACCCATATTAAGAAGTTATTATCGATAGAACTGTAATAATTATACTTATTACTTATATTATTATCGATATAACATGCATTATTACCCATATTAAGAAGTTATTATCGATAGAACGATAATAAATATACTTATTACCCATATAATGCAGTTATTATCGCTAGAACTGTAATAATTATACTTATTACTTATATTGTTATCAATATAACATGCATTATTACCCATATTATGCAGTTATTATCGCTAGAACTATAATAAATATACGTATTACTTTTATTATCATCAATATAACATGCATTATTACCCATATTATGCAGTTATTATCGATAGAACTGTAATAAATATACTTATTACTTTTATTATTATCAATATAACATGCACTATTTGCCATATTTTACTATTATTATCGCTAGAACTATAATAATTATACTTATTACTCCCGATATTATCAATATAACATGCATTATTACCCATATAATGCAGTTATTATCTCTAGAACCATAATAAATATACTTATTACTCCCAATATTATCAATATAACATGCATTATTACCCATATTATGCAGTTATTATTGCTAGAACTATAATAAATATACGTATTACTATTATTATCATCAATATAACATGCATTATTACCCATATTATGCAGTTATTATCGATAGAACTGTAATAAATATACTTATTACTTTTACTATTATCAATATATTATGCACTATTAGCCATATTTTACTATTATTATCGCTAGAACTGTAATAATTATACTTATTACTTATATTATTAGCAATATAACGTGCATTATTACCCATATAATGCAGTTATTATCGCTAGAACTGTAATAATTATACTTATTACTTATACTATTATCAATATAACATGCACTATTACCCATATTATGCAGTTATTATCGCTAGAACTATAATAAATATACTTATTACTTATATTATTATCAATATAACATGCATTATTACCCATATTATGCAGTTATTATCTCCAGAACCATAATAAATATACTTATTACTCCCAATATTATCAATATAACATGCATTATTACCCATATAATGCAGTTATTATCGCTAGAACTGTAATAATTATACTTATTACTTATATTGTTAGCAATATAACGTGCATTATTACCCATATAATGCAGTTATTATCGCTAGAACTGTAATAATTATACTTATTACTTATATTATTATCAATATAACATGCATTATTACCCATATTATGCAGTTATTATCGCTAGAACTATAATAAATATACGTATTACCTTTATTATCATCAATATAACATGCATTATTACCCATATTATGCAGATATTATCGATAGGACTGTAATAAATATACTTATTACTTTTATTATTATCAATATAACATGCACTATTTGCCATATTTTACTATTATTATCGCTAGAACCATAATAAATATACTTATTACTCCCAATATTATCAATATAACATGCATTTTTACCCATATAATGCAGTTATTATCGCTAGAACTGTAATAATTATACTTATTACTTATATTATTATCAATATAACATGCATTATTACCCATATAATGCAGTTATTATCGCTAGAACTGTAATAATTGTACTCATTACTTATATTATTAGCAATATAACATGCATTATTACCCATATTATGCAGTTATTATCGCTAGAACTGTAATAATTATACTTATTACTTATATTATTATCAATATAACATGCATTATCACCCATATTATGCAGTTATTATCGCTAGAACTATAATAAATATACGTATTACCTTTATTATCATCAATATAACATGCATTATTACCCATATAATGCAGTTATTATCGCTAGAACTGTAATAATTGTACTCATTACTTATATTATTAGCAATATAACATGCATTATTACCCATATTATGCAGTTATTATCGCTAGAACTGTAATAATTATACTTATTACTTATACTATTATCAATATAACATGCACTATTACCCATATTATGCAGTTATTATCGCTAGAACTATAATAAATATACTTATTACTCCCAATATTATCAATATAACATGCATTATCACCCATATAATGGAGGTATTATCGCTAGAACTGTAATAATTATACTTATTAAATACTATTAGCAATATAACATGCATTATTACCCATATAATGCAGTAATTATCGCTAGAACTGTAATAATTATACTTATTACTTATATTGCTAGCAATATAACGTGCATTATTACCCATATAATGCAGTTATTATCGCTAGAACTGTAATAATTATACTTATTACTTATATTATTATCAATATAACATGCATTATTACCCATATTATGCAGTTATTATTGCTAGAACTATAATAAATATACGTATTACTTTTATTATCATCAATATAACATGCATTATTACCCATATTATGCAGTTATTATCGATATAACTGTAATAAATATACTTATTACTTATATTATTATCAATATAACATGCATTATTACCCATATAATGGAGGTATTATCGCCAGAACTGTAATAATTATACTTATTACTTATACTATTAGCAATATAACGTGCATTATTACCCATATAATGCAGTTATTATCGCCAGAACTGTAATAATTATACTTATTACTTATATTATTCTCAATATAACATGCATTGTTACCCATATTATGCAGTTATTATCGCTAGAACTATAATAATTATACTTATTACTTATATTATTCTCAATATAACATGCATTATTACGCATACTATGCAGTTATTATCGCTAGAACTATAATAAATATACTTATTACTTTTATTATTATCAATATAACATGCATTATTACCCATATAATGCAGTTATTATCGCTAGAACTGTAATAATTATACTCATTACTTATATTATTAGCAATATAACGTGCATTATTACCCGTATTATGCAGTTATTATCGCTAGAACTGTAATAATTATACTTATTACTTATATTATTATCAATATAACATGCATTATTACCCATATAATGGAGGTATTATCGCCAGAATTGTAATAATTATACTTATTACTTATATTATTCTCAATATAACATGCATTATTACCCATATTATGCAGTTATTATCGCTAGAACTATAATAAATATACGTATTACCTTTATTATCATCAATATAACCTGCATTATTACCCATATTATGCAGTTATTATCGATAGAACTGTAATAAATATTCTTATTACTTTTACTATTATCAATATATCATGCACTATTAGCCATATTTTACTATTATTATCGCTAGAACTATAATAATTATACTTATTACTCCCGATATTATCAATATAACATGCCTTATTACGCATATAATGCAGTTATTATCGCTAGAACTGTAATAAATATACTTACTACTTTCATTATCATCAATATAACATGCATTATTACCCATATTAAGAAGTTATTATCGATAGAACTGTAATAATTATACTTATTACTTATATTATTATCGATATAACATGCATTATTACCCATATTAAGAAGTTATTATCGATAGAACGATAATAAATATACTTATTACCCATATAATGCAGTTATTATCGCTAGAACTGTAATAATTATACTTATTACTTATATTGTTATCAATATAACATGCATTATTACCCATATTATGCAGTTATTGTCGCTAGAACTATAATAAATATACGTATTACTTTTATTATCATCAATATAACATGCATTATTACCCATATTATGCAGTTATTATCGATAGAACTGTAATAAATATACTTATTACTTTTACTATTATCAATATATTATGCACTATTTGCCATATTTTACTATTATTATCGCTAGAACCATAATAAATATACTTATTACTCCCAATATTATCAATATAACATGCATTTTTACCCATATAATGCAGTTATTATCGCTAGAACTGTAATAATTATACTTATTACTTATATTATTATCAATATAACATGCATTATTACCCATATAATGCAGTTATTATCGCTAGAACTGTAATAATTGTACTCATTACTTATATTATTAGCAATATAACATGCATTATTACCCATATTATGCAGTTATTATCGCTAGAACTGTAATAATTATACTTATTACTTATATTATTATCAATATAACATGCATTATTACCCATATTATGCAGTTATTATCGCTAGAACTATAATAAATATACGTATTACCTTTATTATCATCAATATAACATGCATTATTACCCATATTATGCAGTTATTATCGATAGGACTGTAATAAATATACTTATTACTTTTATTATTATCAATATAACATGCACTATTTGCCATATTTTACTATTATTATCGCTAGAACCATAATAAATATACTTATTACTCCCAATATTATCAATATAACATGCATTTTTACCCATATAATGCAGTTATTATCGCTAGAACTGTAATAATTATACTTATTACTTATATTATTATCAATATAACATGCATTATTACCCATATAATGCAGTTATTATCGCTAGAACTGTAATAATTGTACTCATTACTTATATTATTAGCAATATAACATGCATTATTACCCATATTATGCAGTTATTATCGCTAGAACTGTAATAATTATACTTATTACTTATATTATTATCAATATAACATGCATTATTACCCATATTATGCAGTTATTATCGCTAGAACTATAATAAATATACGTATTACCTTTATTATCATCAATATAACATGCATTATTACCCATATTATGGAGTTATTATCGATAGGACTGTAATAAATATACTTATTACTTTTATTATTATCAATATAACATGCACTATTTGCCATATTTTACTATTATTATCGCTAGAACCATAATAAATATACTTATTACTCCCAATATTATCAATATAACATGCATTTTTACCCATATAATGCAGTTATTATCGCTAGAACTGTAATAATTATACTTATTACTTATATTATTATCAATATAACATGCATTATTACCCATATAATGCAGTTATTATCGCTAGAACTGTAATAATTGTACTCATTACTTATATTATTAGCAATATAACATGCATTATTACCCATATTATGCAGTTATTATCGCTAGAACTGTAATAATTATACTTATTACTTATATTGTTAGCAATATAACGTGCATTATTACCCATATAATGCAGTTATTATCGCTAGAACTCTAATAATTATACTTATTACTTATATCATTATCAATATAACATGCATTATTACCCATATTATGCAGTTATTATGGCTAGAACTATAATAAATTTACGTATTACTTTTATTATCATCAATATAACATGCATTATTACCCATATTATGCAGTTATTATCGATATAACTGTAATAAATATACTTATTACTCATATTATTATCAATATAACATGCATTATTACCCATATAATGGAGGTATTATCGCTAGAACTGTAATAATTATACTTATTACTTATACTATTAGCAATATAACGTGCATTATTACCCATATAATGCAGTCATTATCGCCAGAACTGTAATAATTATACTTATTACTTATATTATTCTCAATATAACATGCATTGTTACCCATATTATGCAGTTATTATCGCTAGAACTATAATAATTATACTTATTACTTATACTATTATCAATATAACATGCACTATTACCCATATTATGCAGTTATTATCGCTAGAACTATAATAAATATACTTATTACTCCCAATATTATCAATATAACATGCATTGTCACCCATATAATGCAGTTATTATCGCTAGAACTGTAATAATTATACTTATTACTTATATTATTAGCAATATAACGTGCATTATTACCCATATAATGGAGTTATTATCGCTAGAACTGTAATAATTATACTTATTACCCCCGATATTATCAATATAACATGCCTTATCACGCATATAATGCAGTTATTATCGCTAGAACTGTAATAAATATACTTACTACTTTCATTATCATCAATATAACATGCATTATTTCCCATATTAAGAAGTTATTATCGATAGAACGATAATAAATATACTTATTACTTTTATTATTATCAATATAACATGCATTATTACCCATATAATGCAGTTATTATCGCTAGAACTGTAATAATTATAGTCATTACTTATATTATTAGCAATATAACGTGCATTATTACCCGTATTATGCAGTTATTATCGCTAGAACTGTAATAATTATACTTATTACTTATACTATTAGCAATATAACGTGCATTATTACCCATATAATGCAGTTATTATCGCCATAACTGTAATAATTATACTTATTACTTATATTATTCTCAATATAACATGCATTATTACCCATATTATGCAGTTATTATCGCTAGAACTATAATAAATATACTTATTACCTTTATTATCATCAATATAACATGCCTTATTACGCATATAATGCAGTTATTATCGCTAGAACTGTAATAAATATACTTACTACTTTCATTATCATCAATATAACATGCATTATTACCCATATTAAGAAGTTATTATCGATAGAACTGTAATAATTATACTTATTACTTATATTGTTAGCAATATAACGTGCATTATTACCCATATAATGCAGTTATTATCGCTAGAACTGTAATAATTATACTTATTACTTATACTATTAGCAATATAACGTGCATTATTAACCATATAATGCAGTTATTATCGCCAGAACTCTAATAATTATACTTATTACTTATATTATTCTCATTATAACATGCATTATTACCCATATTATGCAGTTATTATCGCTAGAACTATAATAAATATACGTATTACTTTCATTATCATCGATATAACATGCATTATTACCCATATTATGCTGTTATTATCGATAGAACTGTAATAAATATACTTATTACTTTTATTATTATCAATATAACATGCACTATTTGCCATATTTTACTATTATTATCGCTAGAACTATAATAATTATACTTATTACTCCCGATATTATCAATATAACATGCATTATTACCCATATAATGCAGTTATTATCGCTAGAACTGTAATAATTATACTTATTACTTATATTATTAGCAATATAACGTGCATTATTACCCATATAATGCAGTTATTATCGCTAGAACTGTAATAATTATACTTATTACTTATATTATTATCAATATAACATGCATTATTACCCATATAATGGAGGTATTGTCGCAAGAACTGTAATAATTATACTTATTACTTATACTATTAGCAATATAACGTGCATTATTACCCATATAATGAAGTTATTATCGCCAGAACTGTAATAATTATACTTATTACTTATATTATTCTCAATATAACATGCATTATTACCCATACTATGCAGTTATTATCGCTAGAACTATAATAAATATACGTATTACTTTCAATATCATCAATATAACACGCATTATTACCCATATAATGGAGGTATTATCGCTAGAACTGTAATAATTATACTTATTACTTATATTATTATCAATATAACATGCATTATTACCCATATTATGCAGTTATTATCTCTAGAACCATAATAAGTATACGTATTACTCCCAATATTATCAATATAACATGCATTATTACCCATATAATGCAGTTATTATCGCTAGAACTGTAATAATTATACTTATTACTTATATTGTTAGCAATATAACGTGCATTATTACCCATATAATGCAGTTATTATCGCTAGAACTGTAATAATAATACTTATTACTTATATTATTATCAATATAACATGCACTATTTGCCATATTTTACTATTATTATCGCTAGAACTATAATAATTATACTTATTACTCCCGATATTATTAATATAACATGCATTATTACCCATATAATGCAGTTATTATCGCTAGAACTGTAATAGTTATACTTATTACTTATATTATTAGCAATATAACGTGCATTATTACCCATATAATGCAGTTATTATCGCTAGAACTGTAATAATTATACTTATTACTTATATTATTATCAATATGACATGCATTATTACCCATATAATGGAGGTATTATCGCAAGAACTGTAATAATTATACTTATTACTTATACTATTAGCAATATAACGTGCATTATTAACCATATAATGCAGTTATTATCGCCAGAACTGTAATAATTATACTTATTACTTATATTATTCTCATTATAACATGCATTATTACCCATATTATGCAGTTATTATCGCTAGAACTATAATAAATAAACGTATTACTTTTATTATCATCAATATAACATGCATTATTACCCATATTATGCAGTTATTATCGATAGAACTGTAATAAATATACTTATTACTTTTATTATTATCAATATAACATGCACTATTTGCCATATTTTACTATTATTATCGCTAGAACTATAATAATTATACTTATTACTCCCGATATTATCAATATAACATGCATTATTACCCATACAATGCAGTTATTATCGCTAGAACTGTAATAATTATACTTATTACTTATATTATTAGCAATATAACGTGCATTATTACCCATATAATGCAGTTATTATCGCTAGAACTGTAATAATTATACTTATTACTTATATTATTATCAATATAACATGCATTATTACCCATATTATGCAGTTATTATCTCTAGAACCATAATAAGTATACTTATTACTCCCAATATTATCAATATAACATGCATTATTACCCATATAATGCAGTTATTATCGCTAGAACTGTAATAATTATACTTATTACTTATATTGTTAGCAATATAACGTGCATTATTACCCATATAATGCAGTTATTATCGCTAGAACTGTAATAATTATACTTATTACTTATATTATTATCAATATAACATGCACTATTTGCCATATTTTACTATTATTATCGCTAGAACTATAATAATTATACTTATTACTCCCGATATTATCAATATAACATGCATTATTACCCATATAATGCAGTTATTATCGCTAGAACTGTAATAGTTATACTTATTACTTATATTATTAGCAATATAACGTGCATTATTACCCATATAATGCAGTTATTATCGCTAGAACTGTAATAATTATACTTATTACTTATATTATTATCAATATGACATGCATTATTACCCATATAATGGAGGTATTATCGCAAGAACTGTAATAATTATACTTATTACTTATACTATTAGCAATATAACGTGCATTATTAACCATATAATGCAGTTATTATCGCCAGAACTGTAATAATTATACTTATTACTTATATTATTCTCATTATAACATGCATTATTACCCATATTATGCAGTTATTATCGCTAGAACTATAATAAATAAACGTATTACTTTTATTATCATCAATATAACATGCATTATTACCCATATTATGCAGTTATTATCGATAGAACTGTAATAAATATACTTATTACTTTTATTATTATCAATATAACATGCACTATTTGCCATATTTTACTATTATTATCGCTAGAACTATAATAATTATACTTATTACTCCCGATATTATCAATATAACATGCATTATTACCCATACAATGCAGTTATTATCGCTAGAACTGTAATAATTATACTTATTACTTATATTATTAGCAATATAACGTGCATTATTACCCATATAATGCAGTTATTATCGCTAGAACTGTAATAATTATACTTATTACTTATATTATTATCAATATAACATGCATTATTACCCATATTATGCAGTTATTATCTCTAGAACCATAATAAGTATACTTATTACTCCCAATATTATCAATATAACATGCATTATTACCCATATAATGCAGTTATTATCGCTAGAACTGTAATAATTATACTTATTACTTATATTATTAGCAATATAACGTGCATTATTACCCATATAATGCAGTTATTATCGCTAGAACTGTAATAATTATACTTATTACTTATATTATTATCAATATAACATGCATTATTACCCATATTATGCAGTTATTATCTCTAGAACCATAATAAGTATACTTATTACTCCCAATATTATCAATATAACATGCATTATTACCCATATAATGCAGTTATTATCGCTAGAACTGTAATAATTATACTTATTACTTATATTGTTAGCAATATAACGTGCATTATTACCCATATAATGCAGTTATTATCGCTAGAACTGTAATAATTATACTTATTACTTATATTATTATCAATATAACATGCACTATTTGCCATATTTTACTATTATTATCGCTAGAACTATAATAATTATACTTATTACTCCCGATATTATCAATATAACATGCATTATTACCCATATAATGCAGTTATTATCGCTAGAACTGTAATAGTTATACTTATTACTTATATTATTAGCAATATAACGTGCATTATTACCCATATAATGCAGTTATTATCGCTAGAACTGTAATAATTATACTTATTACTTACATTATTATCAATATAACATGCATTATTACCCATATAATGGAGGTATTATCGCAAGAACTGTAATAATTATACTTATTACTTATACTATTAGCAATATAACGTGCATTATTAACCATATAATGCAGTTATTATCGCCAGAACTGTAATAATTATACTTATTACTTATATTATTCTCATTATAACATGCATTATTACCCATATTATGCAGTTATTATCGCTAGAACTGTAATAATTATACCTATTACTTATATCATTATCAATATAACATGCATTATTACCCATATAATGGAGGTATTATCGCTAGAACTGTAATAATTATACTTATTACTTATATTATTAGCAATATAACGTGTATTATTACCCATATTATGCAGTTATTATCGCTAGAACTGTAATAATTATACTTATTACTTATATGATTATCAATATAACATGCATTATTAAACATATAATGGAGGTATTATCGCTAGAACTGTAATAATTATACTTATTACTTATATTATTCTCAATATAACATGCATTATTACCCATACTATGCAGTTATTATCGCTAGAACTATAATAAATATACGTATTACTTTCAATATCATCAATATAACACGCATTATTACCCATATAATGGAGGTACTATCGCTAGAACTGTAATAATTATACTTATTACTTATATTATTATCAATATAACATGCATTATTACCCATATTATGCAGTTATTATCTCTAGAACCATAATAAGTATACTTATTACTCCCAATATTATCAATATAACATGCATTATTACCCATATAATGCAGTTATTATCGCTAGAACTGTAATAATTATACTTATTACTTATATTATTAGCAATATAACGTGCATTATTACCCATATAATGCAGTTATTATCGCTAGAACTGTAATAATTATACTTATTACTTATATTATTATCAATATATCATGCATTATTACCCATATAATGGAGGTATTATCGCAAGAACTGTAATAATTATACTTATTACTTATACTATTAGCAATATAACGTGCATTATTAACCATATAATGCAGTTATTATCGCCAGAACTGTAATAATTATACTTATTACTTATATTATTCTCATTATAACATGCATTATTACCCATATTATGCAGTTATTATCGCTAGAACTATAATAAATATACGTATTACTTTCATTATTATCAATATAACATGCACTATTTGCCATATTTTACTATTATTATCGCTAGAACTATAATAATTATACTTATTACTCCCGATATTATCAATATAACATGCATTATTACCCATATAATGCAGTTATTATCGCTAGAGCTGTAATAATTATACTTATTACTTATATTATTAGCAATATAACGTGCATTATTACCCATATAATGCAGTTATTATCGCTAGAACTGTAATAATTATACTTATTACTTATATTATTATCAATATAACATGCATTATTACCCATATAATGGAGGTATTGTCGCAAGAACTGTAATAATTATACTTATTACTTATACTATTAGCAATATAACATGCATTATTACCCATATTATGCAGTTATTATCTCTAGAACCATAATAAGTATACGTATTACTCCCAATATTATCAATATAACATGCATTATTACCCATATAATGCAGTTATTATCGCTAGAACTGTAATAATTATACTTATTACTTATATTGTTAGCAATATAACGTGCATTATTACCCATATAATGCAGTTATTATCGCTAGAACTGTAATAATAATACTTATTACTTATATTATTATCAATATAACATGCACTATTTGCCATATTTTACTATTATTATCGCTAGAACTATAATAATTATACTTATTACTCCCGATATTATCAATATAACATGCATTATTACCCATATAATGCAGTTATTATCGCTAGAACTGTAATAGTTATACTTATTACTTATATTATTAGCAATATAACGTGCATTATTACCCATATAATGCAGTTATTATCGCTAGAACTGTAATAATTATACTTATTACTTATATTATTATCAATATAACATGCATTATTACCCATATAATGGAGGTATTATCGCAAGAACTGTAATAATTATACTTATTACTTATACTATTAGCAATATAACGTGCATTATTAACCATATAATGCAGTTATTATCGCCAGAACTGTAATAATTATACTTATTACTTATATTATTCTCAATATAACATGCATTATTACCCATATAATGGAGGTATTATCGCAAGAACTGTAATAATTATACTTATTACTTATACTATTAGCAATATAACGTGCATTATTAACCATATAATGCAGTTATTATCGCCAGAACTGTAATAATTATACTTATTACTTATATTATTCTCATTATAACATGCATTATTACCCATATTATGCAGTTATTATCGCTAGAACTATAATAAATATACGTATTACTTTCATTATCATCAATATAACATGCATTATTACCCATATAATGCAGTTATTATCGCTAGAACTGTAATAATTATACTTATTACTTATATTATTATCAATATAACATGCATTATTACACATATAATGGAGGTATTATCGCAAGAACTGTAATAATTATACTTATTACTTATATTATTAGCAATATAACGTGCATTATTACCCATATAATGCAGTTATTATCGCTAGAACTGTAATAATTATACTTATTACTTATATTATTATCAATATAACATGCATTATTACCCATATAATGGAGGTATTATCGCAAGAACTGTAATAATTATACTTATTACTTATACTATTAGCAATATAACGAGCATTATTAACCATATAATGCAGTTATTATCGCCAGAACTGTAATAATTATACTTATTACTTATATTATTCTCATTATAACATGCATTATTACCCATATTATGCAGTTATTATCGCTAGAACTATAATAAATAAACGTATTACTTTTATTATCATCAATATAACATGCATTATTACCCATATTATGCAGTTATTATCGATAGAACTGTAATAAATATACTTATTACTTTTATTATTATCAATATAACATGCACTATTTGCCATATTTTACTATTATTATCGCTAGAACTATAATAATTATACTTATTACTCCCGATATTATCAATATAACATGCATTATTACCCATACAATGCAGTTATTATCGCTAGAACTGTAATAATTATACTTATTACTTATATTATTAGCAATATAACGTGCATTATTACCCATAAATGCAGTTATTATCGCTAGAACTGTAATAATTATACTTATTACTTATATTATTATCAATATAACATGCATTATTACCCATATTATGCAGTTATTATCTCTAGAACCATAATAAGTATACTTATTACTCCCAATATTATCAATATAACATGCATTATTACCCATATAATGCAGTTATTATCGCTAGAACTGTAATAATTATACTTATTACTTATATTGTTAGCAATATAACGTGCATTATTACCCATATAATGCAGTTATTATCGCTAGAACTGTAATAATTATACTTATTACTTATATTATTATCAATATAACATGCACTATTTGCCATATTTTACTATTATTATCGCTAGAACTATAATAATTATACTTATTACTCCCGATATTATCAATATAACATGCATTATTACCCATATAATGCAGTTATTATCGCTAGAACTGTAATAGTTATACTTATTACTTATATTATTAGCAATATAACGTGCATTATTACCCATATAATGCAGTTATTATCGCTAGAACTGTAATAATTATACTTATTACTTACATTATTATCAATATAACATGCATTATTACCCATATAATGGAGGTATTATCGCAAGAACTGTAATAATTATACTTATTACTTATACTATTAGCAATATAACGTGCATTATTAACCATATAATGCAGTTATTATCGCCAGAACTGTAATAATTATACTTATTACTTATATTATTCTCATTATAACATGCATTATTACCCATATTATGCAGTTATTATCGCTAGAACTGTAATAATTATACCTATTACTTATATCATTATCAATATAACATGCATTATTACCCATATAATGGAGGTATTATCGCTAGAACTGTAATAATTATACTTATTACTTATATTATTAGCAATATAACGTGTATTATTACCCATATTATGCAGTTATTATCGCTAGAACTGTAATAATTATACTTATTACTTATATGATTATCAATATAACATGCATTATTAAACATATAATGGAGGTATTATCGCTAGAACTGTAATAATTATACTTATTACTTATATTATTCTCAATATAACATGCATTATTACCCATACTATGCAGTTATTATCGCTAGAACTATAATAAATATACGTATTACTTTCAATATCATCAATATAACACGCATTATTACCCATATAATGGAGGTACTATCGCTAGAACTGTAATAATTATACTTATTACTTATATTATTATCAATATAACATGCATTATTACCCATATTATGCAGTTATTATCTCTAGAACCATAATAAGTATACTTATTACTCCCAATATTATCAATATAACATGCATTATTACCCATATAATGCAGTTATTATCGCTAGAACTGTAATAATTATACCTATTACTTATATTATTAGCAATATAACGTGCATTATTACCCATATAATGCAGTTATTATCGCTAGAACTGTAATAATTATACTTATTACTTATATTATTATCAATATATCATGCATTATTACCCATATAATGGAGGTATTATCGCAAGAACTGTAATAATTATACTTATTACTTATACTATTAGCAATATAACGTGCATTATTAACCATATAATGCAGTTATTATCGCCAGAACTGTAATAATTATACTTATTACTTATATTATTCTCATTATAACATGCATTATTACCCATATTATGCAGTTATTATCGCTAGAACTATAATAAATATACGTATTACTTTCATTATTATCAATATAACATGCACTATTTGCCATATTTTACTATTATTATCGCTAGAACTATAATAATTATACTTATTACTCCCGATATTATCAATATAACATGCATTATTACCCATATAATGCAGTTATTATCGCTAGAGCTGTAATAATTATACTTATTACTTATATTATTAGCAATATAACGTGCATTATTACCCATATAATGCAGTTATTATCGCTAGAACTGTAATAATTATACTTATTACTTATATTATTATCAATATAACATGCATTATTACCCATATAATGGAGGTATTGTCGCAAGAACTGTAATAATTATACTTATTACTTATACTATTAGCAATATAACATGCATTATTACCCATATTATGCAGTTATTATCTCTAGAACCATAATAAGTATACGTATTACTCCCAATATTATCAATATAACATGCATTATTACCCATATAATGCAGTTATTATCGCTAGAACTGTAATAATTATACTTATTACTTATATTGTTAGCAATATAACGTGCATTATTACCCATATAATGCAGTTATTATCGCTAGAACTGTAATAATAATACTTATTACTTATATTATTATCAATATAACATGCACTATTTGCCATATTTTACTATTATTATCGCTAGAACTATAATAATTATACTTATTACTCCCGATATTATCAATATAACATGCATTATTACCCATATAATGCAGTTATTATCGCTAGAACTGTAATAGTTATACTTATTACTTATATTATTAGCAATATAACGTGCATTATTACCCATATAATGCAGTTATTATCGCTAGAACTGTAATAATTATACTTATTACTTATATTATTATCAATATAACATGCATTATTACCCATATAATGGAGGTATTATCGCAAGAACTGTAATAATTATACTTATTACTTATACTATTAGCAATATAACGTGCATTATTAACCATATAATGCAGTTATTATCGCCAGAACTGTAATAATTATACTTATTACTTATATTATTCTCAATATAACATGCATTATTACCCATATAATGGAGGTATTATCGCAAGAACTGTAATAATTATACTTATTACTTATACTATTAGCAATATAACGTGCATTATTAACCATATAATGCAGTTATTATCGCCAGAACTGTAATAATTATACTTATTACTTATATTATTCTCATTATAACATGCATTATTACCCATATTATGCAGTTATTATCGCTAGAACTATAATAAATATACGTATTACTTTCATTATCATCAATATAACATGCATTATTACCCATATAATGCAGTTATTATCGCTAGAACTGTAATAATTATACTTATTACTTATATTATTATCAATATAACATGCATTATTACACATATAATGGAGGTATTATCGCAAGAACTGTAATAATTATACTTATTACTTATATTATTAGCAATATAACGTGCATTATTACCCATATAATGCAGTTATTATCGCTAGAACTGTAATAATTATACTTATTACTTATATTATTATCAATATAACATGCATTATTACCCATATAATGGAGGTATTATCGCAAGAACTGTAATAATTATACTTATTACTTATACTATTAGCAATATAACGTGCATTATTAACCATATAATGCAGTTATTATCGCCAGAACTGTAATAATTATACTTATTACTTATATTATTCTCATTATAACATGCATTATTACCCATATTATGCAGTTATTATCGCTAGAACTATAATAAATAAACGTATTACTTTTATTATCATCAATATAACATGCATTATTACCCATATTATGCAGTTATTATCGATAGAACTGTAATAAATATACTTATTACTTTTATTATTATCAATATAACATGCACTATTTGCCATATTTTACTATTATTATCGCTAGAACTATAATAATTATACTTATTACTCCCGATATTATCAATATAACATGCATTATTACCCATATAATGCAGTTATTATCGCTAGAACTGTAATAATTATACTTATTACTTATATTGTTCTCAATATAACATGCATTATTACCCATATTATGCAGTTATTATCGATAGAACTATAATAAATATACGTATTAACTTTATTATCATCAATATAACATGCATTATTACCCATATTATGCAGTTATTATCGATAGAACTGTAATAAATATACTTATTACTTTTATTATTATCAATATAACATGCACTATTTGCCATATTTTACTATTATTATCGCTAGAACTATAATAATTATACTTATTACTCCCGATATTATCAATATAACACGCATTATTACCCATATAATGCAGTTATTATCGCTAGAACTGTAATAATTATACTTATTACTTATATTATTAGCAATATAACGTGCATTATTACCCATATAATGCAGTTATTATCGCTAGAACTGTAATAATTATACTTATTACTTATATTATTATCAATATAACATGCATTATTACCCATATAATGGAGGTATTATCGCAAGAACTGTAATAATTATACTTATTACTTATACTATTAGCAATATAACGTGCATTATTAACCATATAATGCAGTTATTATCGCCAGAACTGTAATAATTATACTTATTACTTATATTATTCTCATTATAACATGCATTATTACCCATATTATGCAGTTATTATCGCTAGAACTATAATAAATATACGTATTACTTTCATTATCATCAATATAACATGCATTATTACCCATATAATTGAGGTATTATCGCTAGAACTGTAATAATTATACTTATTACTTATATTATTATCAATATAACATGCATTATTACCCATATTATGCAGTTATTATCTCTAGAACTGTAATAATTATACTTATTACTTATACTATTAGCAATATAACGTGCATTATTAACCATATAATGCAGTTATTATCGCCAGAACTGTAATAAATATACGTATTACTTTCATTATCATCAATATAACATGCATTATTACCCATATTATGCTGTTATTATCGATAGAACTGTAATAAATATACTTATTACTTTTATTATTATCAATATAACATGCACTATTTGCCATATTTTACTATTATTATGGCTAGAACTATAATAATTATACTTATTACTCCCGATATTATCAATATAACATGCATTATTACCCATATAATGCAGTTATTATCGATAGAACTGTAATAATTATACTTATTACTTATATTATTCTCATTATAACATGCATTATTACCCATATTATGCAGTTATTATCGCTAGAACTATAATAAATAAACGTATTACTTTTATTATCATCAATATAACATGCATTATTTCCCATATTATGCAGTTGTTATCGATAGAACTGTAATAAATATACTTATTACTTTTATTATTATCAATATAACATGCACTATTTGCCATATTTTACTATTATTATCGCTAGAACTATAATAATTATACTTATTACTCCCGATATTATCAATATAACATGCATTATTACCCATATAATGCAGTTATTATCGCTAGAACTGTAATAATTATACTTATTACTTATATTATTAGCAATATAACGTGCATTATTACCCATATAATGCAGTTATTATCGCTAGAACTGTAATAATTATACTTATTACTTATATTATTATCAATATAACATGCATTATTACCCATATAATGGAGGTATTATCGCAAGAACTGTAATAATTATACTTATTACTTATACTATTAGCAATATAACGTGCATTATTACCCATATAATGCAGTTATTATCGCCAGAACTGTAATAATTATACTTATTACTTATATTATTCTCAATATAACATGCATTATTACCCATATAATGGAGGTATTATCGCAAGAACTGTAATAATTATACTTATTACTTATACTATTAGCAATATAACGTGCATTATTAACCATATAATGCAGTTATTATCGCCAGAACTGTAATAATTATACTTATTACTTATATTATTCTCAATATAACATGCATTATTACCCATACTATGCAGTTATTATCGCTAGAACTATAATAAATATACGTATTACTTTCAATATCATTAATATAACACGCATTATTACCCATATAATGGAGGTATTATCGCTAGAACTGTAATAATTATACTTATTACTTATATTATTATCAATATAACATGCATTATTACCCATATTATGCAGTTATTATCTCTAGAACCATAATAAGTATACGTATTACTCCCAATATTATCAATATAACATGCATTATTACCCATATAATGCAGTTATTATCGCTAGAACTGTAATAATTATACTTATTACTTATATTGTTAGCAATATAACGTGCATTATTACCCATATAATGCAGTTATTATCGCTAGAACTGTAATAATAATACTTATTACTTATATTATTATCAATATAACATGCACTATTTGCCATATTTTACTATTATTATCGCTAGAACTATAATAATTATACTTATTACTCCCGATATTATCAATATAACATGCATTATTACCCATATAATGCAGTTATTATCGCTAGAACTGTAATAGTTATACTTATTACTTATATTATTAGCAATATAACGTGCATTATTACCCATATAATGCAGTTATTATCGCTAGAACTGTAATAATTATACTTATTACTTATATTATTATCAATATAACATGCATTATTACCCATATAATGGAGGTATTATCGCAAGAACTGTAATAATTATACTTATTACTTATACTATTAGCAATATAACGTGCATTATTAACCATATAATGCAGTTATTATCGCCAGAACTGTAATAATTATACTTATTACTTATATTATTCTCAATATAACATGCATTATTACCCATATAATGGAGGTATTATCGCAAGAACTGTAATAATTATACTTATTACTTATACTATTAGCAATATAACGTGCATTATTAACCATATAATGCAGTTATTATCGCCAGAACTGTAATAATTATACTTATTACTTATATTATTCTCATTATAACATGCATTATTACCCATATTATGCAGTTATTATCGCTAGAACTATAATAAATATACGTATTACTTTCATTATCATCAATATAACATGCATTATTACCCATATAATGCAGTTATTATCGCTAGAACTGTAATAATTATACTTATTACTTATATTATTATCAATATAACATGCATTATTACCCATATAATGGAGGTATTATCGCAAGAACTGTAATAATTATACTTATTACTTATATTATTAGCAATATAACGTGCATTATTACCCATATAATGCAGTTATTATCGCTAGAACTGTAATAATTATACTTATTACTTATATTATTATCAATATAACATGCATTATTACCCATATAATGGAGGTATTATCGCAAGAACTGTAATAATTATACTTATTACTTATACTATTAGCAATATAACGTGCATTATTAACCATATAATGCAGTTATTATCGCCAGAACTGTAATAATTATACTTATTACTTATATTATTCTCATTATAACATGCATTATTACCCATATTATGCAGTTATTATCGCTAGAACTATAATAAATAAACGTATTACTTTTATTATCATCAATATAACATGCATTATTACCCATATTATGCAGTTATTATCGATAGAACTGTAATAAATATACTTATTACTTTTATTATTATCAATATAACATGCACTATTTGCCATATTTTACTATTATTATCGCTAGAACTATAATAATTATACTTATTACTCCCGATATTATCAATATAACATGCATTATTACCCATATAATGCAGTTATTATCGCTAGAACTGTAATAATTATACTTATTACTTATATTGTTCTCAATATAACATGCATTATTACCCATATTATGCAGTTATTATCGATAGAACTATAATAAATATACGTATTAACTTTATTATCATCAATATAACATGCATTATTACCCATATTATGCAGTTATTATCGATAGAACTGTAATAAATATACTTATTACTTTTATTATTATCAATATAACATGCACTATTTGCCATATTTTACTATTATTATCGCTAGAACTATAATAATTATACTTATTACTCCCGATATTATCAATATAACACGCATTATTACCCATATAATGCAGTTATTATCGCTAGAACTGTAATAATTATACTTATTACTTATATTATTAGCAATATAACGTGCATTATTACCCATATAATGCAGTTATTATCGCTAGAACTGTAATAATTATACTTATTACTTATATTATTATCAATATAACATGCATTATTACCCATATAATGGAGGTATTATCGCAAGAACTGTAATAATTATACTTATTACTTATACTATTAGCAATATAACGTGCATTATTAACCATATAATGCAGTTATTATCGCCAGAACTGTAATAATTATACTTATTACTTATATTATTCTCATTATAACATGCATTATTACCCATATTATGCAGTTATTATCGCTAGAACTATAATAAATATACGTATTACTTTCATTATCATCAATATAACATGCATTATTACCCATATAATTGAGGTATTATCGCTAGAACTGTAATAATTATACTTATTACTTATATTATTATCAATATAACATGCATTATTACCCATATTATGCAGTTATTATCTCTAGAACTGTAATAATTATACTTATTACTTATACTATTAGCAATATAACGTGCATTATTAACCATATAATGCAGTTATTATCGCCAGAACTGTAATAAATATACGTATTACTTTCATTATCATCAATATAACATGCATTATTACCCATATTATGCTGTTATTATCGATAGAACTGTAATAAATATACTTATTACTTTTATTATTATCAATATAACATGCACTATTTGCCATATTTTACTATTATTATGGCTAGAACTATAATAATTATACTTATTACTCCCGATATTATCAATATAACATGCATTATTACCCATATAATGCAGTTATTATCGATAGAACTGTAATAATTATACTTATTACTTATATTATTCTCATTATAACATGCATTATTACCCATATTATGCAGTTATTATCGCTAGAACTATAATAAATAAACGTATTACTTTTATTATCATCAATATAACATGCATTATTACCCATATTATGCAGTTATTATCGATAGAACTGTAATAAATATACTTATTACTTTTATTATTATCAATATAACATGCACTATTTGCCATATTTTACTATTATTATCGCTAGAACTATAATAATTATACTTATTACTCCCGATATTATCAATATAACATGCATTATTACCCATATAATGCAGTTATTATCGCTAGAACTGTAATAATTATACTTATTACTTATATTATTAGCAATATAACGTGCATTATTACCCATATAATGCAGTTATTATCGCTAGAACTGTAATAATTATACTTATTACTTATATTATTATCAATATAACATGCATTATTACCCATATAATGGAGGTATTATCGCAAGAACTGTAATAATTATACTTATTACTTATACTATTAGCAATATAACGTGCATTATTACCCATATAATGCAGTTATTATCGCCAGAACTGTAATAATTATACTTATTACTTATATTATTCTCAATATAACATGCATTATTACCCATATAATGGAGGTATTATCGCAAGAACTGTAATAATTATACTTATTACTTATACTATTAGCAATATAACGTGCATTATTAACCATATAATGCAGTTATTATCGCCAGAACTGTAATAATTATACTTATTACTTATATTATTCTCATTATAACATGCATTATTACCCATATTATGCAGTTATTATCGCTAGAACTATAATAAATATACGTATTACTTTCATTATCATCAATATAACATGCATTATTACCCATATAATTGAGGTATTATCGCTAGAACTGTAATAATTATACTTATTACTTATATTATTATCAATATAACATGCATTATTACCCATATTATGCAGTTCTCTAGAACTGTAATAATTATACTTATTACTTATACTATTAGCAATATAACGTGCATTATTAACCATATAATGCAGTTATTATCGCCAGAACTGTAATAAATATGCGTATTACTTTCATTATCATCAATATAACATGCATTATTACCCATATTATGCTGTTATTATCGATAGAACTGTAATAAATATACTTATTACTTTTATTATTATCAATATAACATGCACTATTTGCCATATTTTACTATTATTATGGCTAGAACTATAATAATTATACTTATTACTCCCGATATTATCAATATAACATGCATTATTACCCATATAATGCAGTTATTATCGCTAGAACTGTAATAATTATACTTATTACTTATATTATTAGCAATATAACGTGCATTATTACCCATATAATGCAGTTATTATCGCTAGAACTGTAATAATTATACTTATTACTTATATTATTATCAATATAACATGCATTATTACCCATATAATGGAGGTATTATCGCAAGAACTGTAATAATTATACTTATTACTTATACTATTAGCAATATAACGTGCATTATTACCCATATAATGCAGTTATTATCGCCAGAACTGTAATAATTATACTTATTACTTATATTATTCTCAATATAACATGCATTATTACCCATATAATGGAGGTATTATCGCAAGAACTGTAATAATTATACTTATTACTTATACTATTAGCAATATAACGTGCATTATTAACCATATAATGCAGTTATTATCGCCAGAACTGTAATAATTATACTTATTACTTATATTATTCTCATTATAACATGCATTATTACCCATATTATGCAGTTATTATCGCTAGAACTATAATAAATATACGTATTACTTTCATTATCATCAATATAACATGCATTATTACCCATATAATGCAGTTATTATCGCTAGAACTGTAATAATTATACTTATTACTTATATTATTATCAATATAACATGCATTATTACCCATATAATGGAGGTATTATCGCAAGAGCTGTAATAATTATACTTATTACTTATATTATTAGCAATATAACGTGCATTATTACCCATATAATGCAGTTATTATCGCTAGAACTATAATAAATATACGTATTACTTTCATTATCATCAATATAACATGCATTATTACCCATATAATGCAGTTATTATCGCTAGAACTGTAATAATTATACTTATTACTTATATTATTATCAATATAACATGCATTATTACCCATATAATGGAGGTATTATCGCAAGAGCTGTAATAATTATACTTATTACTTATATTATTAGCAATATAACGTGCATTATTACCCATATAATGCAGTTATTATCGCTAGAACTGTAATAATTATACTTATTACTTATATTATTATCAATATAACATGCATTATTACCCATATAATGGAGGTATTATCGCAAGAACTGTAATAATTATACTTATTACTTATACTATTAGCAATATAACGTGCATTATTAACCATATAATGCAGTTATTATCGCCAGAACTGTAATAATTATACTTATTACTTATATTATTCTCATTATAACATGCATTATTACCCATATTATGCAGTTATTATCGCTAGAACTATAATAATTATACTTATTACTCCCGATATTATCAATATAACATGCATTATTACCCATATAATGCAGTTATTATCGCTAGAACTGTAATAATTATACTTATTACTTATATTATTAGCAATATAACATGCATTTTTACCCATATAATGCAGTTATTATCGCTAGAACTGTAATAATTATACTTATTACTTATATTATTCTCAATATAACATGCATTATTACCCATATAATGGAGGTATTATCGCAAGAACTGTAATAATTATACTTATTACTTATACTATTAGCAATATAACGTGCATTATTACCCATATAATGCAGTTATTATCGCCAGAACTGTAATAATTATACTTATTACTTATATTATTCTCAATATAACATGCATTATTACCCATATAATGGAGGTATTATCGCAAGAACTGTAATAATTATACTTATTACTTATACTATTAGCAATATAACGTGCATTATTAACCATATAATGCAGTTATTATCGCCAGAACTGTAATAATTATACTTATTACTTATATTATTCTCATTATAACATGCATTATTACCCATATTATGCAGTTATTATCGCTAGAACTATAATAAATATACGTATTACTTTCATTATCATCAATATAACATGCATTATTACCCATATAATTGAGGTATTATCGCTAGAACTGTAATAATTATACTTATTACTTATATTATTATCAATATAACATGCATTATTACCCAGATTATGCAGTTATTATCTCTAGAACTGTAATAATTATACTTATTACTTATACTATTAGCAATATAACGTGCATTATTAACCATATAATGCAGTTATTATCGCCAGAACTGTAATAAATATACGTATTACTTTCATTATCATCAATATAACATGCATTATTACCCATATTATGCTGTTATTATCGATAGAACTGTAATAAATATACTTATTACTTTTATTATTATCAATATAACATGCACTATTTGCCATATTTTACTATTATTATGGCTAGAACTATAATAATTATACTTATTACTCCCGATATTATCAATATAACATGCATTATTACCCATATAATGCAGTTATTATCGATAGAACTGTAATAATTATACTTATTACTTATATTATTCTCATTATAACATGCATTA
Source organism: Megachile leachella (assembly GCA_963576845.1). NCBI lineage: Eukaryota > Metazoa > Arthropoda > Insecta > Hymenoptera > Megachilidae > Megachile > Megachile leachella. Next base: position 917,508 of record CAUYWW010000124.1, on the reverse strand, counting down.
TTACCCATATTATGCAGTTATTATCGCTAGAACTATAATAAATAAACGTATTACTTTTATTATCATCAATATAACATGCATTATTACCCATATTATGCAGTTATTATCGATAGAACTGTAATAAATATACTTATTACTTTTATTATTATCAATATAACATGCACTATTTGCCATATTTTACTATTATTATCGCTAGAACTATAATAATTATACTTATTACTCCCGATATTATCAATATAACATGCATTATTACCCATATAATGGAGGTATTATCGCAAGAACTGTAATAATTATACTTATTACTTATACTATTAGCAATATAACGTGCATTATTACCCATATAATGCAGTTATTATCGCCAGAACTGTAATAATTATACTTATTACTTATATTATTCTCAATATAACATGCATTATTACCCATATAATGGAGGTATTATCGCAAGAACTGTAATAATTATACTTATTACTTATACTATTAGCAATATAACGTGCATTTTTAACCATATAATGCAGTTATTATCGCCAGAACTGTAATAATTATACTTATTACTTATATTATTCTCATTATAACATGCATTATTACCCATATTATGCAGTTATTATCGCTAGAACTATAATAAATATACGTATTACTTTCATTATCATCAATATAACATGCATTATTACCCATATAATGCAGTTATTATCGCTAGAACTGTAATAATTATACTTATTACTTATATTATTATCAATATAACATGCATTATTACCCATATAATGGAGGTATTATCGCAAGAACTGTAATAATTATACTTATTACTTATACTATTAGCAATATAACGTGCATTATTAACCATATAATGCAGTTATTATCGCCAGAACTGTAATAATTATACTTATTACTTATATTATTCTCATTATAACATGCATTATTACCCATATTATGCAGTTATTATCGCTAGAACTATAATAAATATACGTATTACTTTCATTATCATCAATATAACATGCATTATTACCCATATAATTGAGGTATTATCGCTAGAACTGTAATAATTATACTTATTACTTATATTATTATCAATATAACATGCATTATTACCCATATTATGCAGTTATTATCTCTAGAACTGTAATAATTATACTTATTACTTATACTATTCTCATTATAACATGCATTATTACCCATATTATGCAGTTATTATCGCTAGAACTATAATAAATAAACGTATTACTTTTATTATCATCAATATAACATGCATTATTACCCATATTATGCAGTTATTATCGATAGAACTGTAATAAATATACTTATTACTTTTATTATTATCAATATAACATGCACTATTTGCCATATTTTACTATTATTATCGCTAGAACTATAATAATTATACTTATTACTCCCGATATTATCAATATAACATGCATTATTACCCATATAATGCAGTTATTATCGCTAGAACTGTAATAATTATACTTATTACTTATATTATTAGCAATATAACGTGCATTATTACCCATATAATGCAGTTATTATCGCTAGAACTGTAATAATTATACTTATTACTTATATTATTATCAATATAACATGCATTATTACCCATATAATGGAGGTATTATCGCAAGAACTGTAATAATTATACTTATTACTTATACTATTAGCAATATAACGTGCATTATTACCCATATAATGCAGTTATTATCGCCAGAACTGTAATAATTATACTTATTACTTATATTATTCTCAATATAACATGCATTATTACCCATATAATGGAGGTATTATCGCAAGAACTGTAATAATTATACTTATTACTTATACTATTAGCAATATAACGTGCATTATTAACCATATAATGCAGTTATTATCGCCAGAACTGTAATAAATATACGTATTACTTTCATTATCATCAATATAACATGCATTATTACCCATATTATGCTGTTATTATCGATAGAACTGTAATAAATATACTTATTACTTTTATTATTATCAATATAACATGCACTATTTGCCATATTTTACTATTATTATGGCTAGAACTATAATAATTATACTTATTACTCCCGATATTATCAATATAACATGCATTATTACCCATATAATGCAGTTATTATCGATAGAACTGTAATAATTATACTTATTACTTATATTATTCTCATTATAACATGCATTATTACCCATATTATGCAGTTATTATCGCTAGAACTATAATAAATAAACGTATTACTTTTATTATCATCAATATAACATGCATTATTACCCATATTATGCAGTTATTATCGATAGAACTGTAATAAATATACTTATTACTTTTATTATTATCAATATAACATGCACTATTTGCCATATTTTACTATTATTATCGCTAGAACTATAATAATTATACTTATTACTCCCGATATTATCAATATAACATGCATTATTACCCATATAATGCAGTTATTATCGCTAGAACTGTAATAATTATACTTATTACTTATATTATTAGCAATATAACGTGCATTATTACCCATATAATGCAGTTATTATCGCTAGAACTGTAATAATTATACTTATTACTTATATTATTATCAATATAACATGCATTATTACCCATATAATGGAGGTATTATCGCAAGAACTGTAATAATTATACTTATTACTTATATTATTATCAATATAACATGCATTATTACCCATATTATGCAGTTATTATCTCTAGAACTGTAATAATTATACTTATTACTTATACTATTAGCAATATAACGTGCATTATTAACCATATAATGCAGTTATTATCGCCAGAACTGTAATAAATATACGTATTACTTTCATTATCATCAATATAACATGCATTATTACCCATATTATGCTGTTATTATCGATAGAACTGTAATAATTATACTTATTACTTATATTATTATCAATATAACATGCATTATTACCCATATAATGGAGGTATTATCGCAAGAACTGTAATAATTATACTTATTACTTATACTATTAGCAATATAACGTGCATTATTACCCATATAATGCAGTTATTATCGCCAGAACTGTAATAATTATACTTATTACTTATATTATTCTCAATATAACATGCATTATTACCCATATAATGGAGGTATTATCGCAAGAACTGTAATAATTATACTTATTACTTATACTATTAGCAATATAACGTGCATTATTAACCATATAATGCAGTTATTATCGCCAGAACTGTAATAATTATACTTATTACTTATATTATTCTCATTATAACATGCATTATTACCCATATTATGCAGTTATTATCGCTAGAACTACAATAAATATACGTATTACTTTCATTATCATCAATATAACATGCATTATTACCCATATAATGCAGTTATTATCGCTAGAACTGTAATAATTATACTTATTACTTATATTATTATCAATATAACATGCATTATTACCCATATAATGGAGGTATTATCGCAAGAGCTGTAATAATTATACTTATTACTTATATTATTAGCAATATAACGTGCATTATTACCCATATAATGCAGTTATTATCGCTAGAACTGTAATAATTATACTTATTACTTATATTATTATCAATATAACATGCATTATTACCCATATAATGGAGGTATTATCGCAAGAACTGTAATAATTATACTTATTACTTATACTATTAGCAATATAACGTGCATTATTAACCATATAATGCAGTTATTATCGCCAGAACTGTAATAATTATACTTATTACTTATATTATTCTCATTATAACATGCATTATTACCCATATTATGCAGTTATTATCGCTAGAACTATAATAATTATACTTATTACTCCCGATATTATCAATATAACATGCATTATTACCCATATAATGCAGTTATTATCGCTAGAACTGTAATAATTATACTTATTACTTATATTATTAGCAATATAACATGCATTTTTACCCATATAATGCAGTTATTATCGCTAGAACTGTAATAATTATACTTATTACTTATATTGTTCTGAATATAACATGCATTATTACCCATATTATGCAGTTATTATCGCCAGAACTGTAATAAATATACGTATTACTTTCATTATCATCAATATAACATGCATTATTACCTATATTATGCTGTTATTATCGATAGAACTGTAATAAATATACTTATTACTTTTATTATTATCAATATAACATGCACTATTTGCCATATTTTACTATTATTATGGCTAGAACTATAATAATTATACTTATTACTCCCGATATTATCAATATAACATGCATTATTACCCATATAATGCAGTTATTATCGATAGAACTGTAATAATTATACTTATTACTTATATTATTCTCATTATAACATGCATTATTACCCATATTATGCAGTTATTATCGCTAGAACTATAATAAATAAACGTATTACTTTTATTATCATCAATATAACATGCATTATTACCCATATTATGCAGTTATTATCGATAGAACTGTAATAAATATACTTATTACTTTTATTATTATCAATATAACATGCACTATTTGCCATATTTTACTATTATTATCGCTAGAACTATAATAATTATACTTATTACTCCCGATATTATCAATATAACATGCATTATTACCCATATAATGCAGTTATTATCGCTAGAACTGTAATAATTATACTTATTACTTATATTATTAGCAATATAACGTGCATTATTACCCATATAATGCAGTTATTATCGCTAGAACTGTAATAATTATACTTATTACTTATATTATTATCAATATAACATGCATTATTACCCATATAATGGAGGTATTATCGCAAGAACTGTAATAATTATACTTATTACTTATACTATTAGCAATATAACGTGCATTATTACCCATATAATGCAGTTATTATCGCCAGAACTGTAATAATTATACTTATTACTTATATTATTCTCAATATAACATGCATTATTACCCATATAATGGAGGTATTATCGCAAGAACTGTAATAATTATACTTATTACTTATACTATTAGCAATATAACGTGCATTATTAACCATATAATGCAGTTATTATCGCCAGAACTGTAATAATTATACTTATTACTTATATTATTCTCATTATAACATGCATTATTACCCATATTATGCAGTTATTATCGCTAGAACTATAATAAATATACGTATTACTTTCATTATCATCAATATAACATGCATTATTACCCATATAATTGAGGTATTATCGCTAGAACTGTAATAATTATACTTACTACTTATATTATTATCAATATAACATGCATTATTACCCATATTATGCAGTTATTATCTCTAGAACTGTAATAATTATACTTATTACTTATACTATTAGCAATATAACGTGCATTATTAACCATATAATGCAGTTATTATCGCCAGAACTGTAATAAATATACGTATTACTTTCATTATCATCAATATAACATGCATTATTACCCATATTATGCTGTTATTATCGATAGAACTGTAATAAATATACTTATTACTTTTATTATTATCAATATAACATGCACTATTTGCCATATTTTACTATTATTATGGCTAGAACTATAATAATTATACTTATTACTCCCGATATTATCAATATAACATGCATTATTACCCATATAATGCAGTTATTATCGATAGAACTGTAATAATTATACTTATTACTTATATTATTCTCATTATAACATGCATTATTACCCATATTATGCAGTTATTATCGCTAGAACTATAATAAATAAACGTATTACTTTTATTATCATCAATATAACATGCATTATTACCCATATTATGCAGTTATTATCGATAGAACTGTAATAAATATACTTATTACTCCCGATATTATCAATATAACATGCATTATTACCCATATAATGCAGTTATTATCGCTAGAACTGTAATAATTATACTTATTACTTATATTATTAGCAATATAACGTGCATTATTACCCATATAATGCAGTTATTATCGCTAGAACTGTAATAATTATACTTATTACTTATATTATTATCAATATAACATGCATTATTACCCATATAATGGAGGTATTATCGCAAGAACTGTAATAATTATACTTATTACTTATACTATTAGCAATATAACGTGCATTATTACCCATATAATGCAGTTATTATCGCCAGAACTGTAATAATTATACTTATTACTTATATTATTCTCAATATAACATGCATTATTACCCATATAATGGAGGTATTATCGCAAGAACTGTAATAATTATACTTATTACTTATACTATTAGCAATATAACGTGCATTATTAACCATATAATGCAGTTATTATCGCCAGAACTGTAATAATTATACTTATTACTTATATTATTCTCATTATAACATGCATTATTACCCATATTATGCAGTTATTATCGCTAGAACTATAATAAATATACGTATTACTTTCATTATCATCAATATAACATGCATTATTACCCATATAATTGAGGTATTATCGCTAGAACTGTAATAATTATACTTATTACTTATATTATTATCAATATAACATGCATTATTACCCATATTATGCAGTTATTATCTCTAGAACTGTAATAATTATACTTATTACTTATATTATTATCAATATAACATGCATTATTACCCATATTATGCAGTTATTATCGCTAGAACTATAATAAATATACGTATTACTTTCATTATCATCAATATACCATGCATTGTTACCCATATTATGCTGTTATTATCGATAGAACTGTAATAAATATACTTATTACTTTTATTATTATCAATATAACATGCACTATTTGCCATATTTTACTATTATTATCGCTAGAACTATAATAATTATACTTATTACTCCCGATATTATCAATATAACATGCATTATTACCCATATAATGCAGTTATTATCGCTAGAACTGTAATAATTATACTTATTACTTATATTATTATCAATATAACATGCATTATTACCCATATAATGGAGGTATTATCGCAAGAACTGTAATAATTATACTTATTACTTATACTATTAGCAATATAACGTGCATTATTAACCATATAATGCAGTTATTATCGCCAGAACTGTAATAATTATACTTATTACTTATATTATTCTCATTATAACATGCATTATTACCCATATTATGCAGTTATTATCGCAAGAACTATAATAAATATACGTATTACCTTCATTATCATCAATATAACATGCATTATTACCCATATAATGCAGTTATTATCGCTAGAACTGTAATAATTATACTTATTACTTCTATTATTATCAATATAACATGCATTATTACCCATATAATGGAGGTATTATCGCAAGAACTGTAATAATTATACTTATTACTTATACTATTAGCAATATAACGTGCATTATTAACCATATAATGCAGTTATTATCGCCAGAACTGTAATAATTATACTTATTACTTATATTATTCTCATTATAACATGCATTATTACCCATATTATGCAGTTATTATCGCTAGAACTATAATAAATATACGTATTACTTTCATTATCATCAATATAACATGCATTATTACCCATATAATTGAGGTATTATCGCTAGAACTGTAATAATTATACTTATTACTTATATTATTATCAATATAACATGCATTATTACCCATATTATGCAGTTATTATCGATAGAACTGTAATAAATATACTTATTACTTTTATTATTATCAATATAACATGCACTATTTGCCATATTTTACTATTATTATCGCTAGAACCATAATAAATATACTTATTACTCCCAATATTATCAATATAACATGCATTTTTACCCATATAATGCAGTTATTATCGCTAGAACTGTAATAATTATACTTATTACTTATATTGTTCTCAATATAACATGCATTATTACCCATATTATGCAGTTATTATCGATAGAACTGTAATAATTATACTTATTACTTATATTATTATCAATATAACATGCATTATTACCCATATTATGCAGTTATTATCTCTAGAACCATAATAAATATACTTATTACTCCCAATATTATCAATATAACATGCATTATTACCCATATAATGCAGTTATTATCGCTAGAACTGTAATAATTATACTTATTACTTATATTGTTAGCAATATAACGTGCATTATTACCCACATAATGCAGTTATTATCGCTAGAACTGTAATAATTATACTTATTACTTATATTATTATCAATATAACATGCATTATTACCCATATTATGCAGTTATTATCTCTAGAACCATAATAAGTATACTTATTACTCCCAATATTATCAATATAACATGCATTATTACCCATATAATGCAGTTATTATCGCTAGAACTGTAATAATTATACTTATTACTTATATTGTTAGCAATATAACGTGCATTATTACCCATATAATGCAGTTATTATCGCTAGAACTATAATAAATAAACGTATTACTTTTATTATCATCAATATAACATGCATTATTACCCATATTATGCAGTTATTATCGATAGAACTGTAATAAATATACTTATTACTTTTATTATTATCAATATAACATGCACTATTTGCCATATTTTACTATTATTATCACTAGAACTATAATAATTATACTTATTACTCCCGATATTATCAATATAACATGCATTATTACCCATATAATGCAGTTATTATCGCTAGAACTGTAATAATTATACTTATTACTTATATTATTAGCAATATAACGTGCATTATTACCCATATAATGCAGTTATTATCGCTAGAACTGTAATAATTATACTTATTACTTATATTATGATCAATATAACATGCATTATTACCCATATAATGGAGGTATTATCGCAAGAACTGTAATAATTATACTTATTACTTATACTATTAGCAATATAACGTGCATTATTAACCATATAATGCAGTTATTATCGCCAGAACTGTAATAATTATACTTATTACTTATATTATTCTCATTATAACATGCATTATTACCCATATTATGCAGTTATTATCGCTAGAACTATAATAAATATACGTATTACTTTCAATATCATCAATATAACACGCATTATTACCCATATAATGGAGGTATTATCGCTAGAACTGTAATAATTATACTTATTACTTATATTATTCTCAATATAACATGCATTATTACCCATATTATGCAGTTATTATCGATAGAACTGTAATAATTATACTTATTACTTATATTATTATCAATATAACATGCATTATTACCCATATTATGCAGTTATTATCTCTAGAACCATAATAAATATACTTATTACTCCCAATATTATCAATATAACATGCATTATTACCCATATAATGCAGTTAATATCGCTAGAACTGTAATAATTATACTTATTACTTATATTGTTAGCAATATAACGTGCATTATTACCCATATAATGCAGTTATTATCGCTAGAACTGTAATAATTATACTTATTACTTATATTATTATCAATATAACATGCATTATTACCCATATTATGCAGTTATTATCTCTAGAACCATAATAAGTATACTTATTACTCCCAATATTATCAATATAACATGCATTATTACCCATATAATGCAGTTATTATCGCTAGAACTGTAATAATTATACTTATTACTTATATTATTATCAATATAACATGCATTATTACCCATATTATGCAGTTATTATCGCTGGAACTATAATAAATATACGTATTACCTTTATTATCATCAATATAACATGCATTATTACCCATATTATGCAGTTATTATCGATAGAACTGTAATAAATATACTTATTACTTTTATTATTATCAATATAACATGCACTATTTGCCATATTTTACTATTATTATCGCTAGAACTATAATAATTATACTTATTACTCCCGATATTATCAATATAACATGCATTATTACCCATATAATGCAGTTATTATCGCTAGAACTGTAATAATTATACTTATTACTTATATTATTAGCAATATAACGTGCATTATTACCCATATAATGCAGTTACTATCGCTAGAACTGTAATAATTATACTTATTACTTATATTATTAGCAATATAACGTGCATTATTACCCATATAATGCAGTTATTATCGCTAGAACTGTAATAATCGTACTCATTACTTATATTATTAGCAATATAACGTGCATTATTACCAATATTATGCAGTTATTATCGCTAGAACTGTAATAATTATACTTATTACTTATATCATTATCAATATAACATGCATTATTACCCATATAATGGAGGTATTATCGCTAGAACTGTAATAATTATACTTATTAAATACTATTAGCAATATAACGTGCATTATTACCCATATAATGCAGTTATTATCGCTAGAACTCTCATAATTATACTTATTACTTATATTATTCTCAATATAACATGCATTATTACCCATATAATGGAGGTATTATCGCTAGAACTGTAATAATTATACTTATTACTTATATTGTTAGCAATTTAACGTGCATTATTACCCATATTATGCAGTTATTATCGCTAGAACTGTAATAATTATACTTATTACTTATATCATTATCAATATAACATGCATTATTACCCATATAATGGAGGTATTATCGCTAGAACTGTAATAATTATACTTATTAAATACTATTAGCAATATAACATGCATTATTACCCATATAATGCAGTTATTATCGCTAGAACTTGTGATAATTATACTTATTAGTTATATTGCTAGCAATATAACGTGCATTGTTACCCATATAATGCAGTTATTATCGCTAGAACTGTAATAATTATACTTATTACTTATATTATTATCAATATAACATGCATTATTACCCATATTATGCAGTTATTATCTCTAGAACCATAATAAATATACTTATTACTCCCAATATTATCAATATAACATGCATTATTACCCATATAATGCAGTTATTATCGCTAGAACTGTAATAATTATACTTATTACTTATATTGTTAGCAATATAACGTGCATTATTACCCATATAATGCAGTTATTATCGCTAGAACTGTAATAATTATACTTCTTACTTATATTATTATCAATATAACATGCATTATTACCCATATTATGCAGTTATTATCGATAGAACTGTAATAAATATACTTATTACTTTTATTATTATCAATATAACATGCACTATTTGCCATATTTTACTATTATTATCGCTAGAACCATAATAAATATACTTATTACTCCCAATATTATCAATATAACATGCATTTTTACCCATATAATGCAGTTATTATCGCTAGAACTGTAATAATTATACTTATTAAATACTATTAGCAATATAACATGCATTATTACCCATATAATGCAGTTATTATCGCTAGAACTTGTGATAATTATACTTATTACTTATATTGCTAGCAATATAACGTGCATTGTTACCCATATAATGCAGTTATTATCGCTAGAACTGTAATAATTATACTTATTACTTATATTATTATCAATATAACATGCATTATTACCCATATTATGCAGTTATTATCTCTAGAACCATAATAAATATACTTATTACTCCCAATATTATCAATATAACATGCATTATTACCCATATAATGCAGTTATTATCGCTAGAACTGTAATAATTATACTTATTACTTATATTGTTAGCAATATAACGTGCATTATTACCCATATAATGCAGTTATTATCGCTAGAACTGTAATAATTATACTTCTTACTTATATTATTATCAATATAACATGCATTATTACCCATATTATGCAGTTATTATCGCTAGAACTATAATAAATATACGTATTACCTTTATTATCATCAATATAACATGCATTATTACCCATATTATGCAGTTATTATCGATAGAACTGTAATAAATATACTTATTACTTTTATTATTATCAATATAACATGCACTATTTGCCATATTTTACTATTATTATCGCTAGAACCATAATAAATATACTTATTACTCCCAATATTATCAATATAACATGCATTTTTACCCATATAATGCAGTTATTATCGCTAGAACTGTAATAATTATACTTATTACTTTTATTATTATCAATATAACATGCACTATTTGCCATATTTTACTATTATTATCGCTAGAACCATAATAAATATACTTATTACTCCCAATATTATCAATATAACATGCATTTTTACCCATATAATGCAGTTATTGTCGCTAGAACTGTAATAATTATACTTATTACTTATATTGTTAGCAATATAACGTGCATTATTACCCATATAATGCAGTTATTATCGCTAGAACTGTAATAATTATACTTATTACTTATATTATTATCAATATAACATGCATTATTACCCACATTATGCAGTTATTATCGCTAGAACTATAATAAATATACGTACTACCTTTATTATCATCAATATAACATGCATTATTACCCATATAATGCAGTTATTATCGCTAGAACTGTAATAATTATACTTATTACTTATATTATTATCAATATAACATGCACTATTTGCCATATTTTGCTATTATTATCGCTAGAACTATAATAATTATACTTCTTACTCCCGATATTATCAATATAACATGCATTATTACACATATTATGCAGTTATTATCGCTAGAACTGTAATAATTGTACTCATTACTTATATTATTAGCAATATAACGTGCATTATTACCCATATTATGCAGTTATTATCGCTAGAACTGTAATAATTATACTTATTACTTATATTATCATCAATATAACATGCATTATTACCCATATTATGCAATTATTATCGATAGAACTGTAATAAATATATTTATTACTTTTATTATTATCAATATAACATGCACTATATGCCATATTTTACTATTATTATCGCTAGAACTATAATAATTATACTTATTACTCCCGATATTATCAATATAACATGCATTATTACCCATATTATGCAGTTATTATCGCTAGAACTGTAATAATTGTACTCATTACTTATATTATTAGCAATATAACGTGCATTATTACCCATATTATGCAGTTATTATCGCTAGAACTGTAATAATTATACTTATTACTTATATTATTATCAATATAACATGCATTATTACCCATATTATGCAGTTATTATCGATAGATCTGTAATAAATATACTTATTACTTTTACTATTATCAATATATCATGCACTATTAGCCATATTTTACTATTATTATCGCTAGAACTATAATAATTATACTTATTACCCCCGATATTATCAATATAACATGCCTTATTACGCATATAATGCAGTTATTATCGCTAGAACTGTAATAAATATACTTACTACTTTCATTATCATCAATATAACATGCATTATTACCCATATTAAGAAGTTATTATCGATAGAACTGTAATAATTATACTTATTACTTATATTGTTAGCAATATAACGTGCATTATTACCCATACAATGCAGTTATTATCGCTAGAACTGTAATAATTATACTTATTACTTATATTATTATCAATATAACATGCATTATTACCTACATTATGCAGTTATTATCGCTAGAACTATAATAAATATACGTATTACCTTTATTATCATCAATATAACATGCATTATTACCCATATTATGCAGTTATTATCGATAGAACTGTAATAAATATACTTATTACATTTATTATTATCAATATAACATGCACTATTTGCCATATTTTACTATTATTATCGCTAGAACCATAATAAATATACTTATTACTCCCAATATTATCAATATAACATGCATTTTTACCCATATAATGCAGTTATTATCGCTAGAACTGTAATAATTATACTTATTACTTATATTATTCTCAATATAACATGCATTATTACCCATATTATGCAGTTATTATCGCTAGAACTGTAATAATTGTACTCATTACTTAAATTATTAGCAATATAACGTGCGTTATTACCCATATTATGTAGTTATTATCGCTAGAACTGTAATAATTATACTTATTACTTATATCATTATCAATATAACATGCGTTATTACCCATATAATGGAGGTATTATCGCTAGAACTGTAATAATTATACTTATTAAATACTATTAGCAATATAACGTGCATTATTACCCATATAATGCAGATATTATCGCCAGAACTGTAATAATTATACTTATTACTTATATTATTATCAATATAACATGCATTATTACCCATATTATGCAGTTATTATCTCTAGAACCATAATAAATATACTTATTACTCCCAATATTATCAATATAACATGCATTATTACCCATATAATGCAGTTATTATCGCTAGAACTGTAATAATTATACTTATTACTTATATTGTTAGCAATATAACGTGCATGATTACCCATATAATGCAGTTATTATCGCTAGAACTGTAATAATTATACTTATTACTTATATTATTATCAATATAACATGCATTATTACCCACATTATGCAGTTATTATCGCTAGAACTATAATAAATATACGTATTACCTTTATTATCATCAATATAACATGCATTATTACCCATATTATGCAGTTATTATCGATAGAATTGTAATAAATATACTTATTACTTTTATTATTATCAATATAACATGCACTATTTGCCATATTTTACTATTATTATCGCTAGAACCATAATAAATATACTTATTACCCCCGATATTATCAATATAACATGCCTTATTACGCATATAATGCAGTTATTATCGCTAGAACTGTAATAATTATACTTATTACTCCCGATATTATCAATATAACATGCATTATTACCCATATTATGCAGTTATTATCGCTAGAACTGTAATAATTGTACTCATTACTTATATTATTCTCAATATAACATGCATTATTACCCATATAATGCAGTTATTATCGCTAGAACTGTAATAATTATACTTATTACTTATACTATTATCAATATAACATGCATTATTACCCATATTATGCAGTTATTATCGCTAGAACTATAATAAATATACTTATTACTCCCAATATTATCAATATAACATGCATTATTACCCATATAACGCAGTTAATAATCGCTAGAACTGTAACAATTGTACTCATTACTTATATTATTAGCAATATAACGTGCATTATTACCCATATTATGCAGTTATTATCGCTAGAACTGTAATAATTATACTTATTACTTATACTATTATCAATATAACATGCATTATTACCCATATTATGCAGTTATTATCGCTAGAACTGTAATAATTATACTTATTACTTATATCATTATCAATATAACATGCGTTATTACCCATATAATGGAGGTATTATCGCTAGAACTGTAATAATTATACTTATTAAATACTATTAGCAATATAACGTGCATTATTACCCATATAATGCAGATATTATCGCCAGAACTGTAATAATTATACTTATTACTTATATTATTATCAATATAACATGCATTATTACCCATATTATGCAGTTATTATCTCTAGAACCATAATAAATATACTTATTACTCCCAATATTATCAATATAACATGCATTATTACCCATATAATGCAGTTATTATCGCTAGAACTGTAATAATTATACTTATTACTTATATTGTTAGCAATATAACGTGCATGATTACCCATATAATGCAGTTATTATCGCTAGAACTGTAATAATTATACTTATTACTTATATTATTATCAATATAACATGCATTATTACCCACATTATGCAGTTATTATCGCTAGAACTATAATAAATATACGTATTACCTTTATTATCATCAATATAACATGCATTATTACCCATATTATGCAGTTATTATCGATAGAATTGTAATAAATATACTTATTACTTTTATTATTATCAATATAACATGCACTATTTGCCATATTTTACTATTATTATCGCTAGAACCATAATAAATATACTTATTACCCCCGATATTATCAATATAACATGCCTTATTACGCATATAATGCAGTTATTATCGCTAGAACTGTAATAATTATACTTATTACTCCCGATATTATCAATATAACATGCATTATTACCCATATTATGCAGTTATTATCGCTAGAACTGTAATAATTGTACTCATTACTTATATTATTCTCAATATAACATGCATTATTACCCATATAATGCAGTTATTATCGCTAGAACTGTAATAATTATACTTATTACTTATACTATTATCAATATAACATGCATTATTACCCATATTATGCAGTTATTATCGCTAGAACTATAATAAATATACTTATTACTCCCAATATTATCAATATAACATGCATTATTACCCATATAACGCAGTTAATAATCGCTAGAACTGTAACAATTGTACTCATTACTTATATTATTAGCAATATAACGTGCATTATTACCCATATTATGCAGTTATTATCGCTAGAACTGTAATAATTATACTTATTACTTATACTATTATCAATATAACATGCATTATTACCCATATTATGCAGTTATTATCGCTAGAACTATAATAAATATACTTATTACTCCCAATATTATCAATATAACATGCATTATTACCCATATAACGCAGTTATTATCGCTAGAACTGTAATAATTATACTTATTACTTATATCATTATCAATATAACATGCGTTATTACCCATATAATGGAGGTATTATCGCTAGAACTGTAATAATTATACTTATTACTTATATTATTCTCATTATAACATGCATTATTACCCATATTATGCAGTTATTATCGCTAGAACTATAATAAATATACGTATTACTTTCATTATCATCAATATAACATGCATTATTACCCATATAATTGAGGTATTATCGCTAGAACTGTAATAATTATACTTATTACTTATATTATTATCAATATAACATGCATTATTACCCATATAATGGAGGTATTATCGCAAGAACTGTAATAATTATACTTATTACTTATACTATTAGCGATATAACGTGCATTATTAACCATATAATGCAGTTATTATCGCCAGAACTGTAATAATTATACTTATTACTTATATTATTCTCATTATAACATGCATTATTACCCATATTATGCAGTTATTATCGCTAGAACTATAATAAATATACGTATTACTTTCATTATCATCAATATAACATGCATTATTACCCATATAATTGAGGTATTATCGCTAGAACTGTAATAATTATACTTATTAAATACTATTAGCAATATAACGTGCATTATTACCCATATAATGCAGTTATTATCGCCAGAACTGTAATAATTATACTTATTACTTATATTATTATCAATATAACATGCATTATTACCCATATTATGCAGTTATCATCTCTAGAACCATAATAAATATACTTATTACTCCCAATATTATCAATATAACATGCATTATTACCCATATAATGCAGTTATTATCGCTAGAACTGTAATAATTATACTTATTACTTATATTGTTAGCAATATAACGTGCATGATTACCCATATAATGCAGTTATTATCGCTAGAACTGTAATAATTATACTTATTACTTATATTATTAGCAATATAACGTGCATTATTACCCATATAATGCAGTTATTATCGCTAGAACTATAATAAATATACGTATTACCTTTATTATCATCAATATAACATGCATTATTACCCATATTATGCAGTTATTATCGATAGAACTGTAATAAATATACTTATTACTTTTATTATTATCAATATAACATGCACTATTTGCCATATTTTACTATTATTATAGCTAGAACCATAATAAATATACTTATTACTCCCAATATTATCAATATAACATGCATTTTTACCCATATAATGCAGTTATTATCGCTAGAACTGTAATAATTATACTTATTACTTATATTATTCTCAATATAACATGCATTATTACCCATATTATGCAGTTATTATCGCTAGAACTGTAATAATTGTACTCATTACTTATATTATTAGCAATATAACGTGCGTTATTACCCATATTATGTAGTTATTATCGCTAGAACTGTAATAATTATACTTATTACTTATATCATTATCAATATAACATGCGTTATTACCCATATAATGGAGGTATTATCGCTAGAACTGTAATAATTATACTTATTAAATACTATTAGCAATATAACGTGCATTATTACCCATATTATGCAGTTATTATCGATAGAACTGTAATAAATATACTTATTACTTTTACTATTATCAATATAACATGCGTTATTACCCATATAATGGAGGTATTATCGCTAGAACTGTAATAATTATACTTATTACTTATATTATTCTCATTATAACATGCATTATTACCCATATTATGCAGTTATTATCGCTAGAACTATAATAAATATACGTATTACTTTCATTATCATCAATATAACATGCATTATTACCCATATAATTGAGGTATTATCGCTAGAACTGTAATAATTATACTTATTACTTATATTATTATCAATATAACATGCATTATTACCCATATAATGGAGGTATTATCGCAAGAACTGTAATAATTATACTTATTACTTATACTATTAGCGATATAACGTGCATTATTAACCATATAATGCAGTTATTATCGCCAGAACTGTAATAATTATACTTATTACTTATATTATTCTCATTATAACATGCATTATTACCCATATTATGCAGTTATTATCGCTAGAACTATAATAAATATACTTATTACTTTCATTATCATCAATATAACATGCATTATTACCCATATAATGGAGGTATTATCGCAAGAACTGTAATAATTATACTTATTACTTATACTATTAGCAATATAACGTGCATTATTAACCATATAATGCAGTTATTATCGCCAGAACTGTAATAATTATACTTATTACTTATATTATTCTCATTATAACATGCATTATTACCCATATTATGCAGTTATTATCGCTAGAACTATAATAAATATACGTATTACTTTCATTATCATCAATATAACATGCATTATTACCCATATAATTGAGGTATTATCGCTAGAACTGTAATAATTATACTTATTACTTATATTATTATCAATATAACATGCATTATTACCCATATAATGGAGGTATTATCGCAAGAACTGTAATAATTATACTTATTACTTATACTATTAGCGATATAACGTGCATTATTAACCATATAATGCAGTTATTATCGCCAGAACTGTAATAATTATACTTATTACTTATATTATTCTCATTATAACATGCATTATTACCCATATTATGCAGTTATTATCGCTAGAACTATAATAAATATACGTATTACTTTCATTATCATCAATATAACATGCATTATTACCCATATAATTGAGGTATTATCGCTAGAACTGTAATAATTATACTTATTAAATACTATTAGCAATATAACGTGCATTATTACCCATATAATGCAGTTATTATCGCCAGAACTGTAATAATTATACTTATTACTTATATTATTATCAATATAACATGCATTATTACCCATATTATGCAGTTATCATCTCTAGAACCATTATAAATATACTTATTACTCCCAATATTATCAATATAACATGCATTATTACCCATATAATGCAGTTATTATCGCTAGAACTGTAATAATTATACTCATTACTTATATTGTTAGCAATATAACGTGCATGATTACCCATATAATGGAGGTATTATCGCAAGAACTGTAATAATTATACTTATTACTTATACTATTAGCAATATAACGTGCATTATTAACCATATAGTGCAGTTATTATCGCCAGAACTGTAATAATTATACTTATTACTTATATTATTCTCATTATAACATGCATTATTACCCATATTATGCAGTTATTATCGCTAGAACTATAATAAATATACGTATTACTTTCATTATCATCAATATAACATGCATTATTACCCATATAACTGGGGTATTATCGCTAGAACTGTAATAATTATACTTATTAAATACTATTAGCAATATAACGTGCATTATTACCCATATAATGCAGTTATTATCGCCAGAACTGTAATAATTATACTTATTACTTATATTATTATCAATATAACATGCATTATTACCCATATTATGCAGTTATCATCTCTAGAACCATAATAAATATACTTATTACTCCCAATATTATCAATATAACATGCATTATTACCCATATAATGCAGTTATTATCGCTAGAACTGTAATAATTATACTTATTACTTATATTGTTAGCAATATAACGTGCATGATTACCCATATAATGCAGTTATTATCGCTAGAACTGTAATAATTATACTTATTACTTATATTATTATCAATATAACATGCATTATTACCTACATTATGCAGTTATTATCGCTAGAACTATAATAAATATACGTATTACCTTTATTATCATCAATATAACATGCATTATTACCCATATTATGCAGTTATTATCGATAGAACTGTAATAAATATACTTATTACTTTTATTATTATCAATATAACATGCACTATTTGCCATATTTTACTATTATTATCGCTAGAACCATAATAAATATACTTATTACTCCCAATATTATCAATATAACATGCATTTTTACCCATATAATGCAGTTATTATCGCTAGAACTGTAATAATTATACTTATTACTTATATTATTCTCAATATAACATGCATTATTACCCATATTATGCAGTTATTATCGCTAGAACTGTAATAATTGTACTCATTACTTATATTATTAGCAATATAACGTGCGTTATTACCCATATTATGTAGTTATTATCGCTAGAACTGTAATAATTATACTTATTACTTATATCATTATCAATATAACATGCGTTATTACCCATATAATGGAGGTATTATCGCTAGAACTGTAATAATTATACTTATTAAATACTATTAGCAATATAACGTGCATTATTACCCATATAATGCAGATATTATCGCCAGAACTGTAATAATTATACTTATTACTTATATTATTATCAATATAACATGCATTATTACCCATATTATGCAGTTATTATCTCTAGAACCATAATAAATATACTTATTACTCCCAATATTATCAATATAACATGCATTATTACCCATATAATGCAGTTATTATCGCTAGAACTGTAATAATTATACTTATTACTTATATTGTTAGCAATATAACGTGCATGATTACCCATATAATGCAGTTATTATCGCTAGAACTGTAATAATTATACTTATTACTTATATTATTATCAATATAACATGCATTATTACCCACATTATGCAGTTATTATCGCTAGAACTATAATAAATATACGTATTACCTTTACTATCATCAATATAACATGCATTATTACCCATATTATGCAGTTATTATCGATAGAATTGTAATAAATATACTTATTACTTTTATTATTATCAATATGACATGCACTATTTGCCATATTTTACTATTATTATCGCTAGAACCATAATAAATATACTTATTACTCCCAATATTATCAATATAACATGCATTTTTACCCATATAATGCAGTTATTACCGCTAGAACTGTAATAATTGTACTCATTACTTATATTATTAGCAATATAACGTGCATTATTACCCATATTATGCAGTTATTATCGCTAGAACTGTAATAATTATACTTATTACTTATATTATCATCAATATAACATGCATTATTACCCATATTATGCAATTATTATCGATAGAACTGTAATAAATATATTTATTACTTTTATTATTCTCAATATAACATGCACTATATGCCATATTTTACTATTATTATCGCTAGAACTATAATAATTATACTTATTACTCCCGATATTATCAATATAACATGCATTATTACCCATATTATGCAGTTATTATCGCTAGAACTGTAATAATTGTACTCATTACTTATATTATTAGCAATATAACGTGCATTATTACCCATATTATGCAGTTATTATCGCTAGAACTGTAATAATTATACTTATTACTTATATTATTATCAATATAACATGCATTATTACCCATATTATGCAGTTATTATCGATAGAACTGTAATAAATATACTTATTACTTTTACTATTATCAATATATCATGCACTATTAGCCATATTTTACTATTATTATCGCTAGAACTATAATAATTATACTTATTACCCCCGATATTATCAATATAACATGCCTTATTACGCATATAATGCAGTTATTATCGCTAGAACTGTAATAAATATACTTACTACTTTCATTATCATCAATATAACATGCATTATTACCCATATTAAGAAGTTATTATCGATAGAACTGTAATAATTATACTTATTACTTATATTGTTAGCAATATAACGTGCATTATTACCCATACAATGCAGTTATTATCGCTAGAACTGTAATAATTATACTTATTACTTATATTATTATCAATATAACATGTATTATTACCCATATTAAGAAGTTATTATCGATAGAACGATAATAAATATACTTATTACTTTTATTATTATCAATATAACAGGCACTAATAGCCATATTTTACTATTATTATCGCTAGAACTATAATCATTATACTTATTACTCCCGATATTATCAATATAACATGCATTATTACCCATATAATGCAGTTATTATCGCTAGAACTGTAATAATTATACTTATTACTTATATTATTATCAATATAACATGCATTATTACCTACATTATGCAGTTATTATCGCTAGAACTATAATAAATATACGTATTACCTTTATTATCATCAATATAACATGCATTATTACCCATATTATGCAGTTATTATCGATAGAACTGTAATAAATATACTTATTACTTTTATTATTATCAATATAACATGCACTATTTGCCATATTTTACTATTATTATCGCTAGAACCATAATAAATATACTTATTACTCCCAATATTATCAATATAACATGCATTTTTACCCATATAATGCAGTTATTATCGCTAGAACTGTAATAATTATACTTATTACTTATATTATTCTCAATATAACATGCATTATTACCCATATTATGCAGTTATTATCGCTAGAACTGTAATAATTGTACTCATTACTTATATTATTAGCAATATAACGTGCGTTATTACCCATATTATGTAGTTATTATCGCTAGAACTGTAATAATTATACTTATTACTTATATCATTATCAATATAACATGCGTTATTACCCATATAATGGAGGTATTATCGCTAGAACTGTAATAATTATACTTATTAAATACTATTAGCAATATAACGTGCATTATTACCCATATAATGCAGATATTATCGCCAGAACTGTAATAATTATACTTATTACTTATATTATTATCAATATAACATGCATTATTACCCATATTATGCAGTTATTATCTCTAGAACCATAATAAATATACTTATTACTCCCAATATTATCAATATAACATGCATTATTACCCATATAATGCAGTTATTATCGCTAGAACTGTAATAATTATACTTATTACTTATATTGTTAGCAATATAACGTGCATGATTACCCATATAATGCAGTTATTATCGCTAGAACTGTAATAATTATACTTATTACTTATATTATTATCAATATAACATGCATTATTACCCACATTATGCAGTTATTATCGCTAGAACTATAATAAATATACGTATTACCTTTACTATCATCAATACAACATGCATTATTACCCATATTATGCAGTTATTATCGATAGAATTGTAATAAATATACTTATTACTTTTATTATTATCAATATGACATGCACTATTTGCCATATTTTACTATTATCGCTAGAACCATAATAAATATACTTATTACTCCCAATATTATCAATATAACATGCATTTTTACCCATATAATGCAGTTATTACCGCTAGAACTGTAATAATTGTACTCATTACTTATATTATTAGCAATATAACGTGCATTATTACCCATATTATGCAGTTATTATCGCTAGAACTGTAATAATTATACTTATTACTTATATTATCATCAATATAACATGCATTATTACCCATATTATGCAATTATTATCGATAGAACTGTAATAAATATATTTATTACTTTTATTATTCTCAATATAACATGCACTATATGCCATATTTTACTATTATTATCGCTAGAACTATAATAATTATACTTATTACTCCCGATATTATCAATATAACATGCATTATTACCCATATTATGCAGTTATTATCGCTAGAACTGTAATAATTGTACTCATTACTTATATTATTAGCAATATAACGTGCATTATTACCCATATTATGCAGTTATTATCGCTAGAACTGTAATAATTATACTTATTACTTATATTATTATCAATATAACATGCATTATTACCCATATTATGCAGTTATTATCGATAGAACTGTAATAAATATACTTATTACTTTTACTATTATCAATATATCATGCACTATTAGCCATATTTTACTATTATTATCGCTAGAACTATAATAATTATACTTATTACCCCCGATATTATCAATATAACATGCCTTATTACGCATATAATGCAGTTATTATCGCTAGAACTGTAATAAATATACTTACTACTTTCATTATCATCAATATAACATGCATTATTACCCATATTAAGAAGTTATTATCGATAGAACTGTAATAATTATACTTATTACTTATATTGTTAGCAATATAACGTGCATTATTACCCATACAATGCAGTTATTATCGCTAGAACTGTAATAATTATACTTATTACTTATATTATTATCAATATAACATGCATTATTACCCATATTAAGAAGTTATTATCGATAGAACGATAATAAATATACTTATTACTTTTATTATTATCAATATAACAGGCACTAATAGCCATATTTTACTATTATTATCGCTAGAACTATAATCATTATACTTATTACTCCCGATATTATCAATATAACATGCATTATTACCCATATAATGCAGTTATTATCGCTAGAACTGTAATAATTATACTTATTACTCCCGATATTATCAATATAACATGCATTATTACCCATATTATGCAGTTATTATCGCTAGAACTGTAATAATTGTACTCATTACTTATATTATTCTCAATATAACATGCATTATTACCCATATAATGCAGTTATTATCGCTAGAACTGTAATAATTATACTTATTACTTATACTATTATCAATATAACATGCATTATTACCCATATTATGCAGTTATTATCGCTAGAACTATAATAAATATACTTATTACTCCCAATATTATCAATATAACATGCATTATTACCCATATAACGCAGTTATTATCGCTAGAACTGTAATAATTGTACTCATTACTTATATTATTAGCAATATAACGTGCATTATTACCCATATTATGCAGTTATTATCGCTAGAACTGTAATAATTATACTTATTACTTATATTATCATCAATATAACATGCATTATTACCCATATTATGCAGTTATTATCGATAGAACTGTAATAAATATATTTATTACTTTTATTATTATCAATATAACATGCACTATATGCCATATTTTACTATTATTATCGCTAGAACTATAATAATTATACTTATTACTCCCGATATTATCAATATAACATGCATTATTACCCATATTATGCAGTTATTATCGCTAGAACTGTAATAATTGTACTCATTACTTATATTATTCTCAATATAACATGCATTATTACCCATATAATGCAGTTATTATCGCTAGAACTGTAATAATTATACTTATTACTTATACTATTATCAATATAACATGCATTATTACCCATATTATGCAGTTATTATCGCTAGAACTATAATAAATATACTTATTACTCCCAATATTATCAATATAACATGCATTATTACCCATATAACGCAGTTATTATCGCTAGAACTGTAATAATTATACTTATTACTTATATCATTGTCAATATAACATGCGTTATTACCCATATAATGGAGGTATTATCGCTAGAACTGTAATAATTATACTTATTAAATACTATTAGCAATATAACGTGCATTATTACCCATATAATGCAGTTATTATCGCCAGAACTGTAATAATTATACTTATTACTTATATTATTATCAATATAACATGCATTATTACCCATATTATGCAGTTATCATCTCTAGAACCATAATAAATATACTTATTACTCCCAATATTATCAATATAACATGCATTATTACCCATATAATGCAGTTATTATCGCTAGAACTGTAATAATTATACTTATTACTTATATTGTTAGCAATATAACGTGCATGATTACCCATATAATGCAGTTATTATCGCTAGAACTGTAATAATTATACTTATTACTTATATTATTATCAATATAACATGCATTATTACCTACATTATGCAGTTATTATCGCTAGAACTATAATAAATATACGTATTACCTTTATTATCATCAATATAACATGCATTATTACCCATATTATGCAGTTATTATCGATAGAACTGTAATAAATATACTTATTACTTTTATTATTATCAATATAACATGCACTATTTGCCATATTTTACTATTATTATCGCTAGAACCATAATAAATATACTTATTACTCCCAATATTATCAATATAACATGCATTTTTACCCATATAATGCAGTTATTATCGCTAGAACTGTAATAATTATACTTATTACTTATATTATTCTCAATATAACATGCATTATTACCCATATTATGCAGTTATTATCGCTAGAACTGTAATAATTGTACTCATTACTTATATTATTAGCAATATAACGTGCGTTATTACCCATATTATGTAGTTATTATCGCTAGAACTGTAATAATTATACTTATTACTTATATCATTATCAATATAACATGCGTTATTACCCATATAATGGAGGTATTATCGCTAGAACTGTAATAATTATACTTATTAAATACTATTAGCAATATAACGTGCATTATTACCCATATAATGCAGATATTATCGCCAGAACTGTAATAATTATACTTATTACTTATATTATTATCAATATAACATGCATTATTACCCATATTATGCACTTATTATCTCTAGAACCATAATAAATATACTTATTACTCCCAATATTATCAATATAACATGCATTATTACCCATATAATGCAGTTATTATCGCTAGAACTGTAATAATTATACTTATTACTTATATTGTTAGCAATATAACGTGCATGATTACCCATATAATGCAGTTATTATCGCTAGAACTGTAATAATTATACTTATTACTTATATTATTATCAATATAACATGCATTATTACCCACATTATGCAGTTATTATCGCTAGAACTATAATAAATATACGTATTACCTTTACTATCATCAATATAACATGCATTATTACCCATATTATGCAGTTATTATCGATAGAATTGTAATAAATATACTTATTACTTTTATTATTATCAATATGACATGCACTATTTGCCATATTTTACTATTATTATCGCTAGAACCATAATAAATATACTTATTACTCCCAATATTATCAATATAACATGCATTTTTACCCATATAATGCAGTTATTACCGCTAGAACTGTAATAATTGTACTCATTACTTATATTATTAGCAATATAACGTGCATTATTACCCATATTATGCAGTTATTATCGCTAGAACTGTAATAATTATACTTATTACTTATATTATCATCAATATAACATGCATTATTACCCATATTATGCAATTATTATCGATAGAACTGTAATAAATATATTTATTACTTTTATTATTCTCAATATAACATGCACTATATGCCATATTTTACTATTATTATCGCTAGAACTATAATAATTATACTTATTACTCCCGATATTATCAATATAACATGCATTATTACCCATATTATGCAGTTATTATCGCTAGAACTGTAATAATTGTACTCATTACTTATATTATTAGCAATATAACGTGCATTATTACCCATATTATGCAGTTATTATCGCTAGAACTGTAATAATTATACTTATTACTTATATTATTATCAATATAACATGCATTATTACCCATATTATGCAGTTATTATCGATAGAACTGTAATAAATATACTTATTACTTTTACTATTATCAATATATCATGCACTATTAGCCATATTTTACTATTATTATCGCTAGAACTATAATAATTATACTTATTACCCCCGATATTATCAATATAACATGCCTTATTACGCATATAATGCAGTTATTATCGCTAGAACTGTAATAAATATACTTACTACTTTCATTATCATCAATATAACATGCATTATTACCCATATTAAGAAGTTATTATCGATAGAACTGTAATAATTATACTTATTACTTATATTGTTAGCAATATAACGTGCATTATTACCCATACAATGCAGTTATTATCGCTAGAACTGTAATAATTATACTTATTACTTATATTATTATCAATATAACATGTATTATTACCCATATTAAGAAGTTATTATCGATAGAACGATAATAAATATACTTATTACTTTTATTATTATCAATATAACAGGCACTAATAGCCATATTTTACTATTATTATCGCTAGAACTATAATCATTATACTTATTACTC
Source organism: Megachile leachella (assembly GCA_963576845.1). Taxonomy (NCBI): domain Eukaryota; kingdom Metazoa; phylum Arthropoda; class Insecta; order Hymenoptera; family Megachilidae; genus Megachile; species Megachile leachella. The sequence continues at coordinate 889,257 of CAUYWW010000124.1, read as the reverse complement.
CCGATATTATCAATATAACATGCATTATTACCCATATAATGCAGTTATTATCGCTAGAACTGTAATAATTATACTTATTACTTATATTATTATCAATATAACATGCATTATTACCTACATTATGCAGTTATTATCGCTAGAACTATAATAAATATACGTATTACCTTTATTATCATCAATATAACATGCATTATTACCCATATTATGCAGTTATTATCGATAGAACTGTAATAAATATACTTATTACTTTTATTATTATCAATATAACATGCACTATTTGCCATATTTTACTATTATTATCGCTAGAACCATAATAAATATACTTATTACTCCCAATATTATCAATATAACATGCATTTTTACCCATATAATGCAGTTATTATCGCTAGAACTGTAATAATTATACTTATTACTTATATTATTCTCAATATAACATGCATTATTACCCATATTATGCAGTTATTATCGCTAGAACTGTAATAATTGTACTCATTACTTATATTATTAGCAATATAACGTGCGTTATTACCCATATTATGTAGTTATTATCGCTAGAACTGTAATAATTATACTTATTACTTATATCATTATCAATATAACATGCGTTATTACCCATATAATGGAGGTATTATCGCTAGAACTGTAATAATTATACTTATTAAATACTATTAGCAATATAACGTGCATTATTACCCATATAATGCAGATATTATCGCCAGAACTGTAATAATTATACTTATTACTTATATTATTATCAATATAACATGCATTATTACCCATATTATGCAGTTATTATCTCTAGAACCATAATAAATATACTTATTACTCCCAATATTATCAATATAACATGCATTATTACCCATATAATGCAGTTATTATCGCTAGAACTGTAATAATTATACTTATTACTTATATTGTTAGCAATATAACGTGCATGATTACCCATATAATGCAGTTATTATCGCTAGAACTGTAATAATTATACTTATTACTTATATTATTATCAATATAACATGCATTATTACCCACATTATGCAGTTATTATCGCTAGAACTATAATAAATATACGTATTACCTTTACTATCATCAATATAACATGCATTATTACCCATATTATGCAGTTATTATCGATAGAATTGTAATAAATATACTTATTACTTTTATTATTATCAATATGACATGCACTATTTGCCATATTTTACTATTATTATCGCTAGAACCATAATAAATATACTTATTACTCCCAATATTATCAATATAACATGCATTTTTACCCATATAATGCAGTTATTACCGCTAGAACTGTAATAATTGTACTCATTACTTATATTATTAGCAATATAACGTGCATTATTACCCATATTATGCAGTTATTATCGCTAGAACTGTAATAATTATACTTATTACTTATATTATCATCAATATAACATGCATTATTACCCATATTATGCAATTATTATCGATAGAACTGTAATAAATATATTTATTACTTTTATTATTCTCAATATAACATGCACTATATGGCATATTTTACTATTATTATCGCTAGAACTATAATAATTATACTTATTACTCCCGATATTATCAATATAACATGCATTATTACCCATATTATGCAGTTATTATCGCTAGAACTGTAATAATTGTACTCATTACTTATATTATTAGCAATATAACGTGCATTATTACCCATATTATGCAGTTATTATCGCTAGAACTGTAATAATTATACTTATTACTTATATTATTATCAATATAACATGCATTATTACCCATATTATGCAGTTATTATCGATAGAACTGTAATAAATATACTTATTACTTTTACTATTATCAATATATCATGCACTATTAGCCATATTTTACTATTATTATCGCTAGAACTATAATAATTATACTTATTACCCCCGATATTATCAATATAACATGCCTTATTACGCATATAATGCAGTTATTATCGCTAGAACTGTAATAAATATACTTACTACTTTCATTATCATCAATATAACATGCATTATTACCCATATTAAGAAGTTATTATCGATAGAACTGTAATAATTATACTTATTACTTATATTGTTAGCAATATAACGTGCATTATTACCCATACAATGCAGTTATTATCGCTAGAACTGTAATAATTATACTTATTACTTATATTATTATCAATATAACATGCATTATTACCCATATTAAGAAGTTATTATCGATAGAACGATAATAAATATACTTATTACTTTTATTATTATCAATATAACAGGCACTAATAGCCATATTTTACTATTATTATCGCTAGAACTATAATCATTATACTTATTACTCCCGATATTATCAATATAACATGCATTATTACCCATATAATGCAGTTATTATCGCTAGAACTGTAATAATTATACTTATTACTCCCGATATTATCAATATAACATGCATTATTACCCATATTATGCAGTTATTATCGCTAGAACTGTAATAATTGTACTCATTACTTATATTATTCTCAATATAACATGCATTATTACCCATATAATGCAGTTATTATCGCTAGAACTGTAATAATTATACTTATTACTTATACTATTATCAATATAACATGCATTATTACCCATATTATGCAGTTATTATCGCTAGAACTATAATAAATATACTTATTACTCCCAATATTATCAATATAACATGCATTATTACCCATATAACGCAGTTATTATCGCTAGAACTGTAATAATTGTACTCATTACTTATATTATTAGCAATATAACGTGCATTATTACCCATATTATGCAGTTATTATCGCTAGAACTGTAATAATTATACTTATTACTTATATTATCATCAATATAACATGCATTATTACCCATATTATGCAGTTATTATCGATAGAACTGTAATAAATATATTTATTACTTTTATTATTATCAATATAACATGCACTATATGCCATATTTTACTATTATTATCGCTAGAACTATAATAATTATACTTATTACTCCCGATATTATCAATATAACATGCATTATTACCCATATTATGCAGTTATTATCGCTAGAACTGTAATAATTGTACTCATTACTTATATTATTCTCAATATAACATGCATTATTACCCATATAATGCAGTTATTATCGCTAGAACTGTAATAATTATACTTATTACTTATACTATTATCAATATAACATGCATTATTACCCATATTATGCAGTTATTATCGCTAGAACTATAATAAATATACTTATTACTCCCAATATTATCAATATAACATGCATTATTACCCATATAACGCAGTTATTATCGCTAGAACTGTAATAATTATACTTATTACTTATATCATTATCAATATAACATGCGTTATTACCCATATAATGGAGGTATTATCGCTAGAACTGTAATAATTATACTTATTAAATACTATTAGCAATATAACGTGCATTATTACCCATATAATGCAGATATTATCGCCAGAACTGTAATAATTATACTTATTACTTATATTATTATCAATATAACATGCATTATTACCCATATTATGCAGTTATTATCTCTAGAACCATAATAAATATACTTATTACTCCCAATATTATCAATATAACATGCATTATTACCCATATTATGCAGTTATTATCGCTAGAACTGTAATAATTGTACTCATTACTTATATTATTAGCAATATAACGTGCGTTATTACCCATATTATGTAGTTATTATCGCTAGAACTGTAATAATTATACTTATTACTTATATCATTATCAATATAACATGCGTTATTACCCATATAATGGAGGTATTATCGCTAGAACTGTAATAATTATACTTATTAAATACTATTAGCAATATAACGTGCATTATTACCCATATAATGCAGATATTATCGCAAGAACTGTAATAATTATACTTATTACTTATATTATTATCAATATAACATGCATTATTACCCATATTACGCAGTTATTATCTCTAGAACCATAATAAATATACTTATTACTCCCAATATTATCAATATAACATGCATTATTACCCATATAATGCAGTTATTATCGCTAGAACTGTAATAATTATACTTATTACTTATATTGTTAGCAATATAACGTGCATGATTACCCATATAATGCAGTTATTATCGCTAGAACTGTAATAATTATACTTATTACTTATATTATTATCAATATAACATGCATTATTACCCACATTATGCAGTTATTATCGCTAGAACTATAATAAATATACGTATTACCTTTATTATCATCAATATAACATGCATTATTACCCATATTATGCAGTTATTATCGATAGAATTGTAATAAATATACTTATTACTTTTATTATTATCAATATAACATGCACTATTTGCCATATTTTACTATTATTATCGCTAGAACCATAATAAATATACTTATTACTCCCAATATTATCAATATAACATGCATTTTTACCCATATAATGCAGTTATTACCGCTAGAACTGTAATAATTGTACTCATTACTTATATTATTAGCAATATAACGTGCATTATTACCCATATTATGCAGTTATTATCGCTAGAACTGTAATAATTATACTTATTACTTATATTATCATCAATATAACATGCATTATTACCCATATTATGCAATTATTATCGATAGAACTGTAATAAATATATTTATTACTTTTATTATTCTCAATATAACATGCACTATATGCCATATTTTACTATTATTATCGCTAGAACTATAATAATTATACTTATTACTCCCGATATTATCAATATAACATGCATTATTACCCATATTATGCAGTTATTATCGCTAGAACTGTAATAATTGTACTCATTACTTATATTATTAGCAATATAACGTGCATTATTACCCATATTATGCAGTTATTATCGCTAGAACTGTAATAATTATACTTATTACTTATATTATCATCAATATAACATGCATTATTACCCATATTATGCAATTATTATCGATAGAACTGTAATAAATATATTTATTACTTTTATTATTCTCAATATAACATGCACTATATGCCATATTTTACTATTATTATCGCTAGAACTATAATAATTATACTTATTACTCCCGATATTATCAATATAACATGCATTATTACCCATATTATGCAGTTATTATCGCTAGAACTGTAATAATTGTACTCATTACTTATATTATTAGCAATATAACATGCATTATTACCCATATTATGCAGTTATTATCGCTAGAACTGTAATAATTATACTTATTACTTATATTATTATCAATATAACATGCATTATTACCCATATTATGCAGTTATTATCGATAGAACTGTAATAAATATACTTATTACTTTTACTATTATCAATATATCATGCACTATTAGCCATATTTTACTATTATTATCGCTAGAACTATAATAATTATACTTATTACCCCCGATATTATCAATATAACATGCCTTATTACGCATATAATGCAGTTATTATCGCTAGAACTGTAATAAATATACTTACTACTTTCATTATCATCAATATAACATGCATTATTACCCATATTAAGAAGTTATTATCGATAGAACTGTAATAATTATACTTATTACTTATATTGTTAGCAATATAACGTGCATTATTACCCATACAATGCAGTTATTATCGCTAGAACTGTAATAATTATACTTATTACTTATATTATTATCAATATAACATGCATTATTACCCATATTAAGAAGTTATTATCGATAGAACGATAATAAATATACTTATTACTTTTATTATTATCAATATAACAGGCACTAATAGCCATATTTTACTATTATTATCGCTAGAACTATAATCATTATACTTATTACTCCCGATATTATCAATATAACATGCATTATTACCCATATAATGCAGTTATTATCGCTAGAACTGTAATAATTATACTTATTACTCCCGATATTATCAATATAACATGCATTATTACCCATATTATGCAGTTATTATCGCTAGAACTGTAATAATTGTACTCATTACTTATATTATTCTCAATATAACATGCATTATTACCCATATAATGCAGTTGTTATCGCTAGAACTGTAATAATTATACTTATTACTTATACTATTATCAATATAACATGCATTATTACCCATATTATGCAGTTATTATCGCTAGAACTATAATAAATATACTTATTACTCCCAATATTATCAATATAACATGCATTATTACCCATATAACGCAGTTATTATCGCTAGAACTGTAATAATTGTACTCATTACTTATATTATTAGCAATATAACGTGCATTATTACCCATATTATGCAGTTATTATCGCTAGAACTGTAATAATTATACTTATTACTTATATTATCATCAATATAACATGCATTATTACCCATATTATGCAGTTATTATCGATAGAACTGTAATAAATATATTTATTACTTTTATTATTATCAATATAACATGCACTATATGCCATATTTTACTATTATTATCGCTAGAACTATAATAATTATACTTATTACTCCCGATATTATCAATATAACATGCATTATTACCCATATTATGCAGTTATTATCGCTAGAACTGTAATAATTGTACTCATTACTTATATTATTCTCAATATAACATGCATTATTACCCATATAATGCAGTTATTATCGCTAGAACTGTAATAATTATACTTATTACTTATACTATTATCAATATAACATGCATTATTACCCATATTATGCAGTTATTATCGCTAGAACTATAATAAATATACTTATTACTCCCAATATTATCAATATAACATGCATTATTACCCATATAACGCAGTTATTATCGCTAGAACTGTAATAATTATACTTATTACTTATATCATTATCAATATAACATGCGTTATTACCCATATAATGGAGGTATTATCGCTGGAACTGTAATAATTATACTTATTAAATACTATTAGCAATATAACGTGCATTATTACCCATATAATGCAGATATTATCGCCAGAACTGTAATAATTATACTTATTACTTATATTATTATCAATATAACATGCATTATTACCCATATTATGCAGTTATTATCTCTAGAACCATAATAAATATACTTATTACTCCCAATATTATCAATATAACATGCATTATTACCCATATAATGCAGTTATTATCGCTAGAACTGTAATAATTGTACTCATTACTTATATTATTAGCAATATAACGTGCATTATTACCCATATTATGCAGTTATTATCGCTAGAACTGTAATAATTATACTTATTACTTATATTATCATCAATATAACATGCATTATTACCCATATTATGCAGTTATTATCGATAGAACTGTAATAAATATATTTATTACTTTTATTATTATCAATATAACATGCACTATTTGCCATATTTTACTATTATTATCGCTAGAACCATAATAAATATACTTATTACTCCCAATATTATCAATATAACATGCATTTTTACCCATATAATGCAGTTATTACCGCTAGAACTGTAATAATTGTACTCATTACTTATATTATTAGCAATATAACGTGCATTATTACCCATATAATGCAGTTATTATCGCTAGAACTGTAATAATTATACTTATTACTTATATTATCATCAATATAACATGCATTATTACCCATATTATGCAATTATTATCGATAGAACTGTAATAAATATATTTATTACTTTTATTATTCTCAATATAACATGCACTATATGCCATATTTTACTATTAGTATCGCTAGAACTATAATAATTATACTTATTACTCCCGATATTATCAATATAACATGCATTATTACCCATATTATGCAGTTATTATCGCTAGAACTGTAATAATTGTACTCATTACTTATATTATTAGCAATATAACGTGCATTATTACCCATATTATGCAGTTATTATCGCTAGAACTGTAATAATTATACTTATTACTTATATTATTATCAATATAACATGCATTATTACCCATATTATGCAGTTATTATCGATAGAACTGTAATAAATATACTTATTACTTTCATTATCATCAATATAACATGCATTATTACCCATATAATTGAGGTATTATCGCTAGAACTGTAATAATTATACTTATTACTTATATTATTATCAATATAACATGCATTATTACTCATATAATGGAGGTATTATCGCAAGAACTGTAATAATTATACTTATTACTTATACTATTAGCGATATAACGTGCATTATTAACCATATAATGCAGTTATTATCGCCAGAACTGTAATAATTATACTTATTACTTATATTATTCTCATTATAACATGCATTATTACCCATATTATGCAGTTATTATCGCTAGAACTATAATAAATATACGTATTACTTTCATTATCATCAATATAACATGCATTATTACCCATATAATGGAGGTATTATCGCAAGAACTGTAATAATTATACTTATTACTTATACTATTAGCAATATAACGTGCATTATTAACCATATAATGCAGTTATTATCGCCAGAACTGTAATAATTATACTTATTACTTATATTATTCTCATTATAACATGCATTATTACCCATATTATGCAGTTATTATCGCTAGAACTATAATAAATATACGTATTACTTTCATTATCATCAATATAACATGCATTATTACCCATATAATTGGGGTATTATCGCTAGAACTGTAATAATTATACTTATTAAATACTATTAGCAATATAACGTGCATTATTACCCATATAATGCAGTTATTATCGCCAGAACTGTAATAATTATACTTATTACTTATATTATTATCAATATAACATGCATTATTACCCATATTATGCAGTTATCATCTCTAGAACCATAATAAATATACTTATTACTCCCAATATTATCAATATAACATGCATTATTACCCATATAATGCAGTTATTATCGCTAGAACTGTAATAATTATACTTATTACTTATATTGTTAGCAATATAACATGCATGATTACCCATATAATGCAGTTATTATCGCTAGAACTGTAATAATTATACTTATTACTTATATTATTATCAATATAACATGCATTATTACCTACATTATGCAGTTATTATCGCTAGAACTATAATAAATATACGTATTACCTTTATTATCATCAATATAACATGCATTATTACCCATATTATGCAGTTATTATCGATAGAATTGTAATAAATATACTTATTACTTTTATTATTATCAATATGACATGCACTATTTGCCATATTTTACTATTATTATCGCTAGAACCATAATAAATGTACTTATTACTCCCAATATTATCAATATAACATGCATTTTTACCCATATAATGCAGTTATTACCGCTAGAACTGTAATAATTGTACTCATTACTTATATTATTAGCAATATAACGTGCATTATTACCCATATTATGCAGTTATTATCGCTAGAACTGTAATAATTATACTTATTACTTATATTATCATCAATATAACATGCATTATTACCCATATTATGCAATTATTATCGATAGAAATGTAATAAATATATTTATTACTTTTATTATTCTCAATATAACATGCACTATATGCCATATTTTACTATTATTATCGCTAGAACTATAATAATTATACTTATTACTCCCGATATTATCAATATAACATGCATTATTACCCATATTATGCAGTTATTATCGCTAGAACTGTAATAATTGTACTCATTACTTATATTATTAGCAATATAACGTGCATTATTACCCATATTATGCAGTTATTATCGCTAGAACTGTAATAATTATACTTATTACTTATATTATTATCAATATAACATGCATTATTACCCATATTATGCAGTTATTATCGATAGAACTGTAATAAATATACTTATTACTTTTACTATTATCAATCTATCATGCACTATTAGCCATATTTTACTATTATTATCGCTAGAACTATAATAATTATACTTATTACCCCCGATATTATCAATATAACATGCCTTATTACGCATATAATGCAGTTATTATCGCTAGAACTGTAATAAATATACTTACTACTTTCATTATCATCAATATAACATGCATTATTACCCATATTAAGAAGTTATTATCGATAGAACTGTAATAATTATACTTATTACTTATATTGTTAGCAATATAACGTGCATTATTACCCATACAATGCAGTTATTATCGCTAGAACTGTAATAATTATACTTATTACTTATATTATTATCAATATAACATGCATTATTACCCATATTAAGAAGTTATTATCGATAGAACGATAATAAATATACTTATTACTTTTATTATTATCAATATAACAGGCACTAATAGCCATATTTTACTATTATTATCGCTAGAACTATAATCATTATACTTATTACTCCCGATATTATCAATATAACATGCATTATTACCCATATAATGCAGTTATTATCGCTAGAACTGTAATAATTATACTTATTACTCCCTATATTATCAATATAACATGCATTATTACCCATATTATGCAGTTATTATCGCTAGAACTGTAATAATTGTACTCATTACTTATATTATTCTCAATATAACATGCATTATTACCCATATAATGCAGTTATTATCGCTAGAACTGTAATAATTATACTTATTACTTATACTATTATCAATATAACATGCATTATTACCCATATTATGCAGTTATTATCGCTAGAACTATAATAAATATACTTATTACTCCCAATATTATCAATATAACATGCATTATTACCCATATAACGCAGTTATTATCGCTAGAACTGTAATAATTGTACTCATTACTTATATTATTAGCAATATAACGTGCATTATTACCCATATTATGCAGTTATTATCGCTAGAACTGTAATAATTATACTTATTACTTATATTATCATCAATATAACATGCATTATTACCCATATTATGCAGTTATTATCGATAGAACTGTAATAAATATATTTATTACTTTTATTATTATCAATATAACATGCACTATATGCCATATTTTACTATTATTATCGCTAGAACTATAATAATTATACTTATTACTCCCGATATTATCAATATAACATGCATTATTACCCATATTATGCAGTTATTATCGCTAGAACTGTAATAATTGTACTCATTACTTATATTATTCTCAATATAACATGCATTATTACCCATATAATGCAGTTATTATCGCTAGAACTGTAATAATTATACTTATTACTTATACTATTATCAATATAACATGCATTATTACCCATATTATGCAGTTATTATCGCTAGAACTATAATAAATATACTTATTACTCCCAATATTATCAATATAACATGCATTATTACCCATATAACGCAGTTATTATCGCTAGAACTGTAATAATTATACTTATTACTTATATCATTATCAATATAACATGCGTTATTACCCATATAATGGAGGTATTATCGCTAGAACTGTAATAATTATACTTATTAAATACTATTAGCAATATAACGTGCATTATTACCCATATAATGCAGATATTATCGCCAGAACTGTAATAATTATACTTATTACTTATATTATTATCAATATAACATGCATTATTACCCATATTATGCAGTTATTATCTCTAGAACCATAATAAATATACTTATTACTCCCAATATTATCAATATAACATGCATTATTACCCATATAATGCAGTTATTATCGCTAGAACTGTAATAATTGTACTCATTACTTATATTATTAGCAATATAACGTGCATTATTACCCATATTATGCAGTTATTATCGCTAGAACTGTAATAATTATACTTATTACTTATATTATCATCAATATAACATGCATTATTACCCATATTATGCAGTTATTATCGATAGAACTGTAATAAATATATTTATTACTTTTGTTATTATCAATATAACATGCACTATATGCCATATTTTACTATTATTATCGCTAGAACTATAATAATTATACTTATTACTCCCGATATTATCAATATAACATGCATTATTACCCATATTATGCAGTTATTATCGCTAGAACTGTAATAATTGTACTCATTACTTATATTATTCTCAATATAACATGCATTATTACCCATATAATGCAGTTATTATCGCTAGAACTGTAATAATTATACTTATTACTTATATTATTATCAATATAACATACATTATTACCTACATTATGCAGTTATTATCGCTAGAACTATAATAAATATACGTATTACCTTTATTATCATCAATATAACATGCATTATTACCCATATTATGCTGTTATTATCGATAAAACTGTAATAAATATACTTATTACTTTTATTATTATCAATATAACATGCACTATTTGCCATATTTTACTATTATTATCGCTAGAACCATAATAAATATACTTATTACTCCCAATATTATCAATATAACATGCATTTTTACCCATATAATGCAGTTATTATCGCTAGAACTGTAATAATTATACTTATTACTTATATTATTCTCAATATAACATGCATTATTACCCATATTATGCAGTTATTATCGCTAGAACTGTAATAATTGTACTCATTACTTATATTATTAGCAATATAACGTGCGTTATTACCCATATTATGTAGTTATTATCGCTAGAACTGTAATAATTATACTTATTACTTATATCATTATCAATATAACATGCGTTATTACCCATATAATGGAGGTATTATCGCTAGAACTGTAATAATTATACTTATTAAATACTATTAGCAATATAACGTGCATTATTACCCATATAATGCAGATATTATCGCCAGAACTGTAATAATTATACTTATTACTTATATTATTATCAATATAACATGCATTATTACCCATATTACGCAGTTATTATCTCTAGAACCATAATAAATATACTTATTACTCCCAATATTATCAATATAACATGCATTATTACCCATATAATGCAGTTATTATCGCTAGAACTGTAATAATTATACTTATTACTTATATTGTTAGCAATATAACGTGCATGATTACCCATATAATGCAGTTATTATCGCTAGAACTGTAATAATTATACTTATTACTTATATTATTATCAATATAACATGCATTATTACCCACATTATGCAGTTATTATCGCTAGAACTATAATAAATATACGTATTACCTTTATTATCATCAATATAACATGCATTATTACCCATATTATGCAGTTATTATCGATAGAATTGTAATAAATATACTTATTACTTTTATTATTATCAATATAACATGCACTATTTGCCATATTTTACTATTATTATCGCTAGAACCATAATAAATATACTTATTACTCCCAATATTATCAATATAACATGCATTTTTACCCATATAATGCAGTTATTACCGCTAGAACTGTAATAATTGTACTCATTACTTATATTATTAGCAATATAACGTGCATTATTACCCATATTATGCAGCTATTATCGCTAGAACTGTAATAATTATACTTATTACTTATATTATCATCAATATAACATGCATTATTACCCATATTATGCAATTATTATCGATAGAACTGTAATAAATATATTTATTACTTTTATTATTCTCAATATAACATGCACTATATGCCATATTTTACTATTATTATCGCTAGAACTATAATAATTATACTTATTACTCCCGATATTATCAATATAACATGCATTATTACCCATATTATGCAGTTATTATCGCTAGAACTGTAATAATTGTACTCATTACTTATATTATTAGCAATATAACGTGCATTATTACCCATATTATGCAGTTATTATCGCTAGAACTGTAATAATTATACTTATTACTTATATTATTATCAATATAACATGCATTATTACCCATATTATGCAGTTATTATCGATAGAACTGTAATAAATATACTTATTACTTTTACTATTATCAATATATCATGCACTATTAGCCATATTTTACTATTATTATCGCTAGAACTATAATAATTATACTTATTACCCCCGATATTATCAATATAACATGCCTTATTACGCATATAATGCAGTTATTATCGCTAGAACTGTAATAAATATACTTACTACTTTCATTATCATCAATATAACATGCATTATTACCCATATTAAGAAGTTATTATCGATAGAACTGTAATAATTATACTTATTACTTATATTGTTAGCAATATAACGTGCATTATTACCCATACAATGCAGTTATTATCGCTAGAACTGTAATAATTATACTTATTACTTATATTATTATCAATATAACATGCATTATTACCCATATTAAGAAGTTATTATCGATAGAACGATAATAAATATACTTATTACTTTTATTATTATCAATATAACAGGCACTAATAGCCATATTTTACTATTATTATCGCTAGAACTATAATCATTATACTTATTACTCCCGATATTATCAATATAACATGCATTATTACCCATATAATGCAGTTATTATCGCTAGAACTGTAATAATTATACTTATTACTCCCGATATTATCAATATAACATGCATTATTACCCATATTATGCAGTTATTATCGCTAGAACTGTAATAATTGTACTCATTACTTATATTATTCTCAATATAACATGCATTATTACCCATATAATGCAGTTATTATCGCTAGAACTGTAATAATTATACTTATTACTTATACTATTATCAATATAACATGCATTATTACCCATATTATGCAGTTATTATCGCTAGAACTATAATAAATATACTTATTACTCCCAATATTATCAATATAACATGCATTATTACCCACATAACGCAGTTATTATCGCTAGAACTGTAATAATTGTACTCATTACTTATATTATTAGCAATATAACGTGCATTATTACCCATATTATGCAGTTATTATCGCTAGAACTGTAATAATTATACTTATTACTTATATTATCATCAATATAACATACATTATTACCCATATTATGCAGTTATTATCGATAGAACTGTAATAAATATATTTATTACTTTTATTATTATCAATATAACATGCACTATATGCCATATTTTACTATTATTATCGCTAGAACTATAATAATTATACTTATTACTCCCGATATTATCAATATAACATGCATTATTACCCATATTATGCAGTTATTATCGCTAGAACTGTAATAATTGTACTCATTACTTATATTATTCTCAATATAACATGCATTATTACCCATATAATGCAGTTATTATCGCTAGAACTGTAATAATTATACTTATTACTTATACTATTATCAATATAACATGCATTATTACCCATATTATGCAGTTATTATCGCTACAACTATAATAAATATACTTATTACTCCCAATATTATCAATATAACATGCATTATTACCCATATAATGCAGTTATTATCGCTAGAACTGTAATAATTGTACTCATTACTTATATTATTAGCAATATAACGTGCATTATTACCCATATTATGCAGTTATTATCGCTAGAACTGTAATAATTATACTTATTACTTATATTATCATCAATATAACATGCATTATTACCCATATTATGCAGTTATTATCGATAGAACTGTAATAAATATATTTATTACTTTTATTATTATCAATATAACATGCACTATATGCCATATTTTACTATTATTATCGCTAGAACTATAATAATTATACTTATTACTCCCGATATTATCAATATAACATGCATTATTACCCATATTATGCAGTTATTATCGCTAGAACTGTAATAATTGTACTCATTACTTATATTATTCTCAATATAACATGCATTATTACCCATATAATGCAGTTATTATCGCTAGAACTGTAATAATTATACTTATTACTTATACTATTATCAATATAACATGCATTATTACCCATATTATGCAGTTATTATCGCTAGAACTATAATAAATATACTTATTACTCCCAATATTATCAATATAACATGCATTATTACCCATATAATGCAGTTATTATCGCTAGAACTGTAATAATTGTACTCATTACTTATATTATTAGCAATATAACGTGCATTATTACCCATATTATGCAGTTATTATCGCTAGAACTGTAATAATTATACTTATTACTTATATTATCATCAATATAACATGCATTATTACCCATATTATGCAGTTATTATCGATAGAACTGTAATAAATATATTTATTACTTTTATTATTATCAATATAACATGCACTATATGCCATATTTTACTATTATTATCGCTAGAACTAAAATAATTATACTTATTACTCCCGATATTATCAATATAACATGCATTATTACCCATATTATGCAGTTATTATCGCTAGAACTGTAATAATTGTACTCATTACTTATATTATTCTCAATATAACATGCATTATTACCCATATAATGCAGTTATTATCGCTAGAACTGTAATAATTATACTTAGTACTTATATTATTATCAATATAACATGCATTATTACCTACATTATGCAGTTATTATCGCTAGAACTATAATAAATATACGTATTACCTTTATTATCATCAATATAACATGCATTATTACCCATATTATGCTGTTATTATCGATAGAACTGTAATAAATATACTTATTACTTTTATTATTATCAATATAACATGCACTATTTGCCATATTTTACTATTATTATCGCTAGAACCATAATAAATATACTTATTACTCCCAATATTATCAATATAACATGCATTTTTACCCATATAATGCAGTTATTATCGCTAGAACTGTAATAATTATACTTATTACTTATATTATTCTCAATATAACATGCATTATTACCCATATTATGCAGTTATTATCGCTAGAACTGTAATAATTGTACTCATTACTTATATTATTAGCAATATAACGTGCGTTATTACCCATATTATGTAGTTATTATCGCTAGAACTGTAATAATTATACTTATTACTTATATCATTATCAATATAACATGCGTTATTACCCATATAATGGAGGTATTATCGCTAGAACTGTAATAATTATACTTATTAAATACTATTAGCAATGTAACGTGCATTATTACCCATATAATGCAGATATTATCGCCAGATCTGTAATAATTATACTTATTACTTATATTATTATCAATATAACATGCATTATTACCCATATTACGCAGTTATTATCTCTAGAACCATAATAAATATACTTATTACTCCCAATATTATCAATATAACATGCATTATTACCCATATAATGCAGTTATTATCGCTAGAACTGTAATAATTATACTTATTACTTATATTGTTAGCAATATAACGTGCATGATTACCCATATAATGCAGTTATTATCGCTAGAACTGTAATAATTATACTTATTACTTATATTATTATCAATATAACATGCATTATTACCCACATTATGCAGTTATTATCGCTAGAACTATAATAAATATACGTATTACCTTTATTATCATCAATATAACATGCATTATTACCCATATTATGCAGTTATTATCGATAGAATTGTAATAAATATACTTATTACTTTTATTATTATCAATATAACATGCACTATTTGCCATATTTTACTATTATTATCGCTAGAACCATAATAAATATACTTATTACTCCCAATATTATCAATATAACATGCATTTTTACCCATATAATGCAGTTATTACCGCTAGAACTGTAATAATTGTACTCATTACTTATATTATTAGCAATATAACGTGCATTATTACCCATATTATGCAGTTATTATCGCTAGAACTGTAATAATTATACTTATTACTTATATTATCATCAATATAACATGCATTATTACCCATATTATGCAATTATTATCGATAGAACTGTAATAAATATATTTATTACTTTTATTATTATCAATATAACATGCACTATATGCCATATTTTACTATTATTATCGCTAGAACTATAATAATTATACTTATTACTCCCGATATTATCAATATAACATGCATTATTACCCATATTATGCAGTTATTATCGCTAGAACTGTAATAATTGTACTCATTACTTATATTATTCTCAATATAACATGCATTATTACCCATATAATGCAGTTATTATCGCTAGAACTGTAATAATTATACTTATTACTTATACTATTATCAATATAACATGCATTATTACCCATATTATGCAGTTATTATCGCTAGAACTATAATAAATATACTTATTACTCCCAATATTATCAATATAACATGCATTATTACCCATATAATGCAGTTATTATCGCTAGAACTGTAATAATTGTACTCATTACTTATATTATTAGCAATATAACGTGCATTATTACCCATATTATGCAGTTATTATCGCTAGAACTGTAATAATTATACTTATTACTTATATTATCATCAATATAACATGCATTATTACCCATATTATGCAGTTATTATCGATAGAACTGTAATAAATATATTTATTACTTTTATTATTATCAATATAACATGCACTATATGCCATATTTTACTATTATTATCGCTAGAACTAAAATAATTATACTTATTACTCCCGATATTATCAATATAACATGCATTATTACCCATATTATGCAGTTATTATCGCTAGAACTGTAATAATTGTACTCATTACTTATATTATTCTCAATATAACATGCATTATTACCCATATAATGCAGTTATTATCGCTAGAACTGTAATAATTATACTTAGTACTTATATTATTATCAATATAACATGCATTATTACCTACATTATGCAGTTATTATCGCTAGAACTATAATAAATATACGTATTACCTTTATTATCATCAATATAACATGCATTATTACCCATATTATGCTGTTATTATCGATAGAACTGTAATAAATATACTTATTACTTTTATTATTATCAATATAACATGCACTATTTGCCATATTTTACTATTATTATCGCTAGAACCATAATAAATATACTTATTACTCCCAATATTATCAATATAACATGCATTTTTACCCATATAATGCAGTTATTATCGCTAGAACTGTAATAATTATACTTATTACTTATATTATTCTCAATATAACATGCATTATTACCCATATTATGCAGTTATTATCGCTAGAACTGTAATAATTGTACTCATTACTTATATTATTAGCAATATAACGTGCGTTATTACCCATATTATGTAGTTATTATCGCTAGAACTGTAATAATTATACTTATTACTTATATCATTATCAATATAACATGCGTTATTACCCATATAATGGAGGTATTATCGCTAGAACTGTAATAATTATACTTATTAAATACTATTAGCAATGTAACGTGCATTATTACCCATATAATGCAGATATTATCGCCAGATCTGTAATAATTATACTTATTACTTATATTATTATCAATATAACATGCATTATTACCCATATTACGCAGTTATTATCTCTAGAACCATAATAAATATACTTATTACTCCCAATATTATCAATATAACATGCATTATTACCCATATTATGCAGTTATTATCGCTAGAACTGTAATAATTGTACTCATTACTTATATTATTCTCAATATAACATGCATTATTACCCATATAATGCAGTTATTATCGCTAGAACTGTAATAATTATACTTATTACTTATATTATTATCAATATAACATACATTATTACCTACATTATGCAGTTATTATCGCTAGAACTATAATAAATATACGTATTACCTTTATTATCATCAATATAACATGCATTATTACCCATATTATGCTGTTATTATCGATAAAACTGTAATAAATATACTTATTACTTTTATTATTATCAATATAACATGCACTATTTGCCATATTTTACTATTATTATCGCTAGAACCATAATAAATATACTTATTACTCCCAATATTATCAATATAACATGCATTTTTACCCATATAATGCAGTTATTATCGCTAGAACTGTAATAATTATACTTATTACTTATATTATTCTCAATATAACATGCATTATTACCCATATTATGCAGTTATTATCGCTAGAACTGTAATAATTGTACTCATTACTTATATTATTAGCAATATAACGTGCGTTATTACCCATATTATGTAGTTATTATCGCTAGAACTGTAATAATTATACTTATTACTTATATCATTATCAATATAACATGCGTTATTACCCATATAATGGAGGTATTATCGCTAGAACTGTAATAATTATACTTATTAAATACTATTAGCAATATAACGTGCATTATTACCCATATAATGCAGATATTATCGCCAGAACTGTAATAATTATACTTATTACTTATATTATTATCAATATAACATGCATTATTACCCATATTACGCAGTTATTATCTCTAGAACCATAATAAATATACTTATTACTCCCAATATTATCAATATAACATGCATTATTACCCATATAATGCAGTTATTATCGCTAGAACTGTAATAATTATACTTATTACTTATATTGTTAGCAATATAACGTGCATGATTACCCATATAATGCAGTTATTATCGCTAGAACTGTAATAATTATACTTATTACTTATATTATTATCAATATAACATGCATTATTACCCACATTATGCAGTTATTATCGCTAGAACTATAATAAATATACGTATTACCTTTATTATCATCAATATAACATGCATTATTACCCATATTATGCAGTTATTATCGATAGAATTGTAATAAATATACTTATTACTTTTATTATTATCAATATAACATGCACTATTTGCCATATTTTACTATTATTATCGCTAGAACCATAATAAATATACTTATTACTCCCAATATTATCAATATAACATGCATTTTTACCCATATAATGCAGTTATTACCGCTAGAACTGTAATAATTGTACTCATTACTTATATTATTAGCAATATAACGTGCATTATTACCCATATTATGCAGCTATTATCGCTAGAACTGTAATAATTATACTTATTACTTATATTATCATCAATATAACATGCATTATTACCCATATTATGCAATTATTATCGATAGAACTGTAATAAATATATTTATTACTTTTATTATTCTCAATATAACATGCACTATATGCCATATTTTACTATTATTATCGCTAGAACTATAATAATTATACTTATTACTCCCGATATTATCAATATAACATGCATTATTACCCATATTATGCAGTTATTATCGCTAGAACTGTAATAATTGTACTCATTACTTATATTATTAGCAATATAACGTGCATTATTACCCATATTATGCAGTTATTATCGCTAGAACTGTAATAATTATACTTATTACTTATATTATTATCAATATAACATGCATTATTACCCATATTATGCAGTTATTATCGATAGAACTGTAATAAATATACTTATTACTTTTACTATTATCAATATATCATGCACTATTAGCCATATTTTACTATTATTATCGCTAGAACTATAATAATTATACTTATTACCCCCGATATTATCAATATAACATGCCTTATTACGCATATAATGCAGTTATTATCGCTAGAACTGTAATAAATATACTTACTACTTTCATTATCATCAATATAACATGCATTATTACCCATATTAAGAAGTTATTATCGATAGAACTGTAATAATTATACTTATTACTTATATTGTTAGCAATATAACGTGCATTATTACCCATACAATGCAGTTATTATCGCTAGAACTGTAATAATTATACTTATTACTTATATTATTATCAATATAACATGCATTATTACCCATATTAAGAAGTTATTATCGATAGAACGATAATAAATATACTTATTACTTTTATTATTATCAATATAACAGGCACTAATAGCCATATTTTACTATTATTATCGCTAGAACTATAATCATTATACTTATTACTCCCGATATTATCAATATAACATGCATTATTACCCATATAATGCAGTTATTATCGCTAGAACTGTAATAATTATACTTATTACTCCCGATATTATCAATATAACATGCATTATTACCCATATTATGCAGTTATTATCGCTAGAACTGTAATAATTGTACTCATTACTTATATTATTCTCAATATAACATGCATTATTACCCATATAATGCAGTTATTATCGCTAGAACTGTAATAATTGTACTTATTACTTATTCTATTATCAATATAACATGCATTATTACCCATATTATGCAGTTATTATCACTAGAACTATAATAAATATACTTATTACTCCCAATATTATCAATATAACATGCATTATTACCCACATAACGCAGTTATTATCGCTAGAACTGTAATAATTGTACTCATTACTTATATTATTAGCAATATAACGTGCATTATTACCCATATTATGCAGTTATTATCGCTAGAACTGTAATAATTATACTTATTACTTATATTATCATCAATATAACATACATTATTACCCATATTATGCAGTTATTATCGATAGAACTGTAATAAATATATTTATTACTTTTATTATTATCAATATAACATGCACTATATGCCATATTTTACTATTATTATCGCTAGAACTATAATAATTATACTTATTACTCCCGATATTATCAATATAACATGCATTATTACCCATATTATGCAGTTATTATCGCTAGAACTGTAATAATTGTACTCATTACTTATATTATTCTCAATATAACATGCATTATTACCCATATAATGCAGTTATTATCGCTAGAACTGTAATAATTATACTTATTACTTATACTATTATCAATATAACATGCATTATTACCCATATTATGCAGTTATTATCGCTACAACTATAATAAATATACTTATTACTCCCAATATTATCAATATAACATGCATTATTACCCATATAATGCTGTTATTATCGCTAGAACTGTAATAATTGTACTCATTACTTATATTATTAGCAATATAACGTGCATTATTACCCATATTATGCAGTTATTATCGCTAGAACTGTAATAATTATACTTATTACTTATATTATCATCAATATAACATGCATTATTACCCATATTATGCAGTTATTATCGATAGAACTGTAATAAATATATTTATTACTTTTATTATTATCAATATAACATGCACTATATGCCATATTTTACTATTATTATCGCTAGAACTATAATAATTATACTTATTACTCCCGATATTATCAATATAACATGCATTATTACCCATATTATGCAGTTATTATCGCTAGAACTGTAATAATTGTACTCATTACTTATATTATTCTCAATATAACATGCATTATTACCCATATAATGCAGTTATTATCGCTAGAACTGTAATAATTATACTTATTACTTATACTATTATCAATATAACATGCATTATTACCCATATTATGCAGTTATTATCGCTAGAACTATAATAAATATACTTATTACTCCCAATATTATCAATATAACATGCATTATTACCCATATAATGCAGTTATTATCGCTAGAACTGTAATAATTGTACTCATTACTTATATTATTAGCAATATAACGTGCATTATTACCCATATTATGCAGTTATTATCGCTAGAACTGTAATAATTATACTTATTACTTATATTATCATCAATATAACATGCATTATTACCCATATTATGCAGTTATTATCGATAGAACTGTAATAAATATATTTATTACTTTTATTATTATCAATATAACATGCACTATATGCCATATTTTACTATTATTATCGCTAGAACTAAAATAATTATACTTATTACTCCCGATATTATCAATATAACATGCATTATTACCCATATTATGCAGTTATTATCGCTAGAACTGTAATAATTGTACTCATTACTTATATTATTCTCAATATAACATGCATTATTACCCATATAATGCAGTTATTATCGCTAGAACTGTAATAATTATACTTAGTACTTATATTATTATCAATATAACATGCATTATTACCTACATTATGCAGTTATTATCGCTAGAACTATAATAAATATACGTATTACCTTTATTATCATCAATATAACATGCATTATTACCCATATTATGCTGTTATTATCGATAGAACTGTAATAAATATACTTATTACTTTTATTATTATCAATATAACATGCACTATTTGCCATATTTTACTATTATTATCGCTAGAACCATAATAAATATACTTATTACTCCCAATATTATCAATATAACATGCATTTTTACCCATATAATGCAGTTATTATCGCTAGAACTGTAATAATTATACTTATTACTTATATTATTCTCAATATAACATGCATTATTACCCATATTATGCAGTTATTATCGCTAGAACTGTAATAATTGTACTCATTACTTATATTATTAGCAATATAACGTGCGTTATTACCCATATTATGTAGTTATTATCGCTAGAACTGTAATAATTATACTTATTACTTATATCATTATCAATATAACATGCGTTATTACCCATATAATGGAGGTATTATCGCTAGAACTGTAATAATTATACTTATTAAATACTATTAGCAATGTAACGTGCATTATTACCCATATAATGCAGATATTATCGCCAGATCTGTAATAATTATACTTATTACTTATATTATTATCAATATAACATGCATTATTACCCATATTACGCAGTTATTATCTCTAGAACCATAATAAATATACTTATTACTCCCAATATTATCAATATAACATGCATTATTACCCATATAATGCAGTTATTATCGCTAGAACTGTAATAATTATACTTATTACTTATATTGTTAGCAATATAACGTGCATGATTACCCATATAATGCAGTTATTATCGCTAGAACTGTAATAATTATACTTATTACTTATATTATTATCAATATAACATGCATTATTACCCACATTATGCAGTTATTATCGCTAGAACTATAATAAATATACGTATTACCTTTATTATCATCAATATAACATGCATTATTACCCATATTATGCAGTTATTATCGATAGAATTGTAATAAATATACTTATTACTTTTATTATTATCAATATAACATGCACTATTTGCCATATTTTACTATTATTATCGCTAGAACCATAATAAATATACTTATTACTCCCAATATTATCAATATAACATGCATTTTTACCCATATAATGCAGTTATTACCGCTAGAACTGTAATAATTGTACTCATTACTTATATTATTAGCAATATAACGTGCATTATTACCCATATTATGCAGTTATTATAGCTAGAACTGTAATAATTATACTTATTACTTATATTATCATCAATATAACATGCATTATTACCCATATTATGCAATTATTATCGATAGAACTGTAATAAATATATTTATTACTTTTATTATTATCAATATAACATGCACTATATGCCATATTTTACTATTATTATCGCTAGAACTATAATAATTATACTTATTACTCCCGATATTATCAATATAACATGCATTATTACCCATATTATGCAGTTATTATCGCTAGAACTGTAATAATTATACTTATTACTTATATCATTATCAATATAACATGCGTTACTACCCATATAATGGAGGTATTATCGCTAGAACTGTAATAATTATACTTATTAAATGCTATTAGCAATATAACGTGCATTATTACCCATATAATGCAGATATTATCGCCAGAACTGTAATAATTATACTTATTACTTATATTATTATCAATATAACATGCATTATTACCCATATTATGCAGTTATTATCTCTAGAACCATAATAAATATACTTATTACTCCCAATATTATCAATATAACATGCATTATTACCCATATAATGCAGTTATTATCGCTAGAACTGTAATAATTATACTTATTACTTATATTGTTAGCAATATAACGTGCATGATTACCCATATAATGCGGTTATTATCGCTAGAACTGTAATAATTATACTTATTACTTATATTATTATCAATATAACATGCATTATTACCCACATTATGCAGTTATTATCGCTAGAACTATAATAAATATACGTATTACCTTTATTATCATCAATATAACATGCATTATTACCCATATTATGCAGTTATTATCGATAGAACTGTAATAAATATACTTATTACTTTTATTATTATCAATATAACATGCACTATTTGCCATATTTTACTATTATTATCGCTAGAACCATAATAAATATACTTATTACTCCCAATATTATCAATATAACATGCATTTTTACCCATATAATGCAGTTATTACCGCTAGAACTGTAATAATTGTACTCATTACTTATATTATTAGCAATATAACGTGCATTATTACCCATATTATGCAGTTATTATCGCTAGAACTGTAATAATTATACTTATTACTTATATTATCATCAATATAACATGCATTATTACCCATATTATGCGGTTATTATCGATAGAACTGTAATAAATATATTTATTACTTTTATTATTATCAATATAACATGCACTATATGCCATATTTTACTATTATTATCGCTAGAACTATAATAATTATACTTATTACTCACGATATTATCAATATAACATGCATTATTACCCATATTATGCAGTTATTATCGCTAGAACTGTAATAATTGTACTCATTACTTATATTATTAGCAATATAACGTGCATTATTACCCATATTATGCAGTTATTATCGCTAGAACTGTAATAATTATACTTATTACTTATATTATTATCAATATAACATGCATTATTACCCATATTATGCAGTTATTATCGATAGAACTGTAATAAATATACTTATTACTTTTACTATTATCAATATATCATGCACTATTAGCCATATTTTACTATTATTATCGCTAGAACTATAATAATTATACTTATTACCCCCGATATTATCAATATAACATGCCTTATTACGCATATAATGCAGTTATTATCGCTAGAACTGTAATAAATATACTTACTACTTTCATTATCATCAATATAACATGCATTATTACCCATATTATGCAGTTATTATCGCTAGAACTGTAATAATTATACTTATTACTTATATTATTATCAATACAACATGCATTATTACCCATACAATGCAGTTATTATCGCTAGAACTGTAATAATTATACTTATTACTTATATTATTATCAATATAACATGCATTATTACCCATATTAAGAAGTTATTATCGATAGAACGATAATAAATATACTTATTACTTTTATTATTATCAATATAACAGGCACTAATAGCCATATTTTACTATTATTATCGCTAGAACTATAATCATTATACTTATTACTTATACTATTATCAATATAACATGCATTATTACCCATATTATGCAGTTATTATCGCTAGAACTATAATAAATATATTTATTACTTTTATTATTATCAATACAACATGCATTATTACCCATATAATGCAGTTATTATCGCTAGAACTGTAATAATTATACTTATTACTTATACTATTATCAATATAACATGCATTATTACCCATATTATGCAGTTATTATCGCTAGAACTATAATAAATATACTTATTACTCCCAATATTATCAATATAACATGCATTATTACCCATATAACGCAGTTATTATCGCTAGAACTGTAATAATTATACTTCTTACTTATATTATTAGCAATATAACGTGCATTATTACCCATATAATGCAGTTATTATCGCTAGAACTGTAATAATTATACTTATTACTTATATTATTATAAATATAACATGCATTATTACCCATATAATGGAGGTATTATCGCTAGAACTGTAATAATTATACTTATTACTTATACTATTAGCAATATAACGTGCATTATTACCCATATAATGCAGTTATTATCGCCAGAACTGTAATAATTATACTTATTACTTATATTATTCTCAATATAACATGCATTATTACCCATACTATGCAGTTATTATCGCTAGAACTATAATAAATATACGTATTACTTTCAATATCATCAATATAACACGCATTATTACCCATATAATGGAGGTATTATCGCTAGAACTGTAATAATTATACTTATTACTCCCGATATTATCAATATAACATGCATTATTACCCATATAATGCAGTTATTATCGCTAGAACTGTAATAATTATACTTATTACTTATATTATTATCAATATAACATGCATTATTACCCATATAATGGAGGTATTATCGCAAGAACTGTAATAATTATACTTATTACTTATACTATTAGCAATATAACGTGCATTATTAACCATATAATGCAGTTATTATCGCCAGAACTGTAATAATTATACTTATTACTTATATTATTCTCATTATAACATGCATTATTACCCACATTATGCAGTTATTATCGCTAGAACTATAATAAATAAACGTATTACTTTTATTATCATCAATATAACATGCATTATTACCCATATTATGCAGTTATTATCGATAGAACTGTAATAAATATACTTATTACTTATATTATTATCAATATAACATGCATTATTACCCATATAATGGAGGTATTATCGCAAGAACTGTAATAATTATACTTATTACTTATACTCTTAGCAATATAACGTGCATTATTAACCATATAATGCAGTTATTATCGCCAGAACTGTAATAATTATACTTATTACTTATATTATTCTCATTATAAGATGCATTATTACCCACATTATGCAGTTATTATTGCTAGAACTATAATAAATAAACGTATTACTTTTATTATCATCAATATAACATGCATTATTACCCATATTATGCAGTTATTATCGATAGAACTGTAATAAATATACTTATTACTTTTATTATTATCAATATAACATGCACTATTTGCCATATTTTACTATTATTATCGCTAGAACTATAATAATTATACTTATTACTCCCGATATTATCAATATAACATGCATTATTACCCATATAATGCAGTTATTATCGCTAGAACTGTAATAATTATACTTATTACTTATATTATTAGCAATATAACGTGCATTATTACCCATATAATGCAGTTATTATCGCTAGAACTGTAATAATTATACTTATTACTTATATTATTATCAATATAACATGCATTATTACCCATATAATGGAGGTATTATCGCAAGAACTGTAATAATTATACTTATTACTTATACTATTAGCAATATAACGTGCATTATTAACCATATAATGCAGTTATTATCGCCAGAACTGTAATAATTATACTTATTACTTATATTATTCTCATTATAACATGCATTATTACCCATATTATGCAGTTATTATCGCTAGAACTATAATAAATATACGTATTACTTTCATTATCATCAATATAACATGCATTATTACCCATATAATTGAGGTATTATCGCTAGAACTGTAATAATTATACTTATTACTTATATTATTATCAATATAACATGCATTATTACCCATATAATGGAGGTATTATCGCAAGAACTGTAATAATTATACTTATTACTTATACTATTAGCGATATAACGTGCATTATTAACCATATAATGCAGTTATTATCGCCAGAACTGTAATAATTATACTTATTACTCATATTACTCTCATTATAACATGCATTATTACCCATATTATGCAGTTATTATCGCTAGAACTATAATAAATATACGTATTACTTTCATTATCATCAATATAACATGCATTATTACCCATATA
The DNA here is from genome assembly GCA_963576845.1 of Megachile leachella. Taxonomy (NCBI): domain Eukaryota; kingdom Metazoa; phylum Arthropoda; class Insecta; order Hymenoptera; family Megachilidae; genus Megachile; species Megachile leachella. The sequence continues at coordinate 859,944 of CAUYWW010000124.1, read as the reverse complement.
ATTGAGGTATTATCGCTAGAACTGTAATAATTATACTTATTACTTATATTATTTTCAATATAACATGCATTATTACCCATATTATGCAGTTATTATCTCGAGAACTGTAATAATTATACTTATTACTTATATTATTATCAATATAACATGCATTATTACCCATATTATGCAGTTATTATCGCTAGAACTATAATAAATATACGTATTACTTTCATTATCATCAATATAACATGCATTATTACCCATATTATGCTGTTATTATCGATAGAACTGTAATAAATATACTTATTACTTTTATTATTATCAATATAACATGCACTATTTGCCATATTTTACTATTATTATCGCTAGAACTATAATAATTATACTTATTACTCCCGATATTATCAATATAACATGCATTATTACCCATATAATGCAGTTATTATCGCTAGAACTGTAATAATTATACTTATTACTTATATTATTATCAATATAACATGCATTATTACCCATATAATGGAGGTATTATCGCAAGAACTGTAATAATTATACTTATTCCTTATACTATTAGCAATATAACGTGCATTATTACCCATATAATGCAGTTATTATCGCCAGAACTGTAATAATTATACTTATTACTTATATTATTCTCAATATAACATGCATTATTACCCATACCATGCAGTTATTATCGCTAGAACTATAATAAATATACGTATTACTTTCAATATCATCAATATAACACGCATTATTACCCATATAATGGAGGTATTATCGCTAGAACTGTAATAATTATACTTATTACTCCCGATATTATCAATATAACATGCATTATTACCCATATAATGCAGTTATTATCGACAGAAGTATAATAAATATACTTATTACTTTTATTATTATCAATATAACATGCACTATTAGCCATATTTTACTATTATTATCGCTAGAACTATAATAATTATACTTATTACTCCCGATATTATCAATATAACATGCATTATTACCATTATAATGCAGTTATTATCGCTAGAACTGTAATAATTACACTTATTACTTATATTGCTAGCAATATAACGTGCATTATTACCCATATAATGCAGTTATTATCGCTAGAACTGTAATAATTATACTTATTACTTATATTATTATCAATATAACATGCATTATTACCCATATTATGCAGTTATTATCTCGGGAACTGTAATAATTATACTTATTACTTATATTATTATCAATATAACATGCATTATTACCCATATTATGCAGTTATTATCGCTAGAACTATAATAAATATACGTATTACTTTCATTATCATCAATATAACATGCATTATTACCCATATTATGCTGTTATTATCGATAGAACTGTAATAAATATACTTATTACTTTTATTATTATCAATATAACATGCACTATTTGCCATATTTTACTATTATTATCGCTAGAACTATAATAATTATACTTATTACTACCGATATTATCAATATTACATGCATTATTACCCATATAATGCAGTTATTATCGCTAGAACTGTAATAATTATACTTATTACTTATATTATTAGCAATATAACGTGCATTATTACCCATATAATGCAGTTATTATCGCTAGAACTGTAATAATTATACTTATTACTTATATTATTATCAATATAACATGCATTATTACCCATATAATGGAGGTATTATCGCAAGAACTGTAATAATTATACTTATTACTTATACTATTAGCAATATAACGTGCATTATTAACCATATAATGCAGTTATTATCGCCAGAACTGTAATAATTATACTTATTACTTATATTATTCTCATTATAACATGCATTATTACCCATATTATGCAGTTATTATCGCTAGAACTATAATAAATATACGTATTACTTTCATTATCATCAATATAACATGCAGTATTACCCATATAATTGAGGTATTATCGCTAGAACTGTAATAATTATACTTATTACTTATATTATTATCAATATAACATGCATTATTACCCATATAATGGAGGTATTATCGCAAGAACTGTAATAATTATACTTATTACTTATACTATTTGCGATATAACGTGCATTATTAACCATATAATGCAGTTATTATCGCCAGAACTGTAATAATTATACTTATTACTTATATTATTCTCATTATAACATGCATTATTACCCATATTATGCAGTTATTATCGCTAGAACTATAATAAATATACGTATTACTTTCATTATCATCAATATAACATGCATTATTACCCATATTATGCTGTTATTATCGATAGAACTGTAATAAATATACTTATTACTTTTATTATTATCAATATAACACGCACTATTTGCCATATTTTACTATTATTATCGCTAGAACTATAATAATTATACTTATTACTCCCGATATTATCAATATAACATGCATTATTACCCATATAATGGAGGTATTATCGCAAGAACTGTAATAATTATACTTATTACTTATACTATTAGCAATATAACGTGCATTATTAACCATATAATGCAGTTATTATCGCCAGAACTGTAATAATTATACTTATTACTTATATTATTCTCATTATAACATGCATTATTACCCATATTATGCAGTTATTATCGCTAGAACTATAATAAATATACGTATTACTTTCATTATCATCAATATAACATGCAGTATTACCCATATAATTGAGGTATTATCGCTAGAACTGTAATAATTATACTTATTACTTATATTATTATCAATATAACATGCATTATTACCCATATAATGGAGGTATTATCGCAAGAACTGTAATAATTATACTTATTACTTATACTATTTGCGATATAACGTGCATTATTAACCATATAATGCAGTTATTATCGCCAGAACTGTAATAATTATACTTATTACTTATATTATTCTCATTATAACATGCATTATTACCCATATTATGCAGTTATTATCGCTAGAACTATAATAAATATACGTATTACTTTCATTATCATCAATATAACATGCATTATTACCCATATTATGCTGTTATTATCGATAGAACTGTAATAAATATACTTATTACTTTTATTATTATCAATATAACACGCACTATTTGCCATATTTTACTATTATTATCGCTAGAACTATAATAATTATACTTATTACTCCCGATATTATCAATATAACATGCATTATTACCCATATAATGCAGTTATTATCGCTAGAACTGTAATAATTATACTTATTACTTATCTTATTAGCAATATAACGTGCATTATTACCCATATAATGCAGTTATTATCGCTAGAACTGTAATAATTATACTTATTACTTATATTATTATCAATATAACATGCATTATTACCCATATAATGGAGGTATTATCGCAAGAACTGTAATAATTATACTTATTCCTTATACTATTAGCAATATAACGTGCATTATTACCCATATAATGCAGTTATTATCGCCAGAACTGTAATAATTATACTTATTACTTATATTATTCTCAATATAACATGCATTATTACCCATACTATGCAGTTATTATCGCTAGAACTATAATAAATGTACGTATTACTTTCAATATCATCAATATAACACGCATTATTACCCATATAATGGAGGTATTATCGCTAGAACTGTAATAATTATACTTATTACTCCCGATATTATCAATATAACATGCATTATTACCCATATAATGCAGTTATTATCGCTAGAACTGTAATAATTATACTTATTACTTATATTATTATCAATATAACATGCATTATTACCCATATAATGGAGGTATTATCGCAAGAACTGTAATAATTATACTTATTACTTATATTGTTAGCAATATAACATGCATTATTACCCATATAATGCAGTTATTATCGCTAGAACTGTAATAATTATACTTATTACTTATCTTATTAGCAATATAACGTGCATTATTACCCATATAATGCAGTTATTATCGCTAGAACTGTAATAATTATACTTATTACTTATATTATTATCAATATAACATGCATTATTACCCATATAATGGAGGTATTATCGCAAGAACTGTAATAATTATACTTATTCCTTATACTATTAGCAATATAACGTGCATTATTACCCATATAATGCAGTTATTATCGCCAGAACTGTAATAATTATACTTATTACTTATATTATTCTCAATATAACATGCATTATTACCCATACTATGCAGTTATTATCGCTAGAACTATAATAAATGTACGTATTACTTTCAATATCATCAATATAACACGCATTATTACCCATATAATGGAGGTATTATCGCTAGAACTGTAATAATTATACTTATTACTCCCGATATTATCAATATAACATGCATTATTACCCATATAATGCAGTTATTATCGCTAGAACTGTAATAATTATACTTATTACTTATATTATTATCAATATAACATGCATTATTACCCATATAATGGAGGTATTATCGCAAGAACTGTAATAATTATACTTATTACTTATACTATTAGCAATATAACGTGCATTATTAACCATATAATGCAGTTATTATCGCCAGAACTGTAATAATTATACTTATTACTTGTATTATTCTCATTATAACATGCATTATTACCCATATTATGCAGTTATTATCGCTAGAACTGTAATAATTGTACTCATTACTTATATTATTAGCAATATAACGTGCGTTATTACCCATATTATGTAGTTATTATCGCTAGAACTGTAATAATTATACTTATTACTTATATTATTATCAATATAACATGCATTATTACCCATATAATGCAGTTATTATCGCTAGAACTGTAATAATTATACTTATTACTTATATTATTATCAATATAACGTGCATTATTACCCATATAATGCAGTTATTATCGCCAGAACTGTAATAATTATACTTATTACTTATATTATTCTCAATATAACATGCATTATTACCCATACTATGCAGTTATTATCGCTAGAACTATAATAAATATACGTATTACTTTCAATATCATCAATATAACACGCATTATTACCCATATAATGGAGGTATTATCGCTAGAACTGTAATAATTATACTTATTGCTTATATTATTATCAATATAACATGCATTATTACCCATATTATGCAGTTATTATCTCTAGAACCATAATAAGTATACTTATTATTCCCAATATTATCAATATAACATGCATTATTACCCATATAATGCAGTTATTATCGCTATAACTGTAATAATTATACTTATTACTTATATTATTATCAATATAACATGCATTATTACCCATATAATGGAGGTATTATCGCAAGAACTGTAATAATTATACTTATTACTTATACTATTAGCAATATAACGTGCATTATTAACCATATAATGCAGTTATTATCGCCAGAACTGTAATAATTATACTTATTACTTATATTATTCTCATTATAACATGCATTATTACCCATATTATGCAGTTATTATCGCTAGAACTATAATAAATATACGTATTACTTTCATTATCATCAATATAACATGCATTATTACCCATATAATTGAGGTATTATCGCTAGAAATGTAATAATTATACTTATTACTTATATTATTAATAATATAACATGCATTATTACCCATATAATGGAGGTATTATCGCAAGTACTGTAATAATTATACTTATTACTTATACTATTAGCAATATAACGTGCATTATTACCCATATAATGCAGTTATTATCGCCAGAACTGTAATAATTATACTTATTACTTATATTATTCTCAATATAACATGCATTATTACCCATACTATGCAGTTATTATCGCTAGAACTATAATAAATATACGTATTACTTTCAATATCATCAATATAACACGCATTATTACCCATATAATGGAGGTATTATCGCTAGAACTGTAATAATTATACTTATTACTTATATTATTATCAATATAACATGCATTATTACCCATATTATGCAGTTATTATCTCTAGAACCATAATAAGTATACTTATTACTCCCAATATTATCAATATAACATGCATTATTACCCATATAATGCTGTTATTATCGCTAGAACTGTAATAATTATACTTATTACTTATATTGTTAGCAATATAACGTGCATTATTACCCATATAATGCAGTTATTATCGCTAGAACTGTAATAATTATACTTATTACTTATATTATTCTCATTATAACATGCATTATTAGTATCCATATTATGCAGTTATTATCGCTAGAACTATAATAAATATTCGTATTACTTTCATTATCATCAATATAACATGCATTATTACCCATATAATGCAGTTATTATCGCTAGAACTGTAATAATTATACTTATTACTTATATTATTATCAATATAACATGCATTATTACCCATATAATGGAGGTATTATCGCAAGAACTGTAATAATTATACTTATTACTTATATTATTATCAATATAACATGCATTATTACCTACATTATGCAGTTATTATCGCTAGAACTATAATAAATATACGTATTACCTTTATTATCATCAATATAACATGCATTATTACCCATATTATGCTGTTATTATCGATAGAACTGTAATAAATATACTTATTACTTTTATTATTATCAATATAACATGCACTATTTGCCATATTTTACTATTATTATCGCTAGAACCATAATAAATATACTTATTACTCCCAATATTATCAATATAACATGCATTTTTACCCATATAATGCAGTTATTATCGCTAGAACTGTAATAATTATACTTATTACTTATATTATTCTCAATATAACATGCATTATTACCCATATTATGCAGTTATTATCGCTAGAACTGTAATAATTGTACTCATTACTTATATTATTAGCAATATAACGTGCGTTATTACCCATATTATGTAGTTATTATCGCTAGAACTGTAATAATTATACTTATTACTTATATCATTATCAATATAACATGCGTTATTACCCATATAATGGAGGTATTATCGCTAGAACTGTAATAATTATACTTATTAAATACTATTAGCAATATAACGTGCATTATTACCCATATAATGCAGATATTATCGCCAGAACTGTAATAATTATACTTATTACTTATATTATTATCAATATAACATGCATTATTACCCATATTACGCAGTTATTATCTCTAGAACCATAATAAATATACTTATTACTCCCAATATTATCAATATAACATGCATTATTACCCATATAATGCAGTTATTATCGCTAGAACTGTAATAATTACACTTATTACTTATATTGTTAGCAATATAACGTGCATGATTACCCATATAATGCAGTTATTATCGCTAGAACTGTAATAATTATACTTATTACTTATATTATTATCAATATAACATGCATTATTACCCACATTATGCAGTTATTATCGCTAGAACTATAATAAATATACGTATTACCTTTATTATCATCAATATAACATGCATTATTACCCATATTATGCAGTTATTATCGATAGAATTGTAATAAATATACTTATTACTTTTATTATTATCAATATAACATGCACTATTTGCCATATTTTACTATTATTATCGCTAGAACCATAATAAATATACTTATTACTCCCAATATTATCAATATAACATGCATTTTTACCCATATAATGCAGTTATTACCGCTAGAACTGTAATAATTGTACTCATTACTTATATTATTAGCAATATAACGTGCATTATTACCCATATTATGCAGTTATTATCGCTAGAACTGTAATAATTATACTTATTACTAATATTATCATCAATATAACATGCATTATTACCCATATTATGCAATTATTATCGATAGAACTGTAATAAATATATTTATTACTTTTATTATTATCAATATAACATGCACTATATGCCATATTTTACTATTATTATCGCTAGAACTAAAATAATTATACTTATTACTCCCGATATTATCAATATAACATGCATTTTTACCCATATAATGCAGTTATTATCGCTAGAACTGTAATAATTGTACTCATTACTTATATTATTCTCAATATAACATGCATTATTACCCATATAATGCAGTTATTATCGCTAGAACTGTAATAATTATACTTATTACTTATATTATTATCAATATAACATGCATTATTACCTACATTATGCAGTTATTATCGCTAGAACTATAATAAATATACGTATTACCTTTATTATCATCAATATAACATGCATTATTACCCATATTATGCTGTTATTATCGATAGAACTGTAATAAATATACTTATTACTTTTATTATTATCAATATAACATGCACTATTTGCCATATTTTACTATTATTATCGCTAGAACCATAATAAATATACTTATTACTCCCAATATTATCAATATAACATGCATTTTTACCCATATAATGCAGTTATTATCGCTAGAACTGTAATAATTATACTTATTACTTATATTATTCTCAATATAACATGCATTATTACCCATATTATGCAGTTATTATCGCTAGAACTGTAATAATTGTACTCATTACTTATATTATTAGCAATATAACGTGCGTTATTACCCATATTATGTAGTTATTATCGCTAGAACTGTAATAATTATACTTATTACTTATATCATTATCAATATAACATGCGTTATTACCCATATAATGGAGGTATTATCGCTAGAACTGTAATAATTATACTTATTAAATACTATTAGCAATGTAACGTGCATTATTACCCATATAATGCAGATATTATCGCCAGATCTGTAATAATTATACTTATTACTTATATTATTATCAATATAACATGCATTATTACCCATATTACGCAGTTATTATCTCTAGAACCATAATAAATATACTTATTACTCCCAATATTATCAATATAACATGCATTATTACCCATATAATGCAGTTATTATCGCTAGAACTGTAATAATTATACTTATTACTTATATTGTTAGCAATATAACGTGCATGATTACCCATATAATGCAGTTATTATCGCTAGAACTGTAATAATTATACTTATTACTTATATTATTATCAATATAACATGCATTATTACCCACATTATGCAGTTATTATCGCTAGAACTATAATAAATATACGTATTACCTTTATTATCATCAATATAACATGCATTATTACCCATATTATGCAGTTATTATCGATAGAATTGTAATAAATATACTTATTACTTTTATTATTATCAATATAACATGCACTATTTGCCATATTTTACTATTATTATCGCTAGAACCATAATAAATATACTTATTACTCCCAATATTATCAATATAACATGCATTTTTACCCATATAATGCAGTTATTACCGCTAGAACTGTAATAATTGTACTCATTACTTATATTATTAGCAATATAACGTGCATTATTACCCATATTATGCAGTTATTATCGCTAGAACTGTAATAATTATACTTATTACTTATATTATCATCAATATAACATGCATTATTACCCATATTATGCAATTATTATCGATAGAACTGTAATAAATATATTTATTACTTTTATTATTATGAATATAACATGCACTATATGCCATATTTTACTATTATTATCGCTAGAACTATAATAATTATACTTATTACTCCCGATATTATCAATATAACATGCATTATTACCCATATTATGCAGTTATTATCGCTAGAACTGTAATAATTATACTTATTACTTATATCATTATCAATATAACATGCGTTACTACCCATATAATGGAGGTATTATCGCTAGAACTGTAATAATTATACTTATTAAATGCTATTAGCAATATAACGTGCATTATTACCCATATAATGCAGATATTATCGCCAGAACTGTAATAATTATACTTATTACTTATATTATTATCAATATAACATGCATTATTACCCATATTATGCAGTTATTATCTCTAGAACCATAATAAATATACTTATTACTCCCAATATTATCAATATAACATGCATTATTACCCATATAATGCAGTTATTATCGCTAGAACTGTAATAATTATACTTATTACTTATATTGTTAGCAATATAACGTGCATGATTACCCATATAATGCAGTTATTATCGCTAGAACTGTAATAATTATACTTATTACTTATATTATTATCAATATAACATGCATTATTACCCACATTATGCAGTTATTATCGCTAGAACTATAATAAATATACGTATTACCTTTATTATCATCAATATAACATGCATTATTACCCATATTATGCAGTTATTATCGATAGAACTGTAATAAATATACTTATTACTTTTATTATTATCAATATAACATGCACTATTTGCCATATTTTACTATTATTATCGCTAGAACCATAATAAATATACTTATTACTCCCAATATTATCAATATAACATGCATTTTTACCCATATAATGCAGTTATTACCGCTAGAACTGTAATAATTGTACTCATTACTTATATTATTAGCAATATAACGTGCATTATTACCCATATTATGCAGTTATTATCGCTAGAACTGTAATAATTATACTTATTACTTATATTATCATCAATATAACATGCATTATTACCCATATTATGCGGTTATTATCGATAGAACTGTAACAAATATATTTATTACTTTTATTATTATCAATATAACATGCACTATATGCCATATTTTACTATCATTATCGCTAGAACTATAATAATTATACTTATTACTCACGATATTATCAATATAACATGCATTATTACCCATATTATGCAGTTATTATCGCTAGAACTGTAATAATTGTACTCATTACTTATATTATTAGCAATATAACGTGCATTATTACCCATATTATGCAGTTATTATCGCTAGAACTGTAATAATTATACTTATTACTTATATTATTATCAATATAACATGCATTATTACCCATATTATGCAGTTATTATCGATAGAACTGTAATAAATATACTTATTACTTTTACTATTATCAATATATCATGCACTATTAGCCATATTTTACTATTATTATCGCTAGAACTATAATAATTATACTTATTACCCCCGATATTATCAATATAACATGCCTTATTACGCATATAATGCAGTTATTATCGCTAGAACTGTAATAAATATACTTACTACTTTCATTATCATCAATATAACATGCATTATTACCCATATTATGCAGTTATTATCGCTAGAACTGTAATAATTATACTTATTACTTATATTATTATCAATACAACATGCATTATTACCCATACAATGCAGTTATTATCGCTAGAACTGTAATAATTATACTTATTACTTATATTATTATCAATATAACATGCATTATTACCCATATTAAGAAGTTATTATCGATAGAACGATAATAAATATACTTATTACTTTTATTATTATCAATATAACAGGCACTAATAGCCATATTTTACTATTATTATCGCTAGAACTATAATCATTATACTTATTACTCCCGATATTATCAATATAACATGCATTATTACCCATATAATGCAGTTATTATCGATAGAACAGTAATAAATATATTTATTACTTTTATTATTATCAATACAACATGCATTATTACCCATATAATGCAGTTATTATCGCTAGAACTGTAATAATTATACTTATTACTTATACTATTATCAATATAACATGCATTATTACCCATATTATGCAGTTATTATCGCTAGAACTATAATAAATATACTTATTACTCCCAATATTATCAATATAACATGCATTATTACCCATATAACGCAGTTATTATCGCTAGAACTGTAATAATTATACTTCTTACTTATATTATTAGCAATATAACGTGCATTATTACCCATATAATGCAGTTATTATCGCTAGAACTGTAATAATTATACTTATTACTTATATTATTATAAATATAACATGCATTATTACCCATATAATGGAGGTATTATCGCTAGAACTGTAATAATTATACTTATTACTTATACTATTAGCAATATAACGTGCATTATTACCCATATAATGCAGTTATTATCGCCAGAACTGTAATAATTATACTTATTACTTATATTATTCTCAATATAACATGCATTATTACCCATATTATGCAGTTATTATCGCAAGAACTATAATAAATATACGTATTACTTTCATTATCATCAATACAACATGCATTATTACCCATATAATGGAGGTATTATCGCAAGAACTGTAATAATTATACTTATTACTTATACTATTAGCAATATAACGTGCATTATTACCCATATAATGCAGTTATTATCGCCAGAACTGTAATAATTATACTTATTACTTATATTATTCTCAATATAACATGCATTATTACCCATACTATGCAGTTATTATCGCTAGAACTATAATAAATATACGTATTACTTTCAATATCATCAATATAACACGCATTATTACCCATATAATGGAGGTATTATCGCTAGAACTGTAATAATTATACTTATTACTCCCGATATTATCAATATAACATGCATTATTACCCATATAATGCAGTTATTATCGCTAGAACTGTAATAATTATACTTATTACTTATATTATTATCAATATAACATGCATTATTACCCATATAATGGAGGTATTATCGCAAGAACTGTAATAATTATACTTATTACTTATACTCTTAGCAATATAACGTGCATTATTAACCATATAATGCAGTTATTATCGCCAGAACTGTAATAATTATACTTATTACTTATATTATTCTCATTATAAGATGCATTATTACCCACATTATGCAGTTATTATTGCTAGAACTATAATAAATAAACGTATTACTTTTATTATCTTCAATATAACATGCATTATTACCCATATTATGCAGTTATTATCGATAGAACTGTAATAAATATACTTATTACTTTTATTATTATCAATATAACATGCACTATTTGCCATATTTTACTATTATTATCGCTAGAACTATAATAATTATACTTATTACTCCCGATATTATCAATATAACATGCATTATTACCCATATAATGCAGTTATTATCGCTAGAACTGTAATAATTATACTTATTACTTATATTATTAGCAATATAACGTGCATTATTACCCATATAATGCAGTTATTATCGCTAGAACTGTAATAATTATACTTATTACTTATATTATTATCAATATAACATGCATTATTACCCATATAATGGAGGTATTATCGCAAGAACTGTAATAATTATACTTATTACTTATACTATTAGCAATATAACGTGCATTATTAACCATATAATGCAGTTATTATCGCCAGAACTGTAATAATTATACTTATTACTTATATTATTCTCATTATAACATGCATTATTACCCATATTATGCAGTTATTATCGCTAGAACTATAATAAATATACGTATTACTTTCATTATCATCAATATAACATGCATTATTACCCATATAATTGAGGTATTATCGCTAGAACTGTAATAATTATACTTATTACTTATATTATTATCAATATAACATGCATTATTACCCATATAATGGAGGTATTATCGCAAGAACTGTAATAATTATACTTATTACTTATACTATTAGCGATATAACGTGCATTATTAACCATATAATGCAGTTATTATCGCCAGAACTGTAATAATTATACTTATTACTCATATTACTCTCATTATAACATGCATTATTACCCATATTATGCAGTTATTATCGCTAGAACTATAATAAATATACGTATTACTTTCATTATCATCAATATAACATGCATTATTACCCATATAATTGAGGTATTATCGCTAGAACTGTAATAATTATACTTATTACTTATATTATTTTCAATATAACATGCATTATTACCCATATTATGCAGTTATTATCTCGAGAACTGTAATAATTATACTTATTACTTATATTATTATCAATATAACATGCATTATTACCCATATTATGCAGTTATTATCGCTAGAACTATAATAAATATACGTATTACTTTCATTATCATCAATATAACATGCATTATTACCCATATTATGCTGTTATCATCGATAGAACTGTAATAAATATACTTATTACTTTTATTATTATCAATATAACATGCACTATTTGCCATATTTTACTATTATTATCGCTAGAACTATAATAATTATACTTATTACTCCCGATATTATCAATATAACATGCATTATTACCCATATAATGCAGTTATTATCGCTAGAACTGTAATAATTATACTTATTACTTATATTATTATCAATATAACATGCATTATTACCCATATAATGGAGGTATTATCGCAAGAACTGTAATAATTATACTTATTCCTTATACTATTAGCAATATAACGTGCATTATTACCCATATAATGCAGTTATTATCGCCAGAACTGTAATAATTATACTTATTACTTATATTATTCTCAATATAACATGCATTATTACCCATACCATGCAGTTATTATCGCTAGAACTATAATAAATATACGTATTACTTTCAATATCATCAATATAACACGCATTATTACCCATATAATGGAGGTATTATCGCTAGAACTGTAATAATTATACTTATTACTCCCGATATTATCAATATAACATGCATTATTACCCATATAATGCAGTTATTATCGACAGAAGTATAATAAATATACTTATTACTTTTATTATTATCAATATAACATGCACTATTAGCCATATTTTACTATTATTATCGCTAGAACTATAATAATTATACTTATTACTCCCGATATTATCAATATAACATGCATTATTACCAATATAATGCAGTTATTATCGCTAGAACTGTAATAATTACACTTATTACTTATATTGCTAGCAATATAACGTGCATTATTACCCATATAATGCAGTTATTATCGCTAGAACTGTAATAATTATACTTATTACTTATATTATTATCAATATAACATGCATTATTACCCATATTATGCAGTTATTATCTCGGGAACTGTAATAATTATACTTATTACTTATATTATTATCAATATAACATGCATTATTACCCATATTATGCAGTTATTATCGCTAGAACTATAATAAATATACGTATTACTTTCATTATCATCAATATAACATGCATTATTACCCATATTATGCTGTTATTATCGATAGAACTGTAATAAATATACTTATTACTTTTATTATTATCAATATAACATGCACTATTTGCCATATTTTACTATTATTATCGCTAGAACTATAATAATTATACTTATTACTCCCGATATTATCAATATAACATGCATTATTACCCATATAATGCAGTTATTATCGCTAGAACTGTAATAATTATACTTATTACTTATATTATTAGCAATATAACGTGCATTATTACCCATATAATGCAGTTATTATCGCTAGAACTGTAATAATTATACTTATTACTTATATTATTATCAATATAACATGCATTATTACCCATATAATGGAGGTATTATCGCAAGAACTGTAATAATTATACTTATTACTTATACTATTAGCAATATAACGTGCATTATTAACCATATAATGCAGTTATTATCGCCAGAACTGTAATAATTATACTTATTACTTATATTATTCTCATTATAACATGCATTATTACCCATATTATGCAGTTATTATCGCTAGAACTATAATAAATATACGTATTACTTTCATAATCATCAATATAACATGCAGTATTACCCATATAATTGAGGTATTATCGCTAGAACTGTAATAATTATACTTATTACTTATATTATTATCAATATAACATGCATTATTACCCATATAATGGAGGTATTATCGCAAGAACTGTAATAATTATACTTATTACTTATACTATTTGCGATATAACGTGCATTATTAACCATATAATGCAGTTATTATCGCCAGAACTGTAATAATTATACTTATTACTTATATTATTCTCATTATAACATGCATTATTACCCATATTATGCAGTTATTATCGCTAGAACTATAATAAATATACGTATTACTTTCATTATCATCAATATAACATGCATTATTACCCATATAATTGAGGTATTATCGCTAGAACTGTAATAATTATACTTATTACTTATATTATTATCAATATAACATGCATTATTACCCATATTATGCAGTTATTATCTCGAGAACTGTAATAATTATACTTATTACTTATATTATTATCAATATAACATGCATTATTACCCATATTATGCAGTTATTATCGCTAGAACTATAATAAATATACGTATTACTTTCATTATCATCAATATAACATGCATTATTACCCATATTATGCTGTTATTATCGATAGAACTGTAATAAATATACTTATTACTTTTATTATTATCAATATAACATGCACTATTTGCCATATTTTACTATTATTATCGCTAGAACTATAATAATTATACTTATTACTCCCGATATTATCAATATAACATGCATTATTACCCATATAATGCAGTTATTATCGCTAGAACTGTAATAATTATACTTATTACTTATCTTATTAGCAATATAACGTGCATTATTACCCATATAATGCAGTTATTATCGCTAGAACTGTAATAATTATACTTATTACTTATATTATTATCAATATAACATGCATTATTACCCATATAATGGAGGTATTATCGCAAGAACTGTAATAATTATACTTATTCCTTATACTATTAGCAATATAACGTGCATTATTACCCATATAATGCAGTTATTATCGCCAGAACTGTAATAATTATACTTATTACTTATATTATTCTCAATATAACATGCATTATTACCCATACTATGCAGTTATTATCGCTAGAACTATAATAAATGTACGTATTACTTTCAATATCATCAATATAACACGCATTATTACCCATATAATGGAGGTATTATCGCTAGAACTGTAATAATTATACTTATTACTCCCGATATTATCAATATAACATGCATTATTACCCATATAATGCAGTTATTATCGCTAGAACTGTAATAATTATACTTATTACTTATATTATTATCAATATAACATGCATTATTACCCATATAATGGAGGTATTATCGCAAGAACTGTAATAATTATACTTATTACTTATACTATTAGCAATATAACGTGCATTATTAACCATATAATGCAGTTATTATCGCCAGAACTGTAATAATTATACTTATTACTTATATTATTCTCATTATAACATGCATTATTACCCATATTATGCAGTTATTATCGCTAGAACTATAATAAATATACGTATTACTTTCATTATCATCAACATAACATGCATTATTCCCCATATAATTGAGGTATTATCGCTAGAACTGTAATAATTATACTTATTACTTATATTATTATCAATATAACATGCATTATTACCCATATAATGGAGGTATTATCGCAAGAACTGTAATAATTATACTTATTACTTATACTATTAGCAATATAACGTGCATTATTAACCATATAATGCAGTTATTATCGCCAGAACTGTAATAATTATACTTATTACTTATATTATTCTCATTATAACATGCATTATTACCCATATTATGCAGTTATTATCGCTAGAACTATAATAAATATACGTATTACTTTCATTATCATCAATATAACATGCATTATTACCCATATAATTGAGGTATTATCGCTAGAACTGTAATAATTATACTTATTACTCATATTGTTATCAATATAACATGCATTATTACCCATATTATGCAGTTATTATCTCGAGAACTGTAATAATTATACTTATTACTTATATTATTATCAATATAACATGCATTATTACCCATATTATGCAGTTATTATCGCTAGAACTATAATAAATATACGTATTACTTTCATTATCATCAATATAACATGCATTATTACCCATATTATGCTGTTATTATCGATAGAACTGTAATAAATATACTTATTACTTTTATTATTATCAATATAACATGCACTATTTGCCATATTTTACTATTATTATCGCTAGAACTATAATAATTATACTTATTACTCCCGATATTATCAATATAACATGCATTATTACCCATATAATGCAGTTATTATCGCTAGAACTGTAATAATTATACTTATTACTTATATTATTAGCAATATAACGTGCATTATTACCCATATAATGCAGTTATTATCGCTAGAACTGTAATAATTATACTTATTACTTATATTATTATCAACATAACATGCATTATTACCCATATAATGGAGGTATTATCGCAAGAACTGTAATAATTATACTTATTACTTATACTATTAGCAATATAACGTGCATTATTAACCATATAATGCAGTTATTATCGCCAGAACTGTAATAATTATACTTATTACTTGTATTATTCTCATTATAACATGCATTATTACCCATATTATGCAGTTATTATCGCTAGAACTGTAATAATTGTACTCATTACTTATATTATTAGCAATATAACGTGCGTTATTACCCATATTATGTAGTTATTATCGCTAGAACTGTAATAATTATACTTATTACTTATATTATTATCAATATAACATGCATTATTACCCATATAATGCAGTTATTATCGCTAGAACTGTAATAATTATACTTATTACTTATATTATTATCAATATAACGTGCATTATTACCCATATAATGCAGTTATTATCGCCAGAACTGTAATAATTATACTTATTACTTATATTATTCTCAATATAACATGCATTATTACCCATACTATGCAGTTATTATCGCTAGAACTATAATAAATATACGTATTACTTTCAATATCATCAATATAACACGCATTATTACCCATATAATGGAGGTATTATCGCTAGAACTGTAATAATTATACTTATTGCTTATATTATTATCAATATAACATGCATTATTACCCATATTATGCAGTTATTATCTCTAGAACCATAATAAGTATACTTATTATTCCCAATATTATCAATATAACATGCATTATTACCCATATAATGCAGTTATTATCGCTATAACTGTAATAATTATACTTATTACTTATATTATTATCAATATAACATGCATTATTACCCATATAATGGAGGTATTATCGCAAGAACTGTAATAATTATACTTATTACTTATACTATTAGCAATATAACGTGCATTATTAACCATATAATGCAGTTATTATCGCCAGAACTGTAATAATTATACTTATTACTTATATTATTCTCATTATAACATGCATTATTACCCATATTATGCAGTTATTATCGCTAGAACTATAATAAATATACGTATTACTTTCATTATCATCAATATAACATGCATTATTACCCATATAATTGAGGTATTATCGCTAGAACTGTAATAATTATACTTATTACTTATATTATTATCAATATAACATGCATTATTACCCATATAATGGAGGTATTATCGCAAGTACTGTAATAATTATACTTATTACTTATACTATTAGCAATATAACGTGCATTATTACCCATATAATGCAGTTATAATCGCCAGAACTGTAATAATTATACTTATTACTTATATTATTCTCAATATAACATGCATTATTACCCATACTATGCAGTTATTATCGCTAGAACTATAATAAATATACGTACTACTTTCAATATCATCAATATAACACGCATTATTACCCATATAATGGAGGTATTATCGCTAGAACTGTAATAATTATACTTATTACTTATATTATTATCAATATAACATGCATTATTACCCATATTATGCAGTTATTATCTCTAGAACCATAATAAGTATACTTATTACTCCCAATATTATCAATATAACATGCATTATTACCCATATAATGCTGTTATTATCGCTAGAACTGTAATAATTATACTTATTACTTATATTGTTAGCAATATAACGTGCATTATTACCCATATAATGCAGTTATTATCGCTAGAACTGTAATAATTATACTTATTACTTATATTATTCTCATTATAACATGCATTATTACCCATATTATGCAGTTATTATCGCTAGAACTATAATAAATATTCGTATTACTTTCATTATCATCAATATAACATGCATTATTACCCATATAATGCAGTTATTATCGCTAGAACTGTAATAATTATACTTATTACTTATATTATTATCAATATAACATGCATTATTACCCATATAATGGAGGTATTATCGCAAGAACTGTAATAATTATACTTATTACTTATATTATTAGCAATATAACGTGCATTATTACCCATATAATGCAGTTATTATCGCTAGAACTGTAATAATTATACTTATTACTCCCGATATTATCAATATAACATGCATTATTACCCATATAATGCAGTTATTATCGCTAGAACTATAATAAATATACGTATTACTTTCATTATCATCAATATAACATGCATTATTACCCATATAATTGAGGTATTATCGCTAGAACTGTAATAATTATACTTATTACTTATATTATTATCAATATAACATGCATTATTACCCATATTATGCAGTTATTATCTCTAGAACTGTAATAATTATACTTATTACTTATATTATTATCAATATAACATGCATTATTACCCATATTATGCAGTTATTATCGCTAGAACTATAATAAATATACGTATTACTTTCATTATCATCAATATAACATGCATTATTACCCATATTATGCTGTTATTATCGATAGAACTGTAATAAATATACTTATTACTTTTATTATTATCAATATAACATGCACTATTTGCCATATTTTACTATTATTATCGCTAGAACTATAATAATTATACTTATTACTCCCGATATTATCAATATAACATGCATTATTACCCATATAATGCAGTTATTATCGCTAGAACTGTAATAATTATACTTATTACTTATCTTATTAGCAATATAACGTGCATTATTACCCATATAATGCAGTTATTATCGCTAGAACTGTAATAATTATACTTATTACTTATATTATTATCAATATAACATGCATTATTACCCATATAATGGAAGTTTTATCGCAAGAACTGTAATAATTATACTTATTATTTATACTATTAGCAATTAACGTGCATTATTACCCATATAATGCAGTTATTATCGCCAGAACTGTAATAATTATACTTATTACTTATATCATTCTCAATATAACATGCATTGTTACACATACTATGCAGTTATTATCGCTAGAACTATAATAAATATACGTATTACTTTCAATATCATCAATATAACACGCATTATTACCCATATAATGGAGGTATTATCGCTAGAACTGTAATAATTATACTTATTACTTATATTATTATCAATATAACATGCATTATTACCCATATAATGCAGTTATTATCGCTAGAACTGTAATAATTATACTTATTACTTATATTGTTAGCAATATAACGTGCATTATTACCCATATAATGCAGTTATTATCGCTAGAACTGTAATAATTATACTTATTACTTATATTATTATCAATATAACATGCATTATTACTCATATTATGCAG
The DNA here is from genome assembly GCA_963576845.1 of Megachile leachella. Classification (NCBI taxonomy): domain Eukaryota; kingdom Metazoa; phylum Arthropoda; class Insecta; order Hymenoptera; family Megachilidae; genus Megachile; species Megachile leachella. The sequence continues at coordinate 838,694 of CAUYWW010000124.1, read as the reverse complement.
TTATTATCGCTGGAACTATAATAAATATACGTATTACCTTTATTATCATCAATATAACATGCATTATTACCCATATTATGCAGTTATTATCCATAGAACTGTAATAAATATACTTATTACTTTTATTATTATCAATATAACATGCACTATTTGCCATATTTTACTATTATTATCGCTAGAACCATAATAAATATACTTATTACTCCCAATATTATCAATATAACATGCATTTTTACCCATATAATGCAGTTATTATCGCTAGAACTGTAATAATTATACTTATTACTTATATTATTATCAATATAACATGCATTATTACCCATATTATGCAGTTATTATCGATAGAACTGTAATAATTATACTTATTACTTATACTATTATCAATATAACATGCATTATTACCCATATTATGCAGTTATTATCTCTAGAACCATAATAAATATACTTATTACTCCCAATATTATCAATATAACATGCATTATCACCCATATAATGCAGTTATTATCGCTAGAACTGTAATAATTATACTTATTACTTATATTGTTAGCAATATAACGTGCATTATTACCCATATAATGCAGTTATTATCGCTAGAACTGTAATAATTATACTTATTACTCATATTATTATCAATATAACATGCACTATTTGCCATATTTTACTATTATTATCGCTAGAACTATAATAAATATACGTATTACTTTTATTATTATCAATATAACATGCACTATTTGCCATATTTTACTATTATTATCGCTAGAACTATAATAATTATACTTATTACTCCCGATATTATCAATATAACATGCATTATTACCCATATAATGCAGTTATTATCGCTAGAACTATAATAAATATACGTATTACTTTCATTATCATCAATATAACATGCATTATTACCCATATAATTGAGGTATTATCGCTAGAACTGTAATAATTATACTTATTACTTATATTATTATCAATATGACATGCATTATTACCCATATTATGCAGTTATTATCTGTAGAACTGTAATAATTATACTTATTACTTATATTATTATCAATATAACATGCATTATTACCCATATTATGCAGTTATTATCGCTAGAACTATAATAAATATACGTATTACTTTCATTATCATCAATATAACATGCATTATTACCCATATTATGCTGTTGTTATCGATAGAACTGTAATAAATATACTTATTACTTTTATTATTATCAATATAACATGCACTATTTGCCATATTTTACTATTATTATCGCTAGAACTATAATAATTATACTTATTACTCCCGATATTATCAATATAACATGCATTATTACCCATATAATGCAGTTATTATCGCTAGAACTGTAATAATTATACTTATTACTTATATTATTAGCAATATAACGTGCATTATTACCCATATAATGCAGTTATTATCGCTAGAACTGTAATAATTATACTTATTACTTATATTATTATCAATATAACATGCATTATTACCCATATAATGGAGGTATTATCGCAAGAACTGTAATAATTATACTTATTACTTATACTATTAGCAATATAACGTGCATTATTAACCATATAATGCAGTTATTATCGCCAGAACTGTAATAATTATACTTATTACTTGTATTATTCTCATTATAACATGCATTATTACCCATATTATGCAGTTATTATCGCTAGAACTGTAATAATTGTACTCATTACTTATATTATTAGCAATATAACGTGCGTTATTACCCATATTATGTAGTTATTATCGCTAGAACTGTAATAATTATACTTATTACTTATATTATTATCAATATAACATGCATTATTACCCATATAATGCAGTTATTATCGCTAGAACTGTAATAATTATACTTATTACTTATATTATTATCAATATAACGTGCATTATTACCCATATAATGCAGTTATTATCGCCAGAACTGTAATAATTATACTTATTACTTATATTATTCTCAATATAACATGCATTATTACCCATACTATGCAGTTATTATCGCTAGAACTATAATAAATATACGTATTACTTTCAATATCATCAATATAACACGCATTATTACCCATATAATGGAGGTATTATCGCTAGAACTGTAATAATTATACTTATTGCTTATATTATTATCAATATAACATGCATTATTACCCATATTATGCAGTTATTATCTCTAGAACCATAATAAGTATACTTATTATTCCCAATATTATCAATATAACATGCATTATTACCCATATAATGCAGTTATTATCGCTATAACTGTAATAATTATACTTATTACTTATATTATTATCAATATAACATGCATTATTACCCATATAATGGAGGTATTATCGCAAGAACTGTAATAATTATACTTATTACTTATACTATTAGCAATATAACGTGCATTATTAACCATATAATGCAGTTATTATCGCCAGAACTGTAATAATTATACTTATTACTTATATTATTCTCATTATAACATGCATTATTACCCATATTATGCAGTTATTATCGCTAGAACTATAATAAATATACGTATTACTTTCATTATCATCAATATAACATGCATTATTACCCATATAATTGAGGTATTATCGCTAGAACTGTAATAATTATACTTATTACTTATATTATTATCAATATAACATGCATTATTACCCATATAATGGAGGTATTATCGCAAGTACTGTAATAATTATACTTATTACTTATACTATTAGCAATATAACGTGCATTATTACCCATATAATGCAGTTATAATCGCCAGAACTGTAATAATTATACTTATTACTTATATTATTCTCAATATAACATGCATTATTACCCATACTATGCAGTTATTATCGCTAGAACTATAATAAATATACGTACTACTTTCAATATCATCAATATAACACGCATTATTACCCATATAATGGAGGTATTATCGCTAGAACTGTAATAATTATACTTATTACTTATATTATTATCAATATAACATGCATTATTACCCATATTATGCAGTTATTATCTCTAGAACCATAATAAGTATACTTATTACTCCCAATATTATCAATATAACATGCATTATTACCCATATAATGCTGTTATTATCGCTAGAACTGTAATAATTATACTTATTACTTATATTGTTAGCAATATAACGTGCATTATTACCCATATAATGCAGTTATTATCGCTAGAACTGTAATAATTATACTTATTACTTATATTATTCTCATTATAACATGCATTATTACCCATATTATGCAGTTATTATCGCTAGAACTATAATAAATATTCGTATTACTTTCATTATCATCAATATAACATGCATTATTACCCATATAATGCAGTTATTATCGCTAGAACTGTAATAATTATACTTATTACTTATATTATTATCAATATAACATGCATTATTACCCATATAATGGAGGTATTATCGCAAGAACTGTAATAATTATACTTATTACTTATATTATTAGCAATATAACGTGCATTATTACCCATATAATGCAGTTATTATCGCTAGAACTGTAATAATTATACTTATTACTCCCGATATTATCAATATAACATGCATTATTACCCATATAATGCAGTTATTATCGCTAGAACTATAATAAATATACGTATTACTTTCATTATCATCAATATAACATGCATTATTACCCATATAATTGAGGTATTATCGCTAGAACTGTAATAATTATACTTATTACTTATATTATTATCAATATAACATGCATTATTACCCATATTATGCAGTTATTATCTCTAGAACTGTAATAATTATACTTATTACTTATATTATTATCAATATAACATGCATTATTACCCATATTATGCAGTTATTATCGCTAGAACTATAATAAATATACGTATTACTTTCATTATCATCAATATAACATGCATTATTACCCATATTATGCTGTTATTATCGATAGAACTGTAATAAATATACTTATTACTTTTATTATTATCAATATAACATGCACTATTTGCCATATTTTACTATTATTATCGCTAGAACTATAATAATTATACTTATTACTCCCGATATTATCAATATAACATGCATTATTACCCATATAATGCAGTTATTATCGCTAGAACTGTAATAATTATACTTATTACTTATCTTATTAGCAATATAACGTGCATTATTACCCATATAATGCAGTTATTATCGCTAGAACTGTAATAATTATACTTATTACTTATATTATTATCAATATAACATGCATTATTACCCATATAATGGAAGTTTTATCGCAAGAACTGTAATAATTATACTTATTATTTATACTATTAGCAATTAACGTGCATTATTACCCATATAATGCAGTTATTATCGCCAGAACTGTAATAATTATACTTATTACTTATATCATTCTCAATATAACATGCATTATTACACATACTATGCAGTTATTATCGCTAGAACTATAATAAATATACGTATTACTTTCAATATCATCAATATAACACGCATTATTACCCATATAATGGAGGTATTATCGCTAGAACTGTAATAATTATACTTATTACTTATATTATTATCAATATAACATGCATTATTACCCATATTATGCAGTTATTATCTCTAGAACCATAATAAGTATACTTATTATTCCCAATATTATCAATATAACATGCATTATTACCCATATAATGCAGTTATTATCGCTAGAACTGTAATAATTATACTTATTACTTATATTGTTAGCAATATAACGTGCATTATTACCCATATAATGCAGTTATTATCGCTAGAACTGTAATAATTATACTTATTACTTATATTATTATCAATATAACATGCATTATTACTCATATTATGCAGTTATTATCGCTGGAACTATAATAAATATACGTATTACCTTTATTATCATCAATATAACATGCATTATTACCCATATTATGCAGTTATTATCCATAGAACTGTAATAAATATACTTATTACTTTTATTATTATCAATATAACATGCACTATTTGCCATATTTTACTATTATTATCGCTAGAACCATAATAAATATACTTATTACTCCCAATATTATCAATATAACATGCATTTTTACCCATATAATGCAGTTATTATCGCTAGAACTGTAATAATTATACTTATTACTTATATTATTATCAATATAACATGCATTATTACCCATATTATGCAGTTATTATCGATAGAACTGTAATAATTATACTTATTACTTATACTATTATCAATATAACATGCATTATTACCCATATTATGCAGTTATTATCTCTAGAACCATAATAAATATACTTATTACTCCCAATATTATCAATATAACATGCATTATCACCCATATAATGCAGTTATTATCGCTAGAACTGTAATAATTATACTTATTACTTATATTGTTAGCAATATAACGTGCATTATTACCCATATAATGCAGTTATTATCGCTAGAACTGTAATAATTATACTTATTACTCATATTATTATCAATATAACATGCACTATTTGCCATATTTTACTATTATTATCGCTAGAACTATAATAAATATACGTATTACTTTTATTATTATCAATATAACATGCACTATTTGCCATATTTTACTATTATTATCGCTAGAACTATAATAATTATACTTATTACTCCCGATATTATCAATATAACATGCATTATTACCCATATAATGCAGTTATTATCGCTAGAACTATAATAAATATACGTATTACTTTCATTATCATCAATATAACATGCATTATTACCCATATAATTGAGGTATTATCGCTAGAACTGTAATAATTATACTTATTACTTATATTATTATCAATATGACATGCATTATTACCCATATTATGCAGTTATTATCTGTAGAACTGTAATAATTATACTTATTACTTATATTATTATCAATATAACATGCATTATTACCCATATTATGCAGTTATTATCGCTAGAACTATAATAAATATACGTATTACTTTCATTATCATCAATATAACATGCATTATTACCCATATTATGCTGTTGTTATCGATAGAACTGTAATAAATATACTTATTACTTTTATTATTATCAATATAACATGCACTATTTGCCATATTTTACTATTATTATCGCTAGAACTATAATAATTATACTTATTACTCCCGATATTATCAATATAACATGCATTATTACCCATATAATGCAGTTATTATCGCTAGAACTGTAATAATTATACTTATTACTTATCTTATTAGCAATATAACGTGCATTATTACCCATATAATGCAGTTATTATCGCTAGAACTGTAATAATTATACTTATTACTTATATTATTATCAATATAACATGCATTATTACCCATATAATGGAAGTATTATCGCAAGAACTGTAATAATTATACTTATTATTTATACTATTAGCAATATAACGTGCATTATTACCCATATAATGCAGTTATTATCGCCAGAACTGTAATAATTATACTTATTACTTATATCATTCTCAATATAACATGCATTATTACCCATACTATGCAGTTATTATCGCTAGAACTATAATAAATATACGTATTACTTTCAATATCATCAATATAACACGCATTATTACCCATATAATGGAGGTATTATCGCTAGAACTGTAATAATTATACTTATTACTTATATTATTATCAATATAACATGCATTATTACCCATATTATGCAGTTATTATCTCTAGAACCATAATAAGTATACTTATTATTCCCAATATTATCAATATAACATGCATTATTACCCATATAATGCAGTTATTATCACTAGAACTGTAATAATTATACTTATTACTTATATTGTTAGCAATATAACGTGCATTATTACCCATATAATGCAGTTATTATCGCCAGAACTGTAATAATTATACCTATTACTTATATTATTATCAATATAACATGCATTATTACCCATATTATGCAGTTATTATCCATAGAACTGTAATAAATATACTTATTACTTTTATTATTATCAATATAACATGCACTATTTGCCATATTTTACTATTATTATCGCTAGAACCATAATAAATATACTTATTACTCCCAATATTATCAATATAACATGCATTTTTACCCATATAATGCAGTTATTATCGCTAGAACTGTAATAATTATACTTATTACTTATATTATTCTCAATATAACATGCATTATTACCCATATTATGCAGTTATTATCTCTAGAACCATAATAAATATACTTATTACTCCCAATATTATCAATATAACATGCATTATTACCCATATAATGCAGTTATTATCGCCAGAACTGTAATAATTATACTTATTACTTGTATTATTCTCATTATAACATGCATTATTACCCATACTATGCAGTTATTATCGCTAGAACTATAATAAATATACGTATTACTTTCAATATCATCAATATAACACGCATTATTACCCATATAATGGAGGTATTATCGCAAGAACTGTAATAATTATACTTATTACTTATACTATTAGCAATATAACGTGCATTATTAACCATATAATGCAGTTATTATCGCCAGAACTGTAATAATTATACTTATTACTTGTATTATTCTCATTATAACATGCATTATTACCCATATTATGCAGTTATTATCGCTAGAACTATAATAAATATACGTATTACTTTCATTATCATCAATATAACATGCATTATTACCCATATAATGCAGTTATTATCGCTAGAACTGTAATAATTATACTTATTACTTATATTGTTAGCAATATAACGTGCATGATTACCCATATAATGCAGTTATTATCGCTAGAACTGTAATAATTATACTTATTACTTATATTATTCTCAATATAACATGCATTATTACCCATACTATGCAGTTATTATCGCTAGAACTATAATAAATGTACGTATTACTTTCAATATCATCAATATAACACGCATTATTACCCATATAATGGAGGTATTATCGCTAGAACTGTAATAATTATACTTATTGCTTATATTATTATCAATATAACATGCATTATTACCCATATTATGCAGTTATTATCTCTAGAACCATAATAAGTATACTTATTATTCCCAATATTATCAATATAACATGCATTATTACCCATATAATGCAGTTATTATCGCTATAACTGTAATAATTATACTTATTACTTATATTATTATCAATATAACATGCATTATTACCCATATAATGGAGGTATTATCGCAAGAACTGTAATAATTATACTTATTACTTATACTATTAGCAATATAACGTGCATTATTAACCATATAATGCAGTTATTATCGCCAGAACTGTAATAATTATACTTATTACTTATATTATTCTCATTATAACATGCATTATTACCCATATTATGCAGTTATTATCGCTAGAACTATAATAAATATACGTATTACTTTCATTATCATCAATATAACATGCATTATTACCCATATAATTGAGGTATTATCGCTAGAACTGTAATAATTATACTTATTACTTATATTATTATCAATATAACATGCATTATTACCCATATAATGGAGGTATTATCGCAAGTGCTGTAATAATTATACTTATTACTTATACTATTAGCAATATAACGTGCATTATTACCCATATAATGCAGTTATTATCGCTAGAACTGTAATAATTATACTTATTACTTATATTATTATCAATATAACATGCATTATTACCCATATAATGGAAGTATTATCGCAAGAACTGTAATAATTATACTTATTATTTATACTATTAGCAATTAACGTGCATTATTACCCATATAATGCAGTTATTATCGCCAGAACTGTAATAATTATACTTATTACTTATATCATTCTCAATATAACATGCATTATTACACATACTATGCAGTTATTATCGCTAGAACTATAATAAATATACGTATTACTTTCAATATCATCAATATAACACGCATTATTACCCATATAATGGAGGTATTATCGCTAGAACTGTAATAATTATACTTATTACTTATATTATTATCAATATAACATGCATTATTACCCATATTATGCAGTTATTATCTCTAGAACCATAATAAGTATACTTATTATTCCCAATATTATCAATATAACATGCATTATTACCCATATAATGCAGTTATTATCGCTAGAACTGTAATAATTATACTTATTACTTATATTGTTAGCAATATAACGTGCATTATTACCCATATAATGCAGTTATTATCGCTAGAACTGTAATAATTATACTTATTACTTATATTATTAGCAATATAACGTGCATTATTACACATATAATGCAGTTATTATCGCTAGAACTGTAATAATTATACTTATTCCTTATATTATTATCAATATAACATGCATTATTACCCATATTATGCAGTTATTATCTCTAGAACCATAATAAGTATACTTATTACTCCCAATATTATCAATATAACATGCATTATTACCCATGTAATGCTGTTATTATCGCTAGAACTGTAATAATTATACTTATTCCTTATATTGTTAGCAATATAACGTGCATTATTACCCATATAATGCAGTTATTATCGCTAGAACCGTAATAATTATACTTATTACTCATATTATTATCAATATAACATGCACTATTTGCCATATTTTACTATTATTATCGCTAGAACTATAATAAATATACTTATTACTTTTATTATTATCAATATAACATGCACTATTTGCCATATTTTACTATTATTATCGCTAGAACTATAATAATTATACTTATTACTCCCGATATTATCAATATAACATGCATTATTACCCATATAATGCAGTTATTATCGCTAGAACTATAATAAATATACGTATTACTTTCATTATCATCAATATAACATGCATTATTACCCATATAATTGAGGTATTATCGCTAGAACTGTAATAATTATACTTATTACTTATATTATTATCAATATAACATGCATTATTACCCATATTATGCAGTTATTATCTCTAGAACTGTAATAATTATACTTATTACTTATATTATTATCAATATAACATGCATTATTACCCATATTATGCAGTTATTATCGCTAGAACTATAATAAATATACGTATTACTTTCATTATCATCAATATAACATGCATTATTACCCATATTATGCTGTTGTTATCGATAGAACTGTAATAAATATACTTATTACTTTTATTATTATCAATATAACATGCACTATTTGCCATATTTTACTATTATTATCGCTAGAACTATAATAATTATACTTATTACTCCCGATATTATCAATATAACATGCATTATTACCCATATAATGCAGTTATTATCGCTAGAACTGTAATAATTATACTTATTACTTATCTTATTAGCAATATAACGTGCATTATTACCCATATAATGCAGTTATTATCGCTAGAACTGTAATAATTATACTTATTACTTATATTATTATCAATATAACATGCATTATTACCCATATAATGGAAGTATTATCGCAAGAACTGTAATAATTATACTTATTATTTATACTATTAGCAATATAACGTGCATTATTACCCATATAATGCAGTTATTATCGCCAGAACTGTAATAATTATACTTATTACTTATATCATTCTCAATATAACATGCATTATTACCCATACTATGCAGTTATTATCGCTAGAACTATAATAAATATACGTATTACTTTCAATATCATCAATATAACACGCATTATTACCCATATAATGGAGGTATTATCGCTAGAACTGTAATAATTATACTTATTACTTATATTATTATCAATATAACATGCATTATTACCCATATTATGCAGTTATTATCTCTAGAACCATAATAAGTATACTTATTATTCCCAATATTATCAATATAACATGCATTATTACCCATATAATGCAGTTATTATCGCTAGAACTGTAATAATTATACTTATTACTTATATTGTTAGCAATATAACGTGCATTATTACCCATATAATGCAGTTATTATCGCCAGAACTGTAATAATTATACCTATTACTTATATTATTATCAATATAACATGCATTATTACCCATATTATGCAGTTATTATCCATAGAACTGTAATAAATATACTTATTACTTTTATTATTATCAATATAACATGCACTATTTGCCATATTTTACTATTATTATCGCTAGAACCATAATAAATATACTTATTACTCCCAATATTATCAATATAACATGCATTTTTACCCATATAATGCAGTTATTATCGCTAGAACTGTAATAATTATACTTATTACTTATATTATTCTCAATATAACATGCTTTATTACCCATATTATGCAGTTATTATCTCTAGAACCATAATAAATATACTTATTACTCCCAATATTATCAATATAACATGCATTATTACCCATATAATGCAGTTATTATCGCCAGAACTGTAATAATTATACTTATTACTTGTATTATTCTCATTATAACATGCATTATTACCCATACTATGCAGTTATTATCGCTAGAACTATAATAAATATACGTATTACTTTCAATATCATCAATATAACACGCATTATTACCCATATAATGGAGGTATTATCGCAAGAACTGTAATAATTATACTTATTACTTATACTATTAGCAATATAACGTGCATTATTAACCATATAATGCAGTTATTATCGCCAGAACTGTAATAATTATACTTATTACTTGTATTATTCTCATTATAACATGCATTATTACCCATATTATGCAGTTATTATCGCTAGAACTATAATAAATATACGTATTACTTTCATTATCATCAATATAACATGCATTATTACCCATATAATGCAGTTATTATCGCTAGAACTGTAATAATTATACTTATTACTTATATTGTTAGCAATATAACGTGCATTATTACCCATATAATGCAGTTATTATCGCTAGAACTGTAATAATTATACTTATTACTTATATTATTAGCAATATAACGTGCATTATTACACATATAATGCAGTTATTATCGCTAGAACTGTAATAATTATACTTATTCCTTATATTATTATCAATATAACATGCATTATTACCCATATTATGCAGTTATTATCTCTAGAACCATAATAAGTATACTTATTACTCCCAATATTATCAATATAACATGCATTATTACCCATGTAATGCTGTTATTATCGCTAGAACTGTAATAATTATACTTATTCCTTATATTGTTAGCAATATAACGTGCATTATTACCCATATAATGCAGTTATTATCGCTAGAACCGTAATAATTATACTTATTACTCATATTATTATCAATATAACATGCACTATTTGCCATATTTTACTATTATTATCGCTAGAACTATAATAAATATACTTATTACTTTTATTATTATCAATATAACATGCACTATTTGCCATATTTTACTATTATTATCGCTAGAACTATAATAATTATACTTATTACTCCCGATATTATCAATATAACATGCATTATTACCCATATAATGCAGTTATTATCGCTAGAACTATAATAAATATACGTATTACTTTCATTATCATCAATATAACATGCATTATTACCCATATAATTGAGGTATTATCGCTAGAACTGTAATAATTATACTTATTACTTATATTATTATCAATATAACATGCATTATTACCCATATTATGCAGTTATTATCTCTAGAACTGTAATAATTATACTTATTACTTATATTATTATCAATATAACATGCATTATTACCCATATTATGCAGTTATTATCGCTAGAACTATAATAAATATACGTATTACTTTCATTATCATCAATATAACATGCATTATTACCCATATTATGCTGTTGTTATCGATAGAACTGTAATAAATATACTTATTACTTTTATTATTATCAATATAACATGCACTATTTGCCATATTTTACTATTATTATCGCTAGAACTATAATAATTATACTTATTACTCCCGATATTATCAATATAACATGCATTATTACCCATATAATGCAGTTATTATCGCTAGAACTGTAATAATTATACTTATTACTTATCTTATTAGCAATATAACGTGCATTATTACCCATATAATGCAGTTATTATCGCTAGAACTGTAATAATTATACTTATTACTTATATTATTATCAATATAACATGCATTATTACCCATATAATGGAAGTATTATCGCAAGAACTGTAATAATTATACTTATTATTTATACTATTAGCAATATAACGTGCATTATTACCCATATAATGCAGTTATTATCGCCAGAACTGTAATAATTATACTTATTACTTATATCATTCTCAATATAACATGCATTATTACCCATACTATGCAGTTATTATCGCTAGAACTATAATAAATATACGTATTACTTTCAATATCATCAATATAACACGCATTATTACCCATATAATGGAGGTATTATCGCTAGAACTGTAATAATTATACTTATTACTTATATTATTATCAATATAACATGCATTATTACCCATATTATGCAGTTATTATCTCTAGAACCATAATAAGTATACTTATTATTCCCAATATTATCAATATAACATGCATTATTACCCATATAATGCAGTTATTATCGCTAGAACTGTAATAATTATACTTATTACTTATATTGTTAGCAATATAACGTGCATTATTACCCATATAATGCAGTTATTATCGCCAGAACTGTAATAATTATACCTATTACTTATATTATTATCAATATAACATGCATTATTACCCATATTATGCAGTTATTATCCATAGAACTGTAATAAATATACTTATTACTTTTATTATTATCAATATAACATGCACTATTTGCCATATTTTACTATTATTATCGCTAGAACCATAATAAATATACTTATTACTCCCAATATTATCAATATAACATGCATTTTTACCCATATAATGCAGTTATTATCGCTAGAACTGTAATAATTATACTTATTACTTATATTATTCTCAATATAACATGCTTTATTACCCATATTATGCAGTTATTATCTCTAGAACCATAATAAATATACTTATTACTCCCAATATTATCAATATAACATGCATTATTACCCATATAATGCAGTTATTATCGCCAGAACTGTAATAATTATACTTATTACTTGTATTATTCTCATTATAACATGCATTATTACCCATACTATGCAGTTATTATCGCTAGAACTATAATAAATATACGTATTACTTTCAATATCATCAATATAACACGCATTATTACCCATATAATGGAGGTATTATCGCAAGAACTGTAATAATTATACTTATTACTTATACTATTAGCAATATAACGTGCATTATTAACCATATAATGCAGTTATTATCGCCAGAACTGTAATAATTATACTTATTACTTGTATTATTCTCATTATAACATGCATTATTACCCATATTATGCAGTTATTATCGCTAGAACTATAATAAATATACGTATTACTTTCATTATCATCAATATAACATGCATTATTACCCATATAATGCAGTTATTATCGCTAGAACTGTAATAATTATACTTATTACTTATATTGTTAGCAATATAACGTGCATGATTACCCATATAATGCAGTTATTATCGCTAGAACTGTAATAATTATACTTATTACTTATATTATTATCAATATAACGTGCATTATTACCCATATAATGCAGTTATTATCGCCAGAACTGTAATAATTATACTTATTACTTATATTATTCTCAATATAACATGCATTATTACCCATACTATGCAGTTATTATCGCTAGAACTATAATAAATATACGTATTACTTTCAATATCATCAATATAACACGCATTATTACCCATATAATGGAGGTATTATCGCTAGAACTGTAATAATTATACTTATTGCTTATATTATTATCAATATAACATGCATTATTACCCATATTATGCAGTTATTATCTCTAGAACCATAATAAGTATACTTATTATTCCCAATATTATCAATATAACATGCATTATTACCCATATAATGCAGTTATTATCGCTATAACTGTAATAATTATACTTATTACTTATATTATTATCAATATAACATGCATTATTACCCATATAATGGAGGTATTATCGCAAGAACTGTAATAATTATACTTATTACTTATACTATTAGCAATATAACGTGCATTATTAACCATATAATGCAGTTATTATCGCCAGAACTGTAATAATTATACTTATTACTTATATTATTCTCATTATAACATGCATTATTACCCATATTATGCAGTTATTATCGCTAGAACTATAATAAATATACGTATTACTTTCAATATCATCAATATAACACGCATTATTACCCATATAATGGAGGTATTATCGCTAGAACTGTAATAATTATACTTATTACTTATATTATTATCAATATAACATGCATTATTACCCATATTATGCAGTTATTATCTCTAGAACCATAATAAGTATACTTATTATTCCCAATATTATCAATATAACATGCATTATTACCCATATAATGCAGTTATTATCGCTAGAACTGTAATAATTATACTTATTACTTATATTGTTAGCAATATAACGTGCATTATTACCCATATAATGCAGTTATTATCGCTAGAACTGTAATAATTATACTTATTACTTATATTATTATCAATATAACATGCATTATTACTCATATTATGCAGTTATTATCGCTGGAACTATAATAAATATACGTATTACCTTTATTATCATCAATATAACATGCATTATTACCCATATTATGCAGTTATTATCCATAGAACTGTAATAAATATACTTATTACTTTTATTATTATCAATATAACATGCACTATTTGCCATATTTTACTATTATTATCGCTAGAACCATAATAAATATACTTATTACTCCCAATATTATCAATATAACATGCATTTTTACCCATATAATGCAGTTATTATCGCTAGAACTGTAATAATTATACTTATTACTTATATTATTATCAATATAACATGCATTATTACCCATATTATGCAGTTATTATCGATAGAACTGTAATAATTATACTTATTACTTATACTATTATCAATATAACATGCATTATTACCCATATTATGCAGTTATTATCTCTAGAACCATAATAAATATACTTATTACTCCCAATATTATCAATATAACATGCATTATCACCCATATAATGCAGTTATTATCGCTAGAACTGTAATAATTATACTTATTACTTATATTGTTAGCAATATAACGTGCATTATTACCCATATAATGCAGTTATTATCGCTAGAACTGTAATAATTATACTTATTACTCATATTATTATCAATATAACATGCACTATTTGCCATATTTTACTATTATTATCGCTAGAACTATAATAAATATACGTATTACTTTTATTATTATCAATATAACATGCACTATTTGCCATATTTTACTATTATTATCGCTAGAACTATAATAATTATACTTATTACTCCCGATATTATCAATATAACATGCATTATTACCCATATAATGCAGTTATTATCGCTAGAACTATAATAAATATACGTATTACTTTCATTATCATCAATATAACATGCATTATTACCCATATAATTGAGGTATTATCGCTAGAACTGTAATAATTATACTTATTACTTATATTATTATCAATATGACATGCATTATTACCCATATTATGCAGTTATTATCTGTAGAACTGTAATAATTATACTTATTACTTATATTATTATCAATATAACATGCATTATTACCCATATTATGCAGTTATTATCGCTAGAACTATAATAAATATACGTATTACTTTCATTATCATCAATATAACATGCATTATTACCCATATTATGCTGTTGTTATCGATAGAACTGTAATAAATATACTTATTACTTTTATTATTATCAATATAACATGCACTATTTGCCATATTTTACTATTATTATCGCTAGAACTATAATAATTATACTTATTACTCCCGATATTATCAATATAACATGCATTATTACCCATATAATGCAGTTATTATCGCTAGAACTGTAATAATTATACTTATTACTTATCTTATTAGCAATATAACGTGCATTATTACCCATATAATGCAGTTATTATCGCTAGAACTGTAATAATTATACTTATTACTTATATTATTATCAATATAACATGCATTATTACCCATATAATGGAAGTATTATCGCAAGAACTGTAATAATTATACTTATTATTTATACTATTAGCAATATAACGTGCATTATTACCCATATAATGCAGTTATTATCGCCAGAACTGTAATAATTATACTTATTACTTATATCATTCTCAATATAACATGCATTATTACCCATACTATGCAGTTATTATCGCTAGAACTATAATAAATATACGTATTACTTTCAATATCATCAATATAACACGCATTATTACCCATATAATGGAGGTATTATCGCTAGAACTGTAATAATTATACTTATTACTTATATTATTATCAATATAACATGCATTATTACCCATATTATGCAGTTATTATCTCTAGAACCATAATAAGTATACTTATTATTCCCAATATTATCAATATAACATGCATTATTACCCATATAATGCAGTTATTATCACTAGAACTGTAATAATTATACTTATTACTTATATTGTTAGCAATATAACGTGCATTATTACCCATATAATGCAGTTATTATCGCCAGAACTGTAATAATTATACCTATTACTTATATTATTATCAATATAACATGCATTATTACCCATATTATGCAGTTATTATCCATAGAACTGTAATAAATATACTTATTACTTTTATTATTATCAATATAACATGCACTATTTGCCATATTTTACTATTATTATCGCTAGAACCATAATAAATATACTTATTACTCCCAATATTATCAATATAACATGCATTTTTACCCATATAATGCAGTTATTATCGCTAGAACTGTAATAATTATACTTATTACTTATATTATTCTCAATATAACATGCATTATTACCCATATTATGCAGTTATTATCTCTAGAACCATAATAAATATACTTATTACTCCCAATATTATCAATATAACATGCATTATTACCCATATAATGCAGTTATTATCGCCAGAACTGTAATAATTATACTTATTACTTGTATTATTCTCATTATAACATGCATTATTACCCATACTATGCAGTTATTATCGCTAGAACTATAATAAATATACGTATTACTTTCAATATCATCAATATAACACGCATTATTACCCATATAATGGAGGTATTATCGCAAGAACTGTAATAATTATACTTATTACTTATACTATTAGCAATATAACGTGCATTATTAACCATATAATGCAGTTATTATCGCCAGAACTGTAATAATTATACTTATTACTTGTATTATTCTCATTATAACATGCATTATTACCCATATTATGCAGTTATTATCGCTAGAACTATAATAAATATACGTATTACTTTCATTATCATCAATATAACATGCATTATTACCCATATAATGCAGTTATTATCGCTAGAACTGTAATAATTATACTTATTACTTATATTGTTAGCAATATAACGTGCATGATTACCCATATAATGCAGTTATTATCGCTAGAACTGTAATAATTATACTTATTACTTATATTATTCTCAATATAACATGCATTATTACCCATACTATGCAGTTATTATCGCTAGAACTATAATAAATGTACGTATTACTTTCAATATCATCAATATAACACGCATTATTACCCATATAATGGAGGTATTATCGCTAGAACTGTAATAATTATACTTATTGCTTATATTATTATCAATATAACATGCATTATTACCCATATTATGCAGTTATTATCTCTAGAACCATAATAAGTATACTTATTATTCCCAATATTATCAATATAACATGCATTATTACCCATATAATGCAGTTATTATCGCTATAACTGTAATAATTATACTTATTACTTATATTATTATCAATATAACATGCATTATTACCCATATAATGGAGGTATTATCGCAAGAACTGTAATAATTATACTTATTACTTATACTATTAGCAATATAACGTGCATTATTAACCATATAATGCAGTTATTATCGCCAGAACTGTAATAATTATACTTATTACTTATATTATTCTCATTATAACATGCATTATTACCCATATTATGCAGTTATTATCGCTAGAACTATAATAAATATACGTATTACTTTCATTATCATCAATATAACATGCATTATTACCCATATAATTGAGGTATTATCGCTAGAACTGTAATAATTATACTTATTACTTATATTATTATCAATATAACATGCATTATTACCCATATAATGGAGGTATTATCGCAAGTACTGTAATAATTATACTTATTACTTATACTATTAGCAATATAACGTGCATTATTACCCATATAATGCAGTTATTATCGCTAGAACTGTAATAATTATACTTATTACTTATATTATTATCAATATAACATGCATTATTACCCATATAATGGAAGTATTATCGCAAGAACTGTAATAATTATACTTATTATTTATACTATTAGCAATTAACGTGCATTATTACCCATATAATGCAGTTATTATCGCCAGAACTGTAATAATTATACTTATTACTTATATCATTCTCAATATAACATGCATTATTACACATACTATGCAGTTATTATCGCTAGAACTATAATAAATATACGTATTACTTTCAATATCATCAATATAACACGCATTATTACCCATATAATGGAGGTATTATCGCTAGAACTGTAATAATTATACTTATTACTTATATTATTATCAATATAACATGCATTATTACCCATATTATGCAGTTATTATCTCTAGAACCATAATAAGTATACTTATTATTCCCAATATTATCAATATAACATGCATTATTACCCATATAATGCAGTTATTATCGCTAGAACTGTAATAATTATACTTATTACTTATATTGTTAGCAATATAACGTGCATTATTACCCATATAATGCAGTTATTATCGCTAGAACTGTAATAATTATACTTATTACTTATATTATTAGCAATATAACGTGCATTATTACACATATAATGCAGTTATTATCGCTAGAACTGTAATAATTATACTTATTCCTTATATTATTATCAATATAACATGCATTATTACCCATATTATGCAGTTATTATCTCTAGAACCATAATAAGTATACTTATTACTCCCAATATTATCAATATAACATGCATTATTACCCATGTAATGCTGTTATTATCGCTAGAACTGTAATAATTATACTTATTCCTTATATTGTTAGCAATATAACGTGCATTATTACCCATATAATGCAGTTATTATCGCTAGAACCGTAATAATTATACTTATTACTCATATTATTATCAATATAACATGCACTATTTGCCATATTTTACTATTATTATCGCTAGAACTATAATAAATATACTTATTACTTTTATTATTATCAATATAACATGCACTATTTGCCATATTTTACTATTATTATCGCTAGAACTATAATAATTATACTTATTACTCCCGATATTATCAATATAACATGCATTATTACCCATATAATGCAGTTATTATCGCTAGAACTATAATAAATATACGTATTACTTTCATTATCATCAATATAACATGCATTATTACCCATATAATTGAGGTATTATCGCTAGAACTGTAATAATTATACTTATTACTTATATTATTATCAATATAACATGCATTATTACCCATATTATGCAGTTATTATCTCTAGAACTGTAATAATTATACTTATTACTTATATTATTATCAATATAACATGCATTATTGCCCATATTATGCAGTTATTATCGCTAGAACTATAATAAATATACGTATTACTTTCATTATCATCAATATAACATGCATTATTACCCATATTATGCTGTTGTTATCGATAGAACTGTAATAAATATACTTATTACTTTTATTATTATCAATATAACATGCACTATTTGCCATATTTTACTATTATTATCGCTAGAACTATAATAATTATACTTATTACTCCCGATATTATCAATATAACATGCATTATTACCCATATAATGCAGTTATTATCGCTAGAACTGTAATAATTATACTTATTACTTATCTTATTAGCAATATAACGTGCATTATTACCCATATAATGCAGTTATTATCGCTAGAACTGTAATAATTATACTTATTACTTATATTATTATCAATATAACATGCATTATTACCCATATAATGGAAGTATTATCGCAAGAACTGTAATAATTATACTTATTATTTATACTATTAGCAATATAACGTGCATTATTACCCATATAATGCAGTTATTATCGCCAGAACTGTAATAATTATACTTATTACTTATATCATTCTCAATATAACATGCATTATTACCCATACTATGCAGTTATTATCGCTAGAACTATAATAAATATACGTATTACTTTCAATATCATCAATATAACACGCATTATTACCCATATAATGGAGGTATTATCGCTAGAACTGTAATAATTATACTTATTACTTATATTATTATCAATATAACATGCATTATTACCCATATTATGCAGTTATTATCTCTAGAACCATAATAAGTATACTTATTATTCCCAATATTATCAATATAACATGCATTATTACCCATATAATGCAGTTATTATCGCTAGAACTGTAATAATTATACTTATTACTTATATTGTTAGCAATATAACGTGCATTATTACCCATATAATGCAGTTATTATCGCCAGAACTGTAATAATTATACCTATTACTTATATTATTATCAATATAACATGCATTATTACCCATATTATGCAGTTATTATCCATAGAACTGTAATAAATATACTTATTACTTTTATTATTATCAATATAACATGCACTATTTGCCATATTTTACTATTATTATCGCTAGAACCATAATAAATATACTTATTACTCCCAATATTATCAATATAACATGCATTTTTACCCATATAATGCAGTTATTATCGCTAGAACTGTAATAATTATACTTATTACTTATATTATTCTCAATATAACATGCATTATTACCCATATTATGCAGTTATTATCTCTAGAACCATAATAAATATACTTATTACTCCCAATATTATCAATATAACATGCATTATTACCCATATAATGCAGTTATTATCGCCAGAACTGTAATAATTATACTTATTACTTGTATTATTCTCATTATAACATGCATTATTACCCATACTATGCAGTTATTATCGCTAGAACTATAATAAATATACGTATTACTTTCAATATCATCAATATAACACGCATTATTACCCATATAATGGAGGTATTATCGCAAGAACTGTAATAATTATACTTATTACTTATACTATTAGCAATATAACGTGCATTATTAACCATATAATGCAGTTATTATCGCCAGAACTGTAATAATTATACTTATTACTTGTATTATTCTCATTATAACATGCATTATTACCCATATTATGCAGTTATTATCGCTAGAACTATAATAAATATACGTATTACTTTCATTATCATCAATATAACATGCATTATTACCCATATAATGCAGTTATTATCGCTAGAACTGTAATAATTATACTTATTACTTATATTGTTAGCAATATAACGTGCATGATTACCCATATAATGCAGTTATTATCGCTAGAACTGTAATAATTATACTTATTACTTATATTATTATCAATATAACGTGCATTATTACCCATATAATGCAGTTATTATCGCCAGAACTGTAATAATTATACTTATTACTTATATTATTCTCAATATAACATGCATTATTACCCATACTATGCAGTTATTATCGCTAGAACTATAATAAATATACGTATTACTTTCAATATCATCAATATAACACGCATTATTACCCATATAATGGAGGTATTATCGCTAGAACTGTAATAATTATACTTATTGCTTATATTATTATCAATATAACATGCATTATTACCCATATTATGCAGTTATTATCTCTAGAACCATAATAAGTATACTTATTATTCCCAATATTATCAATATAACATGCATTATTACCCATATAATGCAGTTATTATCGCTATAACTGTAATAATTATACTTATTACTTATATTATTATCAATATAACATGCATTATTACCCATATAATGGAGGTATTATCGCAAGAACTGTAATAATTATACTTATTACTTATACTATTAGCAATATAACGTGCATTATTAACCATATAATGCAGTTATTATCGCCAGAACTGTAATAATTATACTTATTACTTATATTATTCTCATTATAACATGCATTATTACCCATATTATGCAGTTATTATCGCTAGAACTATAATAAATATACGTATTACTTTCAATATCATCAATATAACACGCATTATTACCCATATAATGGAGGTATTATCGCTAGAACTGTAATAATTATACTTATTACTTATATTATTATCAATATAACATGCATTATTACCCATATTATGCAGTTATTATCTCTAGATCCATAATAAGTATACTTATTATTCCCAATATTATCAATATAACATGCATTATTACCCATATAATGCAGTTATTATCGCTAGAACTGTAATAATTATACTTATTACTTATATTGTTAGCAATATAACGTGCATTATTACCCATATAATGCAGTTATTATCGCTAGAACTGTAATAATTATACTTATTACTTATATTATTATCAATATAACATGCATTATTACCCATATTATGCAGTTATTATCGCTGGAACTATAATAAATATACGTATTACCTTTATTATCATCAATATAACATGCATTATTACCCATATTATGCAGTTATTATCCATAGAACTGTAATAAATATACTTATTACTTTTATTATTATCAATATAACATGCACTATTTGCCATATTTTACTATTATTATCGCTAGAACCATAATAAATATACTTATTACTGCCAATATTATCAATATAACATGCATTTTTACCCATATAATGCAGTTATTATCGCTAGAACTGTAATAATTATACTTATTACTTATATTATTATCAATATAACATGCATTATTACCCATATTATGCAGTTATTATCGATAGAACTGTAATAATTATACTTATTACTTATACTATTATCAATATAACATGCATTATTACCCATATTATGCAGTTATTATCTCTAGAACCATAATAAATATACTTATTACTCCCAATATTATCAATATAACATGCATTATCACCCATATAATGCAGTTATTATCGCTAGAACTGTAATAATTATACTTATTACTTATATTGTTAGCAATATAACGTGCATTATTACCCGTATTATGCAGTTATTATCTCTAGAACCATAATAAGTATACTTATTACTCCCAATATTAGCAATATAACGTGCATTATTACCCATATAATGCAGTTATTATCGCCAGAACTGTAATAATTATACTTATTACTTATATTATTCTCAATATAACATGCATTATTACCCATACTATGCAGTTATTATCGCTAGAACTATAATAAATATACGTATTACTTTCAATATCATCAATATAACACGCATTATTACCCATATAATGGAGGTATTATCGCTAGAACTGTAATAATTATACTTATTACTTATATTATTATCAATATAACATGCATTATTACCCATATTATGCAGTTATTATCTCTAGAACCATAATAAGTATACTTATTATTCCCAATATTATCAATATAACATGCATTATTACCCATATAATGCAGTTATTATCGCTAGAACTGTAATAATTATACTTATTACTTATATTATTAGCAATATAACGTGCATTATTACACATATAATGCAGTTATTATCGCTAGAACTGTAATAATTATACTTATTCCTTATATTATTATCAATATAACATGCATTATTACCCATATTATGCAGTTATTATCTCTAGAACCATAATAAGTATACTTATTACTCCCAATATTATCAATATAACATGCATTATTACCCATATAATGCTGTTATTATCGCTAGAACTGTAATAATTATACTTATTCCTTATATTGTTAGCAATATAACGTGCATTATTACCCATATAATGCAGTTATTATCGCTAGAACTGTAATAATTATACTTATTACTCATATTATTATCAATATAACATGCACTATTTGCCATATTTTACTATTATTATCGCTAGAACTATAATAAATATACTTATTACTTTTATTATTATCAATATAACATGCACTATTTGCCATATTTTACTATTATTATCGCTAGAACTATAATAATTATACTTATTACTCCCGATATTATCAATATAACATGCATTATTACCCATATAATGCAGTTATTATCGCTAGAACTATAATAAATATACGTATTACTTTCATTATCATCAATATAACATGCATTATTACCCATATAATTGAGGTATTATCGCTAGAACTGTAATAATTATACTTATTACTTATATTATTATCAATATAACATGCATTATTACCCATATTATGCAGTTATTATCTCTAGAACTGTAATAATTATACTTATTACTTATATTATTATCAATATAACATGCATTATTACCCATATTATGCAGTTATTATCGCTAGAACTATAATAAATATACGTATTACTTTCATTATCATCAATATAACATGCATTATTACCCATATTATGCTGTTGTTATCGATAGAACTGTAATAAATATACTTATTACTTTTATTATTATCAATATAACATGCACTATTTGCCATATTTTACTATTATTATCGCTAGAACTATAATAATTATACTTATTACTCCCGATATTATCAATATAACATGCATTATTACCCATATAATGCAGTTATTATCGCTAGAACTGTAATAATTATACTTATTACTTATCTTATTAGCAATATAACGTGCATTATTACCCATATAATGCAGTTATTATCGCTAGAACTGTAATAATTATACTTATTACTTATATTATTATCAATATAACATGCATTATTACCCATATAATGGAAGTATTATCGCAAGAACTGTAATAATTATACTTATTATTTATACTATTAGCAATATAACGTGCAATATTACCCATATAATGCAGTTATTATCGCCAGAACTGTAATAATTATACTTATTACTTATATCATTCTCAATATAACATGCATTATTACCCATACTATGCAGTTATTATCGCTAGAACTATAATAAATATACGTATTACTTTCAATATCATCAATATAACACGCATTATTACCCATATAATGGAGGTATTATCGCTAGAACTGTAATAATTATACTTATTACTTATATTATTATCAATACAACATGCATTATTACCCATATTATGCAGTTATTATCTCTAGAACCATAATAAGTATACTTATTATTCCCAATATTATCAATATAACATGCATTATTACCCATATAATGCAGTTATTATCGCTAGAACTGTAATAATTATACTTATTACTTATATTGTTAGCAATATAACGTGCATTATTACCCATATAATGCAGTTATTATCGCCAGAACTGTAATAATTATACTTATTACTTATATTATTATCAATATAACATGCATTATTACCCATATTATGCAGTTATTATCCATAGAACTGTAATAAATATACTTATTACTTTTATTATTATCAATATAACATGCACTATTTGCCATATTTTACTATTATTATCGCTAGAACCATAATAAATATACTTATTACTCCCAATATTATCAATATAACATGCATTTTTACCCATATAATTGAGGTATTATCGCTAGAACTGTAATAATTATACTTATTACTTATATTATTATCAATATAACATGCATTATTACCCATATTATGCAGTTATTATCTCTAGAACTGTAATAATTATACTTATTACTTATATTATTATCAATATAACATGCATTATTACCCATATTATGCAGTTATTATCGCTAGAACTATAATAAATATACGTATTACTTTCATTATCATCAATATAACATGCATTATTACCCATATTATGCTGTTGTTATCGATAGAACTGTAATAAATATACTTATTACTTTTATTATTATCAATATAACATGCACTATTTGCCATATTTTACTATTATTATCGCTAGAACTATAATAATTATACTTATTACTCCCGATATTATCAATATAACATGCATTATTACCCATATAATGCAGTTATTATCGCTAGAACTGTAATAATTATACTTATTACTTATCTTATTAGCAATATAACGTGCATTATTACCCATATAATGCAGTTATTATCGCTAGAACTGTAATAATTATACTTATTACTTATATTATTATCAATATAACATGCATTATTACCCATATAATGGAAGTATTATCGCAAGAACTGTAATAATTATACTTATTATTTATACTATTAGCAACATAACGTGCAATATTACCCATATAATGCAGTTATTATCGCCAGAACTGTAATAATTATACTTATTACTTATATCATTCTCAATATAACATGCATTATTACCCATACTATGCAGTTATTATCGCTAGAACTATAATAAATATACGTATTACTTTCAATATCATCAATATAACACGCATTATTACCCATATAATGGAGGTATTATCGCTAGAACTGTAATAATTATACTTATTACTTATATTATTATCAATATAACATGCATTATTACCCATATTATGCAGTTATTATCTCTAGAACTGTAATAATTATACTTATTACTTATATTATTATCAATATAACATGCATTATTACCCATATTATGCAGTTATTATCGCTTGAACTATAATAAATATACGTATTACTTTCATTATCATCAATATAACATGCATTATTACCCATATTATGCTGTTGTTATCGATAGAACTGTAATAAATATACTTATTACTTTTATTATTATCAATATAACATGCACTATTTGCCATATTTTACTATTATTATCGCTAGAACTATAATAATTATACTTATTACTCCCGATATTATCAATATAACATGCATTATTACCCATATTATGCAGTTATTATCGCTAGAACTATAATAAATATACGTATTACTTTCAATATCATCAATATAACACGCATTATTACCCATATAATGGAGGTATTATCGCTAGAACTGTAATAATTATACTTATTACTTATATTATTATCAATATAACATGCATTATTACCCATATTATGCAGTTATTATCTCTAGAACTGTAATAATTATACTTATTACTTATATTATTATCAATATAACATGCATTATTACCCATATTATGCAGTTATTATCGCTAGAACTATAATAAATATACGTATTACTTTCATTATCATCAATATAACATGCATTATTACCCATATTATGCTGTTGTTATCGATAGAACTGTAATAAATATACTTATTACTTTTATTATTATCAATATAACATGCACTATTTGCCATATTTTACTATTATTATCGCTAGAACTATAATAATTATACTTATTACTCCCGATATTATCAATATAACATGCATTATTACCCATATAATGCAGTTATTATCGCTAGAACTGTAATAATTATACTTATTACTTATCTTATTAGCAATATAACGTGCATTATTACCCATATAATGCAGTTATTATCGCTAGAACTGTAATAATTATACTTATTACTTATATTATTATCAATATAACATGCATTATTACCCATATTATGCAGTTATTATCTCTAGAACCATAATAAGTATACTTATTATTCCCAATATTATCAATATAACATGCATTATTACCCATATAATGCAGTTATTATCGCTAGAACTGTAATAATTATACTTATTACTTATATTGTTAGCAATATAACGTGCATTATTACCCATATAATGCAGTTATTATCGCCAGAACTGTAATAATTATACTTATTACTTATATTATTATCAATATAACATGCATTATTACCCATATTATGCAGTTATTATCCATAGAACTGTAATAAATATACTTATTACTTTTATTATTATCAATATAACATGCACTATTTGCCATATTTTACTATTATTATCGCTAGAACCATAATAAATATACTTATTACTCCCAATATTATCAATATAACATGCATTTTTACCCATATAATGCAGTTATTATCGCTAGAACTGTAATAATTATACTTATTACTTATATTATTCTCAATATAACATGCATTATTACCCATATTATGCAGTTATTATCGATAGAACTGTAATAATTATACTTATTACTTATATTATTATCAATATAACCTGCATTATTACCCATATTATGCAGTTATTATCTCTAGAACCATAATAAATATACTTATTACTCCCAATATTATCAATATAACATGCATTATTACCCATATAATGCAGTTATTATCGCCAGAACTGTAATAATTATACTTATTACTTGTATTATTCTCATTATAACATGCATTATTACCCATACTATGCAGTTATTATCGCTAGAACTATAATAAATATACGTATTACTTTCAATATCATCAATATAACACGCATTATTACCCATATAATGGAGGTATTATCGCAAGAACTGTAATAATTATACTTATTACTTATACTATTAGCAATATAACGTGCATTATTAACCATATAATGCAGTTATTATCGCCAGAACT
This sequence comes from Megachile leachella, assembly GCA_963576845.1. Taxonomy (NCBI): domain Eukaryota; kingdom Metazoa; phylum Arthropoda; class Insecta; order Hymenoptera; family Megachilidae; genus Megachile; species Megachile leachella. Next base: position 809,298 of record CAUYWW010000124.1, on the reverse strand, counting down.
GTAATAATTATACTTATTACTTGTATTATTCTCATTATAACATGCATTATTACCCATATTATGCAGTTATTATCGCTAGAACTATAATAAATATACGTATTACTTTCATTATCATCAATATAACATGCATTATTACCCATATAATGCAGTTATTATCGCTAGAACTGTAATAATTATACTTATTACTTATATTATTATCAATATAACATGCATTATTACCCATATAATGGAAGTATTATCGCAAGAACTGTAATAATTATACTTATTATTTATACTATTAGCAATATAACGTGCAATATTACCCATATAATGCAGTTATTATCGCCAGAACTGTAATAATTATACTTATTACTTATATTATTATCAATATAACATGCATTATTACCCATATTATGCAGTTATTATCCATAGAACTGTAATAAATATACTTATTACTTTTATTATTATCAATATAACATGCACTATTTGCCATATTTTACTATTATTATCGCTAGAACCATAATAAATATACTTATTACTCCCAATATTATCAATATAACATGCATTTTTACCCATATAATTGAGGTATTATCGCTAGAACTGTAATAATTATACTTATTACTTATATTATTATCAATATAACATGCATTATTACCCATATTATGCAGTTATTATCTCTAGAACTGTAATAATTATACTTATTACTTATATTATTATCAATATAACATGCATTATTACCCATATTATGCAGTTATTATCGCTAGAACTATAATAAATATACGTATTACTTTCATTATCATCAATATAACATGCATTATTACCCATATTATGCTGTTGTTATCGATAGAACTGTAATAAATATACTTATTACTTTTATTATTATCAATATAACATGCACTATTTGCCATATTTTACTATTATTATCGCTAGAACTATAATAATTATACTTATTACTCCCGATATTATCAATATAACATGCATTATTACCCATATAATGCAGTTATTATCGCTAGAACTGTAATAATTATACTTATTACTTATCTTATTAGCAATATAACGTGCATTATTACCCATATAATGCAGTTATTATCGCTAGAACTGTAATAATTATACTTATTACTTATATTATTATCAATATAACATGCATTATTACCCATATAATGGAAGTATTATCGCAAGAACTGTAATAATTATACTTATTATTTATACTATTAGCAATATAACGTGCAATATTACCCATATAATGCAGTTATTATCGCCAGAACTGTAATAATTATACTTATTACTTATATCATTCTCAATATAACATGCATTATTACCCATACTATGCAGTTATTATCGCTAGAACTATAATAAATATACGTATTACTTTCAATATCATCAATATAACACGCATTATTACCCATATAATGGAGGTATTATCGCTAGAACTGTAATAATTATACTTATTACTTATATTGTTAGCAATATAACGTGCATTATTACCCATATAATGCAGTTATTATCGCCAGAACTGTAATAATTATACTTATTACTTATATTATTATCAATATAACATGCATTATTACCCATATTATGCAGTTATTATCTCTAGAACCATAATAAGTATACTTATTATTCCCAATATTATCAATATAACATGCATTATTACCCATATAATGCAGTTATTATCGCTAGAACTGTAATAATTATACTTATTACTTATATTGTTAGCAATATAACGTGCATTATTACCCATATAATGCAGTTATTATCGCCAGAACTGTAATAATTATACTTATTACTTATATTATTATCAATATAACATGCATTATTACCCATATTATGCAGTTATTATCCATAGAACTGTAATAAATATACTTATTACTTTTATTATTATCAATATAACATGCACTATTTGCCATATTTTACTATTATTATCGCTAGAACCATAATAAATATACTTATTACTCCCAATATTATCAATATAACATGCATTTTTACCCATATAATGCAGTTATTATCGCTAGAACTGTAATAATTATACTTATTACTTATATTATTCTCAATATAACATGCATTATTACCCATATTATGCAGTTATTATCGATAGAACTGTAATAATTATACTTATTACTTATATTATTATCAATATAACCTGCATTATTACCCATATTATGCAGTTATTATCTCTAGAACCATAATAAATATACTTATTACTCCCAATATTATCAATATAACATGCATTATTACCCATATAATGCAGTTATTATCGCCAGAACTGTAATAATTATACTTATTACTTGTATTATTCTCATTATAACATGCATTATTACCCATACTATGCAGTTATTATCGCTAGAACTATAATAAATATACGTATTACTTTCAATATCATCAATATAACACGCATTATTACCCATATAATGGAGGTATTATCGCAAGAACTGTAATAATTATACTTATTACTTATACTATTAGCAATATAACGTGCATTATTAACCATATAATGCAGTTATTATCGCCAGAACTGTAATAATTATACTTATTACTTGTATTATTCTCATTATAACATGCATTATTACCCATATTATGCAGTTATTATCGCTAGAACTATAATAAATATACGTATTACTTTCATTATCATCAATATAACATGCATTATTACCCATATAATGCAGTTATTATCGCTAGAACTGTAATAATTATACTTATTACTTATATTGTTAGCAATATAACGTGCATGATTACCCATATAATGCAGTTATTATCGCTAGAACTGTAATAATTATACTTATTACTTATATTATTATCAATATAACGTGCATTATTACCCATATAATGCAGTTATTATCGCCAGAACTGTAATAATTATACTTATTACTTATATTATTCTCAATATAACATGCATTATTACCCATACTATGCAGTTATTATCGCTAGAACTATAATAAATATACGTATTACTTTCAATATCATCAATATAACGCGCATTATTACCCATATAATGGAGGTATTATCGCTAGAACTGTAATAATTATACTTATTGCTTATATTATTATCAATATAACATGCATTATTACCCATATTATGCAGTTATTATCTCTAGAACCATAATAAGTATACTTATTATTCCCAATATTATCAATATAACATGCATTATTACCCATATAATGCAGTTATTATCGCTATAACTGTAATAATTATACTTATTACTTATATTATTATCAATATAACATGCATTATTACCCATATAATGGAGGTATTATCGCAAGAACTGTAATAATTATACTTATTACTTATACTATTAGCAATATAACGTGCATTATTAACCATATAATGCAGTTATTATCGCCAGAACTGTAATAATTATACTTATTACTTATATTATTCTCATTATAACATGCATTATTACCCATATTATGCAGTTATTATCGCTAGAACTATAATAAATATACGTATTACTTTCATTATCATCAATATAACATGCATTATTACCCATATAATTGAGGTATTATCGCTAGAACTGTAATAATTATACTTATTACTTATATTATTATCAATATAACATGCATTATTACCCATATAATGGAGGTATTATCGCAAGTACTGTAATAATTATACTTATTACTTATACTATTAGCAATATAACGTGCATTATTACCCATATAATGCAGTTATTATCGCCAGAACTGTAATAATTATACTTATTACTTATATTATTCTCAATATAACATGCATTATTACCCATACTATGCAGTTATTATCGCTAGAACTATAATAAATATACGTATTACTTTCAATATCATCAATATAACACGCATTATTACCCATATAATGGAGGTATTATCGCTAGAACTGTAATAATTATACTTATTACTTATATTATTATCAATATAACATGCATTATTACCCATATTATGCAGTTATTATCTCTAGAACCATAATAAGTATACTTATTACTCCCAATATTATCAATATAACATGCATTATTACCCATATAATGCAGTTATTATCGCTAGAACTATAATAAATATACGTATTACTTTCATTATCATCAATATAACATGCATTATTACCCATATAATGCAGTTATTATCGCTAGAACTGTAATAATTATACTTATTACTTATATTGTTAGCAATATAACGTGCATGATTACCCATATAATGCAGTTATTATCGCTAGAACTGTAATAATTATACTTATTACTTATATTATTATCAATATAACGTGCATTATTACCCATATAATGCAGTTATTATCGCCAGAACTGTAATAATTATACTTATTACTTATATTATTCTCAATATAACATGCATTATTATCCATACTATGCAGTTATTATCGCTAGAACTATAATAAATATACGTATTACTTTCAATATCATCAATATAACACGCATTATTACCCATATAATGGAGGTATTATCGCTAGAACTGTAATAATTATACTTATTGCTTATATTATTATCAATATAACATGCATTATTACCCATATTATGCAGTTATTATCTCTAGAACCATAATAAGTATACTTATTATTCCCAATATTATCAATATAACATGCATTATTACCCATATAATGCAGTTATTATCGCTATAACTGTAATAATTATACTTATTACTTATATTATTATCAATATAACATGCATTATTACCCATATAATGGAGGTATTATCGCAAGAACTGTAATAATTATACTTATTACTTATACTATTAGCAATATAACGTGCATTATTAACCATATAATGCAGTTATTATCGCCAGAACTGTAATAATTATACTTATTACTTATATTATTCTCATTATAACATGCATTATTACCCATATTATGCAGTTATTATCGCTAGAACTATAATAAATATACGTATTACTTTCATTATCATCAATATAACATGCATTATTACCCATATAATGGAGGTATTATCGCTAGAACTGTAATAATTATACTTATTACTTATATTATTATCAATATAACATGCATTATTACCCATATTATGCAGTTATTATCTCTAGAACCATAATAAGTATACTTATTACTCCCAATATTATCAATATAACATGCATTATTACCCATATAATGCTGTTATTATCGCTAGAACTGTAATAATTATACTTATTACTTATATTGTTAGCAATATAACGTGCATTATTACCCATATAATGCAGTTATTATCGCTAGAACTGTAATAATTATACTTATTACTTATATTATTCTCATTATAACATGCATTATTACCCATATTATGCAGTTATTATCGCTAGAACTATAATAAATATTCGTATTACTTTCATTATCATCAATATAACATGCATTATTACCCATATAATGCAGTTATTATCGCTAGAACTGTAATAATTATACTTATTACTTATATTATTATCAATATAACATGCATTATTACCCATATAATGGAGGTATTATCGCAAGAACTGTAATAATTATACTTATTACTTATATTATTAGCAATATAACGTGCATTATTACCCATATAATGCAGTTATTATCGCTAGAACTGTAATAATTATACTTATTACTCCCGATATTATCAATATAACATGCATTATTACCCATATAATGCAGTTATTATCGCTAGAACTATAATAAATATACGTATTACTTTCATTATCATCAATATAACATGCATTATTACCCATATAATTGAGGTATTATCGCTAGAACTGTAATAATTATACTTATTACTTATATTGTTAGCAATATAACGTGCATGATTACCCATATAATGCAGTTATTATCGCTAGAACTGTAATAATTATACTTATTACTTATATTATTATCAATATAACGTGCATTATTACCCATATAATGGAGGTATTATCGCTAGAACTGTAATAATTATACTTATTACTTATATTATTCTCATTATAACATGCATTATTACCCATATTATGCAGTTATTATCGCTAGAACTATAATAAATATTCGTATTACTTTCATTATCATCAATATAACATGCATTATTACCCATATAATGCAGTTATTATCGCTAGAACTGTAATAATTATACTTATTACTTATATTGTTAGCAATATAACGTGCATGATTACCCATATAATGCAGTTATTATCGCTAGAACTGTAATAATTATACTTATTACTTATATTATTATCAATATAACGTGCATTATTACCCATATAATGCAGTTATTATCGCCAGAACTGTAATAATTATACTTATTACTTATATTATTCTCAATATAACATGCATTATTATCCATACTATGCAGTTATTATCGCTAGAACTATAATAAATATACGTATTACTTTCAATATCATCAATATAACACGCATTATTACCCATATAATGGAGGTATTATCGCTAGAACTGTAATAATTATACTTATTGCTTATATTATTATCAATATAACATGCATTATTACCCATATTATGCAGTTATTATCTCTAGAACCATAATAAGTATACTTATTATTCCCAATATTATCAATATAACATGCATTATTACCCATATAATGCAGTTATTATCGCTATAACTGTAATAATTATACTTATTACTTATATTATTATCAATATAACATGCATTATTACCCATATAATGGAGGTATTATCGCAAGAACTGTAATAATTATACTTATTACTTATACTATTAGCAATATAACGTGCATTATTAACCATATAATGCAGTTATTATCGCCAGAACTGTAATAATTATACTTATTACTTATATTATTCTCATTATAACATGCATTATTACCCATATTATGCAGTTATTATCGCTAGAACTATAATAAATATACGTATTACTTTCATTATCATCAATATAACATGCATTATTACCCATATAATTGAGGTATTATCGCTAGAACTGTAATAATTATACTTATTACTTATATTATTATCAATATAACATGCATTATTACCCATATAATGGAGGTATTATCGCAAGTACTGTAATAATTATACTTATTACTTATACTATTAGCAATATAACGTGCATTATTACCCATATAATGCAGTTATTATCGCCAGAACTGTAATAATTATACTTATTACTTATATTATTCTCAATATAACATGCATTATTACCCATACTATGCAGTTATTATCGCTAGAACTATAATAAATATACGTATTACTTTCAATATCATCAATATAACACGCATTATTACCCATATAATGGAGGTATTATCGCTAGAACTGTAATAATTATACTTATTACTTATATTATTATCAATATAACATGCATTATTACCCATATTATGCAGTTATTATCTCTAGAACCATAATAAGTATACTTATTACTCCCAATATTATCAATATAACATGCATTATTACCCATATAATGCTGTTATTATCGCTAGAACTGTAATAATTATACTTATTACTTATATTGTTAGCAATATAACGTGCATTATTACCCATATAATGCAGTTATTATCGCTAGAACTGTAATAATTATACTTATTACTTATATTATTCTCATTATAACATGCATTATTACCCATATTATGCAGTTATTATCGCTAGAACTATAATAAATATTCGTATTACTTTCATTATCATCAATATAACATGCATTATTACCCATATAATGCAGTTATTATCGCTAGAACTGTAATAATTATACTTATTACTTATATTATTATCAATATAACATGCATTATTACCCATATAATGGAGGTATTATCGCAAGAACTGTAATAATTATACTTATTACTTATATTATTAGCAATATAACGTGCATTATTACCCATATAATGCAGTTATTATCGCTAGAACTGTAATAATTATACTTATTACTCCCGATATTATCAATATAACATGCATTATTACCCATATAATGCAGTTATTATCGCTAGAACTATAATAAATATACGTATTACTTTCATTATCATCAATATAACATGCATTATTACCCATATAATTGAGGTATTATCGCTAGAACTGTAATAATTATACTTATTACTTATATTATTATCAATATAACATGCATTATTACCCATATTATGCAGTTATTATCTCTAGAACTGTAATAATTATACTTATTACTTATATTATTATCAATATAACATGCATTATTACCCATATTATGCAGTTATTATCGCTAGAACTATAATAAATATACGTATTACTTTCATTATCATCAATATAACATGCATTATTACCCATATTATGCTGTTATTATCGATAGAACTGTAATAAATATACTTATTACTTTTATTATTATCAATGTAACATGCACTATTTGCCATATTTTACTATTATTATCGCTAGAACTATAATAATTATACTTATTACTCCCGATATTATCAATATAACATGCATTATTACCCATATAATGCAGTTATTATCGCTAGAACTGTAATAATTATACTTATTACTTATCTTATTAGCAATATAACGTGCATTATTACCCATATAATGCAGTTATTATCGCTAGAACTGTAATAATTATACTTATTACTTATATTATTATCAATATAACATGCATTATTACCCATATAATGGAAGTATTATCGCAAGAACTGTAATAATTATACTTATTATTTATACTATTAGCAATATAACGTGCATTATTACCCATATAATGCAGTTATTATCGCCAGAACTGTAATAATTATACTTATTACTTATATCATTCTCAATATAACATGCATTATTACCCATACTATGCAGTTATTATCGCTAGAACTATAATAAATATACGTATTACTTTCAATATCATCAATATAACACGCATTATTACCCATATAATGGAGGTATTATCGCTAGAACTGTAATAATTATACTTATTACTTATATTATTATCAATATAACATGCATTATTACCCATATTATGCAGTTATTATCTCTAGAACCATAATAAGTATACTTATTATTCCCAATATTATCAATATAACATGCATTATTACCCATATAATGCAGTTATTATCGCTAGAACTGTAATAATTATACTTATTACTTATATTGTTAGCAATATAACGTGCATTATTACCCATATAATGCAGTTATTATCGCTAGAACTGTAATAATTATACTTATTACTTATATTATTATCAATATAACATGCATTATTACCCATATTATGCAGTTATTATCGCTGGAACTATAATAAATATACGTATTACCTTTATTATCATCAATATAACATGCATTATTACCCATATTATGCAGTTATTATCCATAGAACTGTAATAAATATACTTATTACTTTTATTATTATCAATATAACATGCACTATTTGCCATATTTTACTATTATTATCGCTAGAACCATAATAAATATACTTATTACTCCCAATATTATCAATACAACATGCATTTTTACCCATATAATGCAGTTATTATCGCTAGAACTGTAATAATTATACTTATTACTTATATTATTATCAATATAACATGCATTATTACCCATATTATGCAGTTATTATCGATAGAACTGTAATAATTATACTTATTACTTATATTATTATCAATATAACATGCATTATTACCCATATTATGCAGTTATTATCTCTAGAACCATAATAAATATACTTATTACTCCCAATATTATCAATATAACATGCATTATCACCCATATAATGCAGTTATTATCGCTAGAACTGTAATAATTCTACTTATTACTCCCGATATTATCAATATAACATGCATTATCACCCATATAATGCAGTTATTATCGCTAGAACTGTAATAATTCTACTTATTACTCCCGATATTATCAATATAACATGCATTATTACCCATATAATGCAGTTATTATCGCTAGAACTATAATAAATATACGTATTACTTTCATTATCATCAATATAACATGCATTATTACCCATATAATTGAGGTATTATCGCTAGAACTGTAATAATTATACTTATTACTTATATTGTTAGCAATATAACGTGCATGATTACCCATATAATGCAGTTATTATCGCTAGAACTGTAATAATTATACTTATTACTTATATTATTATCAATATAACGTGCATTATTACCCATATAATGGAGGTATTATCGCTAGAACTGTAATAATTATACTTATTACTTATATTATTCTCATTATAACATGCATTATTACCCATATTATGCAGTTATTATCGCTAGAACTATAATAAATATTCGTATTACTTTCATTATCATCAATATAACATGCATTATTACCCATATAATGCAGTTATTATCGCTAGAACTGTAATAATTATACTTATTACTTATATTGTTAGCAATATAACGTGCATGATTACCCATATAATGCAGTTATTATCGCTAGAACTGTAATAATTATACTTATTACTTATATTATTATCAATATAACGTGCATTATTACCCATATAATGCAGTTATTATCGCCAGAACTGTAATAATTATACTTATTACTTATATTATTCTCAATATAACATGCATTATTATCCATACTATGCAGTTATTATCGCTAGAACTATAATAAATATACGTATTACTTTCAATATCATCAATATAACACGCATTATTACCCATATAATGGAGGTATTATCGCTAGAACTGTAATAATTATACTTATTGCTTATATTATTATCAATATAACATGCATTATTACCCATATTATGCAGTTATTATCTCTAGAACCATAATAAGTATACTTATTATTCCCAATATTATCAATATAACATGCATTATTACCCATATAATGCAGTTATTATCGCTATAACTGTAATAATTATACTTATTACTTATATTATTATCAATATAACATGCATTATTACCCATATAATGGAGGTATTATCGCAAGAACTGTAATAATTATACTTATTACTTATACTATTAGCAATATAACGTGCATTATTAACCATATAATGCAGTTATTATCGCCAGAACTGTAATAATTATACTTATTACTTATATTATTCTCATTATAACATGCATTATTACCCATATTATGCAGTTATTATCGCTAGAACTATAATAAATATACGTATTACTTTCATTATCATCAATATAACATGCATTATTACCCATATAATTGAGGTATTATCGCTAGAACTGTAATAATTATACTTATTACTTATATTATTATCAATATAACATGCATTATTACCCATATAATGGAGGTATTATCGCAAGTACTGTAATAATTATACTTATTACTTATACTATTAGCAATATAACGTGCATTATTACCCATATAATGCAGTTATTATCGCCAGAACTGTAATAATTATACTTATTACTTATATTATTCTCAATATAACATGCATTATTACCCATACTATGCAGTTATTATCGCTAGAACTATAATAAATATACGTATTACTTTCAATATCATCAATATAACACGCATTATTACCCATATAATGGAGGTATTATCGCTAGAACTGTAATAATTATACTTATTACTTATATTATTATCAATATAACATGCATTATTACCCATATTATGCAGTTATTATCTCTAGAACCATAATAAGTATACTTATTACTCCCAATATTATCAATATAACATGCATTATTACCCATATAATGCTGTTATTATCGCTAGAACTGTAATAATTATACTTATTACTTATATTGTTAGCAATATAACGTGCATTATTACCCATATAATGCAGTTATTATCGCTAGAACTGTAATAATTATACTTATTACTTATATTATTCTCATTATAACATGCATTATTACCCATATTATGCAGTTATTATCGCTAGAACTATAATAAATATTCGTATTACTTTCATTATCATCAATATAACATGCATTATTACCCATATAATGCAGTTATTATCGCTAGAACTGTAATAATTATACTTATTACTTATATTATTATCAATATAACATGCATTATTACCCATATAATGGAGGTATTATCGCAAGAACTGTAATAATTATACTTATTACTTATATTATTAGCAATATAACGTGCATTATTACCCATATAATGCAGTTATTATCGCTAGAACTGTAATAATTATACTTATTACTCCCGATATTATCAATATAACATGCATTATTACCCATATAATGCAGTTATTATCGCTAGAACTATAATAAATATACGTATTACTTTCATTATCATCAATATAACATGCATTATTACCCATATAATTGAGGTATTATCGCTAGAACTGTAATAATTATACTTATTACTTATATTATTATCAATATAACATGCATTATTACCCATATTATGCAGTTATTATCTCTAGAACTGTAATAATTATACTTATTACTTATATTATTATCAATATAACATGCATTATTACCCATACTTTGCAGTTATTATCGCTAGAACTATAATAAATATACGTATTACTTTCATTATCATCAATATAACATGCATTATTACCCATATTATGCTGTTATTATCGATAGAACTGTAATAAATATACTTATTACTTTTATTATTATCAATATAACATGCACTATTTGCCATATTTTACTATTATTATCGCTAGAACTATAATAATTATACTTATTACTCCCGATATTATCAATATAACATGCATTATTACCCATATAATGCAGTTATTATCGCTAGAACTGTAATAATTATACTTATTACTTATCTTATTAGCAATATAACGTGCATTATTACCCATATAATGCAGTTATTATCGCTAGAACTGTAATAATTATACTTATTACTTATATTATTATCAATATAACATGCATTATTACCCATATAATGGAAGTATTATCGCAAGAACTGTAATAATTATACTTATTATTTATACTATTAGCAATATAACGTGCATTATTACCCATATAATGCAGTTATTATCGCCAGAACTGTAATAATTATACTTATTACTTATATCATTCTCAATATAACATGCATTATTACCCATACTATGCAGTTATTATCGCTAGAACTATAATAAATATACGTATTACTTTCAATATCATCAATATAACACGCATTATTACCCATATAATGGAGGTATTATCGCTAGAACTGTAATAATTATACTTATTACTTATATTATTATCAATATAACATGCATTATTACCCATATTATGCAGTTATTATCTCTAGAACCATAATAAGTATACTTATTATTCCCAATATTATCAATATAACATGCATTATTACCCATATAATGCAGTTATTATCGCTAGAACTGTAATAATTATACTTATTACTTATATTGTTAGCAATATAACGTGCATTATTACCCATATAATGCAGTTATTATCGCTAGAACTGTAATAATTATACTTATTACTTATATTATTATCAATATAACATGCATTATTACCCATATTATGCAGTTATTATCGCTGGAACTATAATAAATATACGTATTACCTTTATTATCATCAATATAACATGCATTATTACCCATATTATGCAGTTATTATCCATAGAACTGTAATAAATATACTTATTACTTTTATTATTATCAATATAACATGCACTATTTGCCATATTTTACTATTATTATCGCTAGAACCATAATAAATATACTTATTACTCCCAATATTATCAATACAACATGCATTTTTACCCATATAATGCAGTTATTATCGCTAGAACTGTAATAATTATACTTATTACTTATATTATTATCAATATAACATGCATTATTACCCATATTATGCAGTTATTATCGATAGAACTGTAATAATTATACTTATTACTTATATTATTATCAATATAACATGCATTATTACCCATATTATGCAGTTATTATCTCTAGAACCATAATAAATATACTTATTACTCCCAATATTATCAATATAACATGCATTATCACCCATATAATGCAGTTATTATCGCTAGAACTGTAATAATTCTACTTATTACTTATATTGTTAGCAATATAACGTGCATTATTACCCGTATTATGCAGTTATTATCTCTAGAACCATAATAAGTATACTTATTACTCCCAATATTAGCAATATAACGTGCATTATTACCCATATAATGCAGTTATTATCGCCAGAACTGTAATAATTATACTTATTACTTATATTATTCTCAATATAACATGCATTATTACCCATACTATGCAGTTATTATCGCTAGAACTATAATAAATATACGTATTACTTTCAATATCATCAATATAACACGCATTATTACCCATATAATGGAGGTATTATCGCTAGAACTGTAATAATTATACTTATTACTTATATTATTATCAATATAACATGCATTATTACCCATATTATGCAGTTATTATCTCTAGAACCATAATAAGTATACTTATTATTCCCAATATTATCAATATAACATGCATTATTACCCATATAATGCAGTTATTATCGCTAGAACTGTAATAATTATACTTATTACTTATATTATTAGCAATATAACGTGCATTATTACACATATAATGCAGTTATTATCGCTAGAACTGTAATAATTATACTTATTCCTTATATTATTATCAATATAACATGCATTATTACCCATATTATGCAGTTATTATCTCTAGAACCATAATAAGTATACTTATTACTCCCAATATTATCAATATAACATGCATTATTACCCATATAATGCTGTTATTATCGCTAGAACTGTAATAATTATACTTATTCCTTATATTGTTAGCAATATAACGTGCATTATTACCCATATAATGCAGTTATTATCGCTAGAACTGTAATAATTATACTTATTACTCATATTATTATCAATATAACATGCACTATTTGCCATATTTTACTATTATTATCGCTAGAACTATAATAATTATACTTATTACTCCCGATATTATCAATATAACATGCATTATTACCCATATAATGCAGTTATTATCGCTAGAACTATAATAAATATACGTATTACTTTCATTATCATCAATATAACATGCATTATTACCCATATAATTGAGGTATTATCGCTAGAACTGTAATAATTATACTTATTACTTATATTATTATCAATATAACATGCATTATTACCCATATTATGCAGTTATTATCTCTAGAACTGTAATAATTATACTTATTACTTATATTATTATCAATATAACATGCATTATTACCCATATTATGCAGTTATTATCGCTAGAACTATAATAAATATACGTATTACTTTCATTATCATCAATATAACATGCATTATTACCCATATTATGCTGTTGTTATCGATAGAACTGTAATAAATATACTTATTACTTTTATTATTATCAATATAACATGCACTATTTGCCATATTTTACTATTATTATCGCTAGAACTATAATAATTATACTTATTACTCCCGATA
Organism: Megachile leachella; assembly: GCA_963576845.1. NCBI lineage: Eukaryota > Metazoa > Arthropoda > Insecta > Hymenoptera > Megachilidae > Megachile > Megachile leachella. The sequence goes on along the minus strand of CAUYWW010000124.1, from coordinate 794,164 downwards.
TTATCAATATAACATGCATTATTACCCATATAATGCAGTTATTATCGCTAGAACTGTAATAATTATACTTATTACTTATCTTATTAGCAATATAACGTGCATTATTACCCATATAATGCAGTTATTATCGCTAGAACTGTAATAATTATACTTATTACTTATATTATTATCAATATAACATGCATTATTACCCATATAATGGAAGTATTATCGCAAGAACTGTAATAATTATACTTATTATTTATACTATTAGCAATATAACGTGCATTATTACCCATATAATGCAGTTATTATCGCCAGAACTGTAATAATTATACTTATTACTTATATCATTCTCAATATAACATGCATTATTACCCATACTATGCAGTTATTATCGCTAGAACTATAATAAATATACGTATTACTTTCAATATCATCAATATAACACGCATTATTACCCATATAATGGAGGTATTATCGCTAGAACTGTAATAATTATACTTATTACTTATATTATTATCAATATAACATGCATTATTACCCATATTATGCAGTTATTATCTCTAGAACCATAATAAGTATACTTATTATTCCCAATATTATCAATATAACATGCATTATTACCCATATAATGCAGTTATTATCGCTAGAACTGTAATAATTATACTTATTACTTATATTGTTAGCAATATAACGTGCATTATTACCCATATAATGCAGTTATTATCGCCAGAACTGTAATAATTATACTTATTACTTATATTATTATCAATATAACATGCATTATTACCCATATTATGCAGTTATTATCCATAGAACTGTAATAAATATACTTATTACTTTTATTATTATCAATATAACATGCACTATTTGCCATATTTTACTATTATTATCGCTAGAACCATAATAAATATACTTATTACTCCCAATATTATCAATATAACATGCATTTTTACCCATATAATGCAGTTATTATCGCTAGAACTGTAATAATTATACTTATTACTTATATTATTCTCAATATAACATGCATTATTACCCATATTATGCAGTTATTATCGATAGAACTGTAATAATTATACTTATTACTTATATTATTATCAATATAACCTGCATTATTACCCATATTATGCAGTTATTATCTCTAGAACCATAATAAATATACTTATTACTCCCAATATTATCAATATAACATGCATTATTACCCATATAATGCAGTTATTATCGCTAGAACTGTAATAATTATACTTATTACTTATATTGTTAGCAATATAACGTGCATTATTACCCGTATTATGCAGTTATTATCTCTAGAACCATAATAAGTATACTTATTACTCCCAATATTAGCAATATAACGTGCATTATTACCCATATAATGCAGTTATTATCGCCAGAACTGTAATAATTATACTTATTACTTATATTATTCTCAATATAACATGCATTATTACCCATACTATGCAGTTATTATCGCTAGAACTATAATAAATATACGTATTACTTTCAATATCATCAATATAACACGCATTATTACCCATATAATGGAGGTATTATCGCTAGAACTGTAATAATTATACTTATTACTTATATTATTATCAATATAACATGCATTATTACCCATATTATGCAGTTATTATCTCTAGAACCATAATAAGTATACTTATTACTCCCAATATTATCAATATAACATGCATTATTACCCATATAATGCTGTTATTATCGCTAGAACTGTAATAATTATACTTATTCCTTATGTTGTTAGCAATATAACGTGCATTATTACCCATATAATGCAGTTATTATCGCTAGAACTGTAATAATTATACTTATTACTCATATTATTATCAATATAACGTGCATTATTACACATATAATGCAGTTATTATCGCTAGAACTGTAATAATTATACTTATTACTTATATTATTATCAATATAACATGCATTATTACCCATATTATGCAGTTATTATCTCTAGAACCATAATAAGTATACTTATTATTCCCAATATTATCAATATAACATGCATTATTACCCATATAATGCAGTTATTATCGCTAGAACTGTAATAATTATACTTATTACTTATATTGTTAGCAATATAACGTGCATTATTACCCATATAATGCAGTTATTATCGCTAGAACTGTAATAATTATACTTATTACTTATATTATTATCAATATAACATGCATTATTACCCATATTATGCAGTTATTATCCATAGAACTGTAATAAATATACTTATTACTTTTATTATTATCAATATAACATGCACTATTTGCCATATTTTACTATTATTATCGCTAGAACCATAATAAATATACTTATTACTCCCAATATTATCAATATAACATGCATTTTTACCCATATAATGCAGTTATTATCGCTAGAACTGTAATAATTATACTTATTACTTATATTATTCTCAATATAACATGCATTATTACCCATATTATGCAGTTATTATCGATAGAACTGTAATAATTATACTTATTACTTATATTATTATCAATATAACCTGCATTATTACCCATATTATGCAGTTATTATCTCTAGAACCATAATAAATATACTTATTACTCCCAATATTATCAATATAACATGCATTATTACCCATATAATGCAGTTATTATCGCTAGAACTGTAATAATTATACTTATTACTTATATTGTTAGCAATATAACGTGCATTATTACCCGTATTATGCAGTTATTATCTCTAGAACCATAATAAGTATACTTATTACTCCCAATATTAGCAATATAACGTGCATTATTACCCATATAATGCAGTTATTATCGCCAGAACTGTAATAATTATACTTATTACTTATATTATTCTCAATATAACATGCATTATTACCCATACTATGCAGTTATTATCGCTAGAACTATAATAAATATACGTATTACTTTCAATATCATCAATATAACACGCATTATTACCCATATAATGGAGGTATTATCGCTAGAACTGTAATAATTATACTTATTACTTATATTATTATCAATATAACATGCATTATTACCCATATTATGCAGTTGTTATCTCTAGAACCATAATAAGTATACTTATTATTCCCAATATTATCAATATAACATGCATTATTGCCCATATAATGCAGTTATTATCGCTAGAACTGTAATAATTATACTTATTACTTATATTATTAGCAATATAACGTGCATTATTACACATATAATGCAGTTATTATCGCTAGAACTGTAATAATTATACTTATTCCTTATATTATTATCAATATAACATGCATTATTACCCATATAATGGAGGTATTATCGCAAGAACTGTAATAATTATACTTATTACTTATACTATTAGCAATATAACGTGCATTATTACCCATATAATGCAGTTATTATCGCCAGAACTGTAATAATTATACTTATTACTTATATTATTCTCAATATAACATGCATTATTACCCATACTATGCAGTTATTATCGCTAGAACTATAATAAATATACGTATTACTTTCAATATCATCAATATAACACGCATTATTACCCATATAATGGAGGTATTATCGCTAGAACTGTAATAATTATACTTATTACTTATATTATTATCAATATAACATGCATTATTACCCATATTATGCAGTTATTATCTCTAGAACCATAATAAGTATACTTATTACTCCCAATATTATCAATATAACATGCATTATTACCCATATAATGCTGTTATTATCGCTAGAACTGTAATAATTATACTTGTTCCTTATGTTGTTAGCAATATAACGTGCATTATTACCCATATAATGCAGTTATTATCGCTAGAACTGTAATAATTATACTTATTACTCATATTATTATCAATATAACGTGCATTATTACACATATAATGCAGTTATTATCGCTAGAACTGTAATAATTATACTTATTACTTATATTATTATCAATATAACATGCATTATTACCCATATTATGCAGTTATTATCTCTAGAACCATAATAAGTATACTTATTATTCCCAATATTATCAATATAACATGCATTATTACCCATATAATGCAGTTATTATCGCTAGAACTGTAATAATTATACTTATTACTTATATTGTTAGCAATATAACGTGCATTATTACCCATATAATGCAGTTATTATCGCTAGAACTGTAATAATTATACTTATTACTTATATTATTATCAATATAACATGCATTATTACCCATATTATGCAGTTATTATCCATAGAACTGTAATAAATATACTTATTACTTTTATTATTATCAATATAACATGCACTATTTGCCATATTTTACTATTATTATCGCTAGAACCATAATAAATATACTTATTACTCCCAATATTATCAATATAACATGCATTTTTACCCATATAATGCAGTTATTATCGCTAGAACTGTAATAATTATACTTATTACTTATATTATTCTCAATATAACATGCATTATTACCCATATTATGCAGTTATTATCGATAGAACTGTAATAATTATACTTATTACTTATATTATTATCAATATAACCTGCATTATTACCCATATTATGCAGTTATTATCTCTAGAACCATAATAAATATACTTATTACTCCCAATATTATCAATATAACATGCATTATTACCCATATAATGCAGTTATTATCGCTAGAACTGTAATAATTATACTTATTACTTATATTGTTAGCAATATAACGTGCATTATTACCCGTATTATGCAGTTATTATCTCTAGAACCATAATAAGTATACTTATTACTCCCAATATTAGCAATATAACGTGCATTATTACCCATATAATGCAGTTATTATCGCCAGAACTGTAATAATTATACTTATTACTTATATTATTCTCAATATAACATGCATTATTACCCATACTATGCAGTTATTATCGCTAGAACTATAATAAATATACGTATTACTTTCAATATCATCAATATAACACGCATTATTACCCATATAATGGAGGTATTATCGCTAGAACTGTAATAATTATACTTATTACTTATATTATTATCAATATAACATGCATTATTACCCATATTATGCAGTTGTTATCTCTAGAACCATAATAAGTATACTTATTATTCCCAATATTATCAATATAACATGCATTATTGCCCATATAATGCAGTTATTATCGCTAGAACTGTAATAATTATACTTATTACTTATATTATTAGCAATATAACGTGCATTATTACACATATAATGCAGTTATTATCGCTAGAACTGTAATAATTATACTTATTCCTTATATTATTATCAATATAACATGCATTATTACCCATATAATGGAGGTATTATCGCAAGAACTGTAATAATTATACTTATTACTTATACTATTAGCAATATAACGTGCATTATTACCCATATAATGCAGTTATTATCGCCAGAACTGTAATAATTATACTTATTACTTATATTATTCTCAATATAACATGCATTATTACCCATACTATGCAGTTATTATCGCTAGAACTATAATAAATATACGTATTACTTTCAATATCATCAATATAACACGCATTATTACCCATATAATGGAGGTATTATCGCTAGAACTGTAATAATTATACTTATTACTTATATTATTATCAATATAACATGCATTATTACCCATATTATGCAGTTATTATCTCTAGAACCATAATAAGTATACTTATTACTCCCAATATTATCAATATAACATGCATTATTACCCATATAATGCTGTTATTATCGCTAGAACTGTAATAATTATACTTATTCCTTATATTGTTAGCAATATAACGTGCATTATTACCCATATAATGCAGTTATTATCGCTAGAACTGTAATAATTATACTTATTACTCATATTATTATCAATATAACGTGCATTATTACACATATAATGCAGTTATTATCGCTAGAACTGTAATAATTATACTTATTACTCATATTATTATCAATATAACGTGCATTATTACACATATAATGCAGTTATTATCGCTAGAACTGTAATAATTATACTTATTACTTATATTATTATCAATATAACATGCATTATTACCCATATTATGCAGTTATTATCTCTAGAACCATAATAAGTATACTTATTATTCCCAATATTATCAATATAACATGCATTATTACCCATATAATGCAGTTATTATCGCTAGAACTGTAATAATTATACTTATTACTTATATTGTTAGCAATATAACGTGCATTATTACCCATATAATGCAGTTATTATCGCTAGAACTGTAATAATTATACTTATTACTTATATTATTATCAATATAACATGCATTATTACCCATATTATGCAGTTATTATCCATAGAACTGTAATAAATATACTTATTACTTTTATTATTATCAATATAACATGCACTATTTGCCATATTTTACTATTATTATCGCTAGAACCATAATAAATATACTTATTACTCCCAATATTATCAATATAACATGCATTTTTACCCATATAATGCAGTTATTATCGCTAGAACTGTAATAATTATACTTATTACTTATATTATTCTCAATATAACATGCATTATTACCCATATTATGCAGTTATTATCGATAGAACTGTAATAATTATACTTATTACTTATATTATTATCAATATAACCTGCATTATTACCCATATTATGCAGTTATTATCTCTAGAACCATAATAAATATACTTATTACTCCCAATATTATCAATATAACATGCATTATTACCCATATAATGCAGTTATTATCGCTAGAACTGTAATAATTATACTTATTACTTATATTGTTAGCAATATAACGTGCATTATTACCCGTATTATGCAGTTATTATCTCTAGAACCATAATAAGTATACTTATTACTCCCAATATTAGCAATATAACGTGCATTATTACCCATATAATGCAGTTATTATCGCCAGAACTGTAATAATTATACTTATTACTTATATTATTCTCAATATAACATGCATTATTACCCATACTATGCAGTTATTATCGCTAGAACTATAATAAATATACGTATTACTTTCAATATCATCAATATAACACGCATTATTACCCATATAATGGAGGTATTATCGCTAGAACTGTAATAATTATACTTATTACTTATATTATTATCAATATAACATGCATTATTACCCATATTATGCAGTTGTTATCTCTAGAACCATAATAAGTATACTTATTATTCCCAATATTATCAATATAACATGCATTATTGCCCATATAATGCAGTTATTATCGCTAGAACTGTAATAATTATACTTATTACTTATATTATTAGCAATATAACGTGCATTATTACACATATAATGCAGTTATTATCGCTAGAACTGTAATAATTATACTTATTCCTTATATTATTATCAATATAACATGCATTATTACCCATATAATGGAGGTATTATCGCAAGAACTGTAATAATTATACTTATTACTTATACTATTAGCAATATAACGTGCATTATTACCCATATAATGCAGTTATTATCGCCAGAACTGTAATAATTATACTTATTACTTATATTATTCTCAATATAACATGCATTATTACCCATACTATGCAGTTATTATCGCTAGAACTATAATAAATATACGTATTACTTTCAATATCATCAATATAACACGCATTATTACCCATATAATGGAGGTATTATCGCTAGAACTGTAATAATTATACTTATTACTTATATTATTATCAATATAACATGCATTATTACCCATATTATGCAGTTATTATCTCTAGAACCATAATAAGTATACTTATTACTCCCAATATTATCAATATAACATGCATTATTACCCATATAATGCTGTTATTATCGCTAGAACTGTAATAATTATACTTATTCCTTATATTGTTAGCAATATAACGTGCATTATTACCCATATAATGCAGTTATTATCGCTAGAACTGTAATAATTATACTTATTACTCATATTATTATCAATATAACGTGCATTATTACACATATAATGCAGTTATTATCGCTAGAACTGTAATAATTATACTTATTACTTATATTATTAGCAATATAACATGCATTATTACCCATATAATGCAGTTATTATCGCTAGAACTGTAATAATTATACTTATTACTTATATTGTTAGCAATATAACGTGCATTATTACCCATATAATGCAGTTATTATCGCTAGAACTGTAATAATTATACTTATTACTTATATTATTATCAATATAACATGCATTATTACCCATATTATGCAGTTATTATCCATAGAACTGTAATAAATATACTTATTACTTTTATTATTATCAATATAACATGCACTATTTGCCATATTTTACTATTATTATCGCTAGAACCATAATAAATATACTTATTACTCCCAATATTATCAATATAACATGCATTTTTACCCATATAATGCAGTTATTATCGCTAGAACTGTAATAATTATACTTATTACTTATATTATTCTCAATATAACATGCATTATTACCCATATTATGCAGTTATTATCGATAGAACTGTAATAATTATACTTATTACTTATATTATTATCAATATAACCTGCATTATTACCCATATTATGCAGTTATTATCTCTAGAACCATAATAAATATACTTATTACTCCCAATATTATCAATATAACATGCATTATTACCCATATAATGCAGTTATTATCGCTAGAACTGTAATAATTATACTTATTACTTATATTGTTAGCAATATAACGTGCATTATTACCCGTATTATGCAGTTATTATCTCTAGAACCATAATAAGTATACTTATTACTCCCAATATTAGCAATATAACGTGCATTATTACCCATATAATGCAGTTATTATCGCCAGAACTGTAATAATTATACTTATTACTTATATTATTCTCAATATAACATGCATTATTACCCATACTATGCAGTTATTATCGCTAGAACTATAATAAATATACGTATTACTTTCAATATCATCAATATAACACGCATTATTACCCATATAATGGAGGTATTATCGCTAGAACTGTAATAATTATACTTATTACTTATATTATTATCAATATAACATGCATTATTACCCATATTATGCAGTTGTTATCTCTAGAACCATAATAAGTATACTTATTATTCCCAATATTATCAATATAACATGCATTATTGCCCATATAATGCAGTTATTATCGCTAGAACTGTAATAATTATACTTATTACTTATATTATTAGCAATATAACGTGCATTATTACACATATAATGCAGTTATTATCGCTAGAACTGTAATAATTATACTTATTCCTTATATTATTATCAATATAACATGCATTATTACCCATATAATGGAGGTATTATCGCAAGAACTGTAATAATTATACTTATTACTTATACTATTAGCAATATAACGTGCATTATTACCCATATAATGCAGTTATTATCGCCAGAACTGTAATAATTATACTTATTACTTATATTATTCTCAATATAACATGCATTATTACCCATACTATGCAGTTATTATCGCTAGAACTATAATAAATATACGTATTACTTTCAATATCATCAATATAACACGCATTATTACCCATATAATGGAGGTATTATCGCTAGAACTGTAATAATTATACTTATTACTTATATTATTATCAATATAACATGCATTATTACCCATATTATGCAGTTATTATCTCTAGAACCATAATAAGTATACTTATTACTCCCAATATTATCAATATAACATGCATTATTACCCATATAATGCTGTTATTATCGCTAGAACTGTAATAATTATACTTATTCCTTATATTGTTAGCAATATAACGTGCATTATTACCCATATAATGCAGTTATTATCGCTAGAACTGTAATAATTATACTTATTACTCATATTATTATCAATATAACGTGCATTATTACACATATAATGCAGTTATTATCGCTAGAACTGTAATAATTATACTTATTACTTATATTATTAGCAATATAACATGCATTATTACCCATATAATGCAGTTATTATCGCTAGAACTGTAATAATTATACTTATTACTTATATTGTTAGCAATATAACGTGCATTATTACCCATATAATGCAGTTATTATCGCTAGAACTGTAATAATTATACTTATTACTTATATTATTATCAATATAACATGCATTATTACCCATATTATGCAGTTATTATCCATAGAACTGTAATAAATATACTTATTACTTTTATTATTATCAATATAACATGCACTATTTGCCATATTTTACTATTATTATCGCTAGAACCATAATAAATATACTTATTACTCCCAATATTATCAATATAACATGCATTTTTACCCATATAATGCAGTTATTATCGCTAGAACTGTAATAATTATACTTATTACTTATATTATTCTCAATATAACCTGCATTATTACCCATATTATGCAGTTATTATCTCTAGAACCATAATAAATATACTTATTACTCCCAATATTATCAATATAACATGCATTATTACCCATATAATGCAGTTATTATCGCTAGAACTGTAATAATTATACTTATTACTTATATTGTTAGCAATATAACGTGCATTATTACCCGTATTATGCAGTTATTATCTCTAGAACCATAATAAGTATACTTATTACTCCCAATATTAGCAATATAACGTGCATTATTACCCATATAATGCAGTTATTATCGCCAGAACTGTAATAATTATACTTATTACTTATATTATTCTCAATATAACATGCATTATTACCCACACTATGCAGTTATTATCGCTAGAACTATAATAAATATACGTATTACTTTCAATATCATCAATATAACACGCATTATTACCCATATAATGGAGGTATTATCGCTAGAACTGTAATAATTATACTTATTACTTATATTATTATCAATATAACATGCATTATTACCCATATTATGCAGTTATTATCTCTAGAACCATAATAAGTATACTTATTATTCCCAATATTATCAATATAACATGCATTATTACCCATATAATGCAGTTATTATCGCTAGAACTGTAATAATTATACTTATTACTTATATTATTAGCAATATAACGTGCATTGTTACACATATAATGCAGTTATTATCGCTAGAACTGTAATAATTATACTTATTCCTTATATTATTATCAATATAACATGCATTATTACCCATATAATGGAGGTATTATCGCAAGAACTGTAATAATTATACTTATTACTTATACTATTAGCAATATAACGTGCATTATTACCCATATAATGCAGTTATTATCGCCAGAACTGTAATAATTATACTTATTACTTATATTATTCTCAATATAACATGCATTATTACCCATACTATGCAGTTATTATCGCTAGAACTATAATAAATATACGTATTACTTTCAATATCATCAATATAACACGCATTATTACCCATATAATGGAGGTATTATCGCTAGAACTGTAATAATTATACTTATTACTTATATTATTATCAATATAACATGCATTATTACCCATATTATGCAGTTATTATCTCTAGAACCATAATAAGTACACTTATTACTCCTAATATTATCAATATAACATGCATTATTACCCATATAATGCTGTTATTATCGCTAGAACTGTAATAATTATACTTATTACTTATATTATTCTCAATATAACATGCATTATTACCCATACTATGCAGTTATTATCGCTAGAACTATAATAAATATACGTATTACTTTCATTATCATCAATATAACATGCATTATTACCCATATTATGCTGTTATTATCGATAGAACTGTAATAAATATACTTATTACTTTTATTATTATCAATATAACATGCACTATTTGCCATATTTTACTATTATTATCGCTAGAACTATAATAATTATACTTATCACTCCCGATATTATCAATATAACATGCATTATTACCCATATAATGCAGTTATTATCGCTAGAACTGTAATAATTATACTTATTACTTATCTTATTAGCAATATAACGTGCATTATTACCCATATAATGCAGTTATTATCGCTAGAACTGTAATAATTATACTTATTACTTATATTATTATCAATATAACATGCATTATTACCCATATAATGGAGGTATTATCGCAAGAACTGTAATAATTATACTTATTATTTATACTATTAGCAATATAACGTGCATTATTACCCATATAATGCAGTTATTATCGCCAGAACTGTAATAATTATACTTATTACTTATATCATTCTCAATATAACATGCATTATTACCCATACTATGCAGTTATTATCGCTAGAACTATAATAAATATACGTATTACTTTCAATATCATCAATATAACACGCATTATTACCCATATAATGGAGGTATTATCGCTAGAACTGTAATAATTATACTTATTACTTATATTATTATCAATATAACATGCATTATTACCCATATTATGCAGTTATTATCTCTAGAACCATAATAAGTATACTTATTATTCCCAATATTATCAATATAACATGCATTATTACCCATATAATGCAGTTATTATCGCTAGAACTGTAATAATTATACTTATTACTTATATTGTTAGCAATATAACGTGCATTATTACCCATATAATGCAGTTATTATCGCTAGAACTGTAATAATTATACTTATTACTTATATTATTATCAATATAACATGCATTATTACCCATATTATGCAGTTATTATCGCTGGAACTATAATAAATATACGTATTACCTTTATTATCATCAATATAACATGCATTATTACCCATATTATGCAGTTATTATCCATAGAACTGTAATAAATATACTTATTACTTTTATTATTATCAATATAACATGCACTATTTGCCATATTTTACTATTATTATCGCTAGAACCATAATAAATATACTTATTACTCCCAATATTATCAATATAACATGCATTTTTACCCATATAATGCAGTTATTATCGCTAGAACTGTAATAATTATACTTATTACTTATATTGTTAGCAATATAACGTGCATTATTACCCGTATTATGCAGTTATTATCTCTAGAACCATAATAAGTATACTTATTACTCCCAATATTAGCAATATAACGTGCATTATTACCCATATAATGCAGTTATTATCGCCAGAACTGTAATAATTATACTTATTACTTATATTATTCTCAATATAACATGCATTATTACCCATACTATGCAGTTATTATCGCTAGAACTATAATAAATATACGTATTACTTTCAATATCATCAATATAACACGCATTATTACCCATATAATGGAGGTATTATCGCTAGAACTGTAATAATTATACTTATTACTTATATTATTATCAATATAACATGCATTATTACCCATATTATGCAGTTATTATCTCTAGAACCATAATAAGTATACTTATTATTCCCAATATTATCAATATAACATGCATTATTACCCATATAATTGAGGTATTATCGCTAGAACTGTAATAATTATACTTATTACTTATATTATTATCAATATAACATGCATTATTACCCATATTATGCAGTTATTATCTCTAGAACTGTAATAATTATACTTATTACTTATATTGTTAGCAATATAACGTGCATTATTACCCGTATTATGCAGTTATTATCTCTAGAACCATAATAAGTATACTTATTACTCCCAATATTAGCAATATAACGTGCATTATTACCCATATAATGCAGTTATTATCGCCAGAACTGTAATAATTATACTTATTACTTATATTATTCTCAATATAACATGCATTATTACCCATACTATGCAGTTATTATCGCTAGAACTATAATAAATATACGTATTACTTTCAATATCATCAATATAACACGCATTATTACCCATATAATGGAGGTATTATCGCTAGAACTGTAATAATTATACTTATTACTTATATTATTATCAATATAACATGCATTATTACCCATATTATGCAGTTATTATCTCTAGAACCATAATAAGTATACTTATTACTCCCAATATTATCAATATAACATGCATTATTACCCATATAATGCTGTTATTATCGCTAGAACTGTAATAATTATACTTATTCCTTATATTGTTAGCAATATAACGTGCATTATTACCCATATAATGCAGTTATTATCGCTAGAACTGTAATAATTATACTTATTACTCATATTATTATCAATATAACGTGCATTATTACACATATAATGCAGTTATTATCGCTAGAACTGTAATAATTATACTTATTACTTATATTATTATCAATATAACATGCATTATTACCCATATTATGCAGTTATTATCTCTAGAACCATAATAAGTATACTTATTATTCCCAATATTATCAATGTAACATGCATTATTACCCATATAATGCAGTTATTATCGCTAGAACTGTAATAATTATACTTATTACTTATATTACTAGCAATATAACGTGCATTATTACACATATAATGCAGTTATTATCGCTAGAACTGTAATAATTATACTTATTCCTTATATTATTATCAATATAACATGCATTATTACCCATATAATGGAGGTATTATCGCAAGAACTGTAATAATTATACTTATTACTTATACTATTAGCAATATAACGTGCATTATTAACCATATAATGCAGCTATTATCGCCAGAACTGTAATAATTATACTTATTACTTATATTACTCTCATTATAACATGCATTATTACCCATATTATGCAGTTATTATCGCTAGAACTATAATAAATATACGTATTACTTTCATTATCATCAATATAACATGCATTATTACCCATATAATTGAGGTATTATCGCTAGAACTGTAATAATTATACTTATTTCTTATATTATTATCAATATAACATGCATTATTACCCATATAATGGAGGTATTATCGCAAGAATTGTAATAATTATACTTATTACTTATACTATTAGCAATATAACGTGCATTATTACCCATATAATGCAGTTATTATCGCCAGAACTGTAATAATTATACTTATTACTTATATTATTCTCAATATAACATGCATTATTACCCATACTATGCAGTTATTATCGCTAGAACTATAATAAATATACGTATTACTTTCAATATCATCAATATAACACGCATTATTACCCATATAATGGAGGTATTATCGCTAGAACTGTAATAATTATACTTATTACTTATATTATTATCAATATAACATGCATTATTACCCATATTATGCAGTTATTATCTCTAGAACCATAATAAGTATACTTATTACTCCCAATATTATCAATATAACATGCATTTTTACCCATATAATGCAGTTATTATCGCTAGAACTGTAATAATTATACTTATTACTTATATTATTCTCAATATAACATGCATTATTACCCATACTATGCAGTTATTATCGCTAGAACTATAATAAATATACGTATTACTTTCATTATCATCAATATAACATGCATTATTACCCATATTATGCTGTTATTATCGATAGAACTGTAATAAATATACTTATTACTTTTATTATTATCAATATAACATGCACTATTTGCCATATTTTACTATTATTATCGCTAGAACTATAATAATTATACTTATTACTCCCGATATTATCAATATAACATGCATTATTACCCATATAATGCAGTTATTATCGCTAGAACTGTAATAATTATACTTATTACTTATCTTATTAGCAATATAACGTGCATTATTACCCATATAATGCAGTTATTATCGCTAGAACTGTAATAATTATACTTATTACTTATATTATTATCAATATAACATGCATTATTACCCATATAATGGAAGTATTATCGCAAGAACTGTAATAATTATACTTATTATTTATACTATTAGCAATATAACGTGCATTATTACCCATATAATGCAGTTATTATCGCCAGAACTGTAATAATTATACTTATTACTTATATCATTCTCAATATAACATGCATTATTACCCATACTATGCAGTTATTATCGCTAGAACTATAATAAATATACGTATTACTTTCAATATCATCAATATAACACGCATTATTACCCATATAATGGAGGTATTATCGCTAGAACTGTAATAATTATACTTATTACTTATATTATTATCAATATAACATGCATTATTACCCATATTATGCAGTTATTATCTCTAGAACCATAATAAGTATACTTATTATTCCCAATATTATCAATATAACATGCATTATTACCCATATAATGCAGTTATTATCGCTAGAACTGTAATAATTATACTTATTACTTATATTGTTAGCAATATAACGTGCATTATTACCCATATAATGCAGTTATTATCGCTAGAACTGTAATAATTATACTTATTACTTATATTATTATCAATATAACATGCATTATTACCCATATTATGCAGTTATTATCGCTGGAACTATAATAAATATACGTATTACCTTTATTATCATCAATATAACATGCATTATTACCCATATTATGCAGTTATTATCCATAGAACTGTAATAAATATACTTATTACTTTTATTATTATCAATATAACATGCACTATTTGCCATATTTTACTATTATTATCGCTAGAACCATAATAAATATACTTATTACTCCCAATATTATCAATATAACATGCATTTTTACCCATATAATGCAGTTATTATCGCTAGAACTGTAATAATTATACTTATTACTTATATTGTTAGCAATATAACGTGCATTATTACCCGTATTATGCAGTTATTATCTCTAGAACCATAATAAGTATACTTATTACTCCCAATATTAGCAATATAACGTGCATTATTACCCATATAATGCAGTTATTATCGCCAGAACTGTAATAATTATACTTATTACTTATATTATTCTCAATATAACATGCATTATTACCCATACTATGCAGTTATTATCGCTAGAACTATAATAAATATACGTATTACTTTCAATATCATCAATATAACACGCATTATTACCCATATAATGGAGGTATTATCGCTAGAACTGTAATAATTATACTTATTACTTATATTATTATCAATATAACATGCATTATTACCCATATTATGCAGTTATTATCTCTAGAACCATAATAAGTATACTTATTATTCCCAATATTATCAATATAACATGCATTATTACCCATATAATGCAGTTATTATCGCTAGAACTGTAATAATTATACTTATTACTTATATTATTAGCAATATAACGTGCATTATTACACATATAATGCAGTTATTATCGCTAGAACTGTAATAATTATACTTATTCCTTATATTATTATCAATATAACATGCATTATTACCCATATTATGCAGTTATTATCTCTAGAACCATAATAAGTATACTTATTACTCCCAATATTATCAATATAACATGCATTATTACCCATATAATGCTGTTATTATCGCTAGAACTGTAATAATTATACTTATTCCTTATATTGTTAGCAATATAACGTGCATTATTACCCATATAATGCAGTTATTATCGCTAGAACTGTAATAATTATACTTATTACTCATATTATTATCAATATAACATGCACTATTTGCCATATTTTACTATTATTATCGCTAGAACTATAATAAATATACTTATTACTTTTATTATTATCAATATAACATGCACTATTTGCCATATTTTACTATTATTATCGCTAGAACTATAATAATTATACTTATTACTCCCGATATTATCAATATAACATGCATTATTACCCATATAATGCAGTTATTATCGCTAGAACTATAATAAATATACGTATTACTTTCATTATCATCAATATAACATGCATTATTACCCATATAATTGAGGTATTATCGCTAGAACTGTAATAATTATACTTATTACTTATATTATTATCAATATAACATGCATTATTACCCATATTATGCAGTTATTATCTCTAGAACTGTAATAATTATACTTATTACTTATATTGTTAGCAATATAACGTGCATTATTACCCGTATTATGCAGTTATTATCTCTAGAACCATAATAAGTATACTTATTACTCCCAATATTAGCAATATAACGTGCATTATTACCCATATAATGCAGTTATTATCGCCAGAACTGTAATAATTATACTTATTACTTATATTATTCTCAATATAACATGCATTATTACCCATACTATGCAGTTATTATCGCTAGAACTATAATAAATATACGTATTACTTTCAATATCATCAATATAACACGCATTATTACCCATATAATGGAGGTATTATCGCTAGAACTGTAATAATTATACTTATTACTTATATTATTATCAATATAACATGCATTATTACCCATACTATGCAGTTATTATCGCTAGAACTATAATAAATATACGTATTACTTTCAATATCATCAATATAACACGCATTATTACCCATATAATGGAGGTATTATCGCTAGAACTGTAATAATTATACTTATTACTTATATTATTATCAATATAACATGCATTATTACCCATATTATGCAGTTATTATCTCTAGAACCATAATAAGTATACTTATTACTCCCAATATTATCAATATAACATGCATTATTACCCATATAATGCTGTTATTATCGCTAGAACTGTAATAATTATACTTATTCCTTATATTGTTAGCAATATAACGTGCATTATTACCCATATAATGCAGTTATTATCGCTAGAACTGTAATAATTATACTTATTACTCATATTATTATCAATATAACATGCACTATTTGCCATATTTTACTATTATTATCGCTAGAACTATAATAATTATACTTATTACTCCCGATATTATCAATATAACATGCATTATTACCCATATAATGCAGATATTATCGCTAGAACTGTAATAATTATACTTATTACTTATATTATTAGCAATATAACGTGCATTATTACCCATATAATGCAGTTATTATCGCTAGAACTGTAATAAATATACTTATTACTTATATTATCATCAATATAACATGCATTATTACCCATATAATGGAGGTATTATCGCAAGAACTGTAATAATTATACTTATTACTTATACTATTAGCAATATAACGTGCATTATTAACCATATAATGCAGTTATTATCGCCAGAACTGTAATAATTATACTTATTACTTATATTATTCTCATTATAACATGCATTATTACCCATATTATGCAGTTATTATCGCTAGAACTATAATAAATAAACGTATTACTTTTATTATCATCAATATAACATGCATTATTACCCATATTATGCAGTTATTATCGATAGAACTGTAATAGATATACTTATTACTTTTATTATTATCAATATAACATGCACTATTTGCCATATTTTACTATTATTATCGCTAGAACTATAATAATTATACTTATTACTCCCGATATTATCAATATAACATGCATTATTACCCATATAATGCAGTTATTATCGCTAGAACTGTAATAATTATACTTATTACTTATATTATTAGCAATATAACGTGCATTATTAACCATATAATGCAGTTATTATCGCCAGAACTGTAATAATTATACTTATTACTTATATTATTCTCATTATAACATGCATTATTACCCATATAATGCAGTTATTATCGCTAGAACTGTAATAATTATACTTATTA
Organism: Megachile leachella; assembly: GCA_963576845.1. Lineage (NCBI taxonomy): Eukaryota > Metazoa > Arthropoda > Insecta > Hymenoptera > Megachilidae > Megachile > Megachile leachella. The sequence continues at coordinate 774,751 of CAUYWW010000124.1, read as the reverse complement.
CTTATATTATTATCAATATAACATGCATTATTACCCATATAATGGAGGTATTATCGCAAGAACTGTAATAATTATACTTATTACTTATACTATTAGCAATATAACGTGCATTATTAACCATATAATGCAGTTATTATCGCCAGAACTGTAATAATTATACTTATTACTTATATTATTCTCATTATAACATGCATTATCACCCATATTATGCAGTTATTATCGCTAGAACTATAATAAATAAACGTATTACTTTTATTATCATCAATATAACATGCATTATTACCCATATTATGCAGTTATTATCGATAGAACTGTAATAAATATACTTATTACTTTTATTATTATCAATATAACATGCACTATTTGCCATATTTTACTATTATTATCGCTAGAACTATAATAATTATACTTATTACTCCCGATATTATCAATATAACATGCATTATTACCCATATAATGCAGTTATTATCGCTAGAACTGTAATAATTATACTTATTACTTATATTATTAGCAATATAACGTGCATTATTACCCATATAATGCAGTTATTATCGCTAGAACTGTAATAATTATACTTATTACTTATATTATTATCAATATAACATGCATTATTACCCATATTATGCAGTTATTATCTCTAGAACTGTAATAATTATACTTATTACTTATATTATTATCAATATAACATGCATTATTACCCATATTATGCAGTTATTATCGCTAGAACTATAATAAATATACGTATTACTTTCATTATCATCAATATAACATGCATTATTACCCATATTATGCTGTTATTATCGATAGAACTGTAATAAATATACTTATTACTTTTATTATTATCAATATAACATGCACTATTTGCCATATTTTACTATTATTATCGCTAGAACTATAATAATTATACTTATTACTCCCGATATTATCAATATAACATGCATTATTACCCATATAATGCAGTTATTATCGCTAGAACTGTAATAATTATACTTATTACTTATCTTATTAGCAATATAACGTGCATTATTACCCATATAATGCAGTTATTATCGCTAGAACTGTAATAATTATACTTATTACTTATATTATTATCAATATAACATGCATTATTACCCATATAATGGAGGTATTATCGCAAGAACTGTAATAATTATACTTATTACTTATACTATTAGCAATATAACGTGCATTATTACCCATATAATGCAGTTATTATCGCCAGAACTGTAATAATTATATTTATTACTTATATTATTCTCAATATAACATGCATTATTACCCATACTATGCAGTTATTATCGCTAGAACTATAATAAATATACGTATTACTTTCAATATCATCAATATAACACGCATTATTACCCATATAATGGAGGTATTATCGCTAGAACTGTAATAATTATACTTATTACTTATATTATTATCAATATAACATGCATTATTACCCATATTATGCAGTTATTATCTCTAGAACCATAATAAGTATACTTATTACTCCCAATATTATCAATATAACATGCATTATTACCCATATAATGCAGTTATTATCGCTAGAACTGTAATAATTATACTTATTACTCCCAATATTATCAATATAACATGCATTTTTACCCATATAATGCAGTTATTATCGCTAGAACTGTAATAATTATACTTATTACTTATATTGTTAGCAATATAACGTGCATTATTACCCATATAATGCAGTTATTATCGCTAGAGCTGTAATAATTATACTTATTACTCCCAATATTATCAATATAACATGCATTATTACCCATATAATGCAGTTATTATCGCTAGAACTGTAATAATTATACTTATTACTTATATTGTTAGCAATATAACGTGCATTATTACCCATATAATGCAGTTATTATCGCTAGAACTGTAATAATTATACTTATTACTTATATTATTCTCAATATAACATGCATTATTACCCATACTATGCAGTTATTATCGCTAGAACTATAATAAATATACGTATTACTTTCATTATCATCAATATAACATGCATTATTACCCATATTATGCTGTTATTATCGATAGAACTGTAATAAATATACTTATTACTTTTGTTATTATCAATATAACATGCACTATTTGCCATATTTTACTATTATTATCGCTAGAACTATAATAATTATACTTATTACTCCCGATATTATCAATATAACATGCATTATTACCCATATAATGCAGTTATTATCGCTAGAACTGTAATAATTATACTTATTACTTATCTTATTAGCAATATAACGTGCATTATTACCCATATAATGCAGTTATTATCGCTAGAACTGTAATAATTATACTTATTACTTATATTATTATCAATATAACATGCATTATTACCCATATAATGGAAGTATTATCGCAAGAACTGTAATAATTATACTTATTATTTATACTATTAGCAATATAACGTGCATTATTACCCATATAATGCAGTTATTATCGCCAGAACTGTAATAATTATACTTATTACTTATATCATTCTCAATATAACATGCATTATTACCCATACTATGCAGTTATTATCGCTAGAACTATAATAAATATACGTATTACTTTCAATATCATCAATATAACACGCATTATTACCCATATAATGGAGGTATTATCGCTAGAACTGTAATAATTATACTTATTACTTATATTATTATCAATATAACATGCATTATTACCCATATTATGCAGTTATTATCTCTAGAACCATAATAAGTATACTTATTATTCCCAATATTATCAATATAACATGCATTATTACCCATATAATGCAGTTATTATCGCTAGAACTGTAATAATTATACTTATTACTTATATTGTTAGCAATATAACGTGCATTATTACCCATATAATGCAGTTATTACCGCTAGAACTGTAATAATTATACTTATTACTCATATTATTATCAATATAACATGCACTATTTGCCATATTTTACTATTATTATCGCTAGAACTATAATAATTATACTTATTACTCCCGATATTATCAATATAACATGCATTATTACCCATATAATGCAGTTATTATCGCTGGAACTATAATAAATATACGTATTACCTTTATTATCATCAATATAACATGCATTATTACCCATATTATGCAGTTATTATCCATAGAACTGTAATAAATATACTTATTACTTTTATTATTATCAATATAACATGCACTATTTGCCATATTTTACTATTATTATCGCTAGAACCATAATAAATATACTTATTACTCCCAATATTATCAATATAACATGCATTTTTACCCATATAATGCAGTTATTATCGCTAGAACTGTAATAATTATACTTATTACTTATATTGTTAGCAATATAACGTGCATTATTACCCGTATTATGCAGTTATTATCTCTAGAACCATAATAAGTATACTTATTACTCCCAATATTAGCAATATAACGTGCATTATTACCCATATAATGCAGTTATTATCGCCAGAACTGTAATAATTATACTTATTACTTATATTATTCTCAATATAACATGCATTATTACCCATACTATGCAGTTATTATCGCTAGAACTATAATAAATATACGTATTACTTTCAATATCATCAATATAACACGCATTATTACCCATATAATGGAGGTATTATCGCTAGAACTGTAATAATTATACTTATTACTTATATTATTATCAATATAACATGCATTATTACCCATATTATGCAGTTATTATCTCTAGAACCATAATAAGTATACTTATTATTCCCAATATTATCAATATAACATGCATTATTACCCATATAATGCAGTTATTATCGCTAGAACTGTAATAATTATACTTATTACTTATATTATTAGCAATATAACGTGCATTATTACACATATAATGCAGTTATTATCGCTAGAACTGTAATAATTATACTTATTCCTTATATTATTATCAATATAACATGCATTATTACCCATATTATGCAGTTATTATCTCTAGAACCATAATAAGTATACTTATTACTCCCAATATTATCAATATAACATGCATTATTACCCATATAATGCTGTTATTATCGCTAGAACTGTAATAATTATACTTATTCCTTATATTGTTAGCAATATAACGTGCATTATTACCCATATAATGCAGTTATTATCGCTAGAACTGTAATAATTATACTTATTACTCATATTATTATCAATATAACATGCACTATTTGCCATATTTTACTATTATTATCGCTAGAACTATAATAAATATACTTATTACTTTTATTATTATCAATATAACATGCACTATTTGCCATATTTTACTATTATTATCGCTAGAACTATAATAATTATACTTATTACTCCCGATATTATCAATATAACATGCATTATTACCCATATAATGCAGTTATTATCGCTAGAACTATAATAAATATACGTATTACTTTCATTATCATCAATATAACATGCATTATTATCCATATAATTGAGGTATTATCGCTAGAACTGTAATAATTATACTTATTACTTATATTATTATCAATATAACATGCATTATTACCCATATTATGCAGTTATTATCTCTAGAACTGTAATAATTATACTTATTACTTATATTGTTAGCAATATAACGTGCATTATTACCCGTATTATGCAGTTATTATCTCTAGAACCATAATAAGTATACTTATTACTCCCAATATTAGCAATATAACGTGCATTATTACCCATATAATGCAGTTATTATCGCCAGAACTGTAATAATTATACTTATTACTTATATTATTCTCAATATAACATGCATTATTACCCATATTATGCAGTTATTATCTCTAGAACCATAATAAGTATACTTATTATTCCCAATATTATCAATATAACATGCATTATTACCCATATAATGCAGTTATTATCGCTAGAACTGTAATAATTATACTTATTACTTATATTACTAGCAATATAACGTGCATTATTACACATATAATGCAGTTATTATCGCTAGAACCATAATAAGTATACTTATTACTCCCAATATTAGCAATATAACGTGCATTATTACCCATATAATGGAGGTATTATCGCAAGAACTGTAATAATTATACTTATTACTTATACTATTAGCAATATAACGTGCATTATTAACCATATAATGCAGCTATTATCGCCAGAACTGTAATAATTATACTTATTACTTATATTATTCTCATTATAACATGCATTATTACCCATATTATGCAGTTATTATCGCTAGAACTATAATAAATATACGTATTACTTTCATTATCATCAATATAACATGCATTATTACCCATATAATTGAGGTATTATCGCTAGAACTGTAATAATTATACTTATTTCTTATATTATTATCAATATAACATGCATTATTACCCATATAATGGAGGTATTATCGCAAGAATTGTAATAATTATACTTATTACTTATACTATTAGCAATATAACGTGCATTATTACCCATATAATGCAGTTATTATCGCCAGAACTGTAATAATTATACTTATTACTTATATTATTCTCAATATAACATGCATTATTACCCATACTATGCAGTTATTATCGCTAGAACTATAATAAATATACGTATTACTTTCAATATCATCAATATAACACGCATTATTACCCATATAATGGAGGTATTATCGCTAGAACTGTAATAATTATACTTATTACTTATATTATTATCAATATAACATGCATTATTACCCATACTATGCAGTTATTATCGCTAGAACTATAATAAATATACGTATTACTTTCATTATCATCAATATAACATGCATTATTACCCATATTATGCTGTTATTATCGATAGAACTGTAATAAATATACTTATTACTTTTATTATTATCAATATAACATGCACTATTTGCCATATTTTACTATTATTATCGCTAGAACTATAATAATTATACTTATTACTCCCGATATTATCAATATAACATGCATTATTACCCATATAATGCAGTTATTATCGCTAGAACTGTAATAATTATACTTATTACTTATCTTATTAGCAATATAACGTGCATTATTACCCATATAATGCAGTTATTATCGCTAGAACTGTAATAATTATACTTATTACTTATATTATTATCAATATAACATGCATTATTACCCATATAATGGAAGTATTATCGCAAGAACTGTAATAATTATACTTATTATTTATACTATTAGCAATATAACGTGCATTATTACCCATATAATGCAGTTATTATCGCCAGAACTGTAATAATTATACTTATTACTTATATCATTCTCAATATAACATGCATTATTACCCATACTATGCAGTTATTATCGCTAGAACTATAATAAATATACGTATTACTTTCAATATCATCAATATAACACGCATTATTACCCATATAATGGAGGTATTATCGCTAGAACTGTAATAATTATACTTATTACTTATATTATTATCAATATAACATGCATTATTACCCATATTATGCAGTTATAATCTCTAGAACCATAATAAGTATACTTATTATTCCCAATATTATCAATATAACATGCATTATTACCCATATAATGCAGTTATTATCGCTAGAACTGTAATAATTATACTTATTACTTATATTGTTAGCAATATAACGTGCATTATTACCCATATAATGCAGTTATTATCGCTAGAACTGTAATAATTATACTTATTACTTATATTATTATCAATATAACATGCATTATTACCCATATTATGCAGTTATTATCGCTGGAACTATAATAAATATACGTATTACCTTTATTATCATCAATATAACATGCATTATTACCCATATTATGCAGTTATTATCCATAGAACTGTAATAAATATACTTATTACTTTTATTATTATCAATATAACATGCACTATTTGCCATATTTTACTATTATTATCGCTAGAACCATAATAAATATACTTATTACTCCCAATATTATCAATATAACATGCATTTTTACCCATATAATGCAGTTATTATCGCTAGATCTGTAATAATTATACTTATTACTTATATTGTTAGCAATATAACGTGCATTATTACCCGTATTATGCAGTTATTATCTCTAGAACCATAATAAGTATACTTATTACTCCCAATATTAGCAATATAACGTGCATTATTACCCATATAATGCAGTTATTATCGCCAGAACTGTAATAATTATACTTATTACTTATATTATTCTCAATATAACATGCATTATTACCCATACTATGCAGTTATTATCGCTAGAACTATAATAAATATACGTATTACTTTCAATATCATCAATATAACACGCATTATTACCCATATAATGGAGGTATTATCGCTAGAACTGTAATAATTATACATATTACTTATATTATTATCAATGTAACATGCATTATTACCCATATTATGCAGTTATTATCTCGAGAACCATAATAAGTATACTTATTATTCCCAATATTATCAATATAACATGCATTATTACCCATATAATGCAGTTATTATCGCTAGAACTGTAATAATTATACTTATTACTTATATTATTAGCAATATAACGTGCATTATTACACATATAATGCAGTTATTATCGCTAGAACTGTAATAATTATACTTATTCCTTATATTATTATCAATATAACATGCATTATTACCCATATTATGCAGTTATTATCTCTAGAACCATAATAAGTATACTTATTACTCCCAATATTATCAATATAACATGCATTATTACCCATATAATGCTGTTATTATCGCTAGAACTGTAATAATTATACTTATTCCTTATATTGTTAGCAATATAACGTGCATTATTACCCATATAATGCAGTTATTATCGCTAGAACTGTAATAATTATACTTATTACTCATATTATTATCAATATAACATGCACTATTTGCCATATTTTACTATTATTATCGCTAGAACTATAATAAATATACTTATTACTTTTATTATTATCAATATAACATGCACTATTTGCCATATTTTACTATTATTATCGCTAGAACTATAATAATTATACTTATTACTCCCGATATTATCAATATAACATGCATTATTACCCATATAATGCAGTTATTATCGCTAGAACTATAATAAATATACGTATTACTTTCATTATCATCAATATAACATGCATTATTACCCATATAATTGAGGTATTATCGCTAGAACTGTAATAATTATACTTATTACTTATATTATTATCAATATAACATGCATTATTACCCATATTATGCAGTTATTATCTCTAGAACTGTAATAATTATACTTATTACTTATATTGTTAGCAATATAACGTGCATTATTACCCATATAATGCAGTTATTATCGCTAGAACTGTAATAATTATACTTATTACTTATATTATTATCAATATAACATGCATTATTACCCATATTACGCAGTTATTATCGCTGGAACTATAATAAATATACGTATTACCTTTATTATCATCAATATAACATGCATTATTACCCATATTATGCAGTTATTATCCATAGAACTGTAATAAATATACCTATTACTTTTATTATTATCAATATAACATGCACTATTTGCCATATTTTACTATTATTATCGCTAGAACCATAATAAATATACTTATTACTCCCAATATTATCAATATAACATGCATTTTTACCCATATAATGCAGTTATTATCGCTAGAACTGTAATAATTATACTTATTACTTATATTGTTAGCAATATAACGTGCATTATTACCCGTATTATGCAGTTATTATCTCTAGAACCATAATAAGTATACTTATTACTCCCAATATTAGCAATATAACGTGCATTATTACCCATATAATGCAGTTATTATCGCCAGAACTGTAATAATTATACTTATTACTTATATTATTCTCAATATAACATGCATTATTACCCATACTATGCAGTTATTATCGCTAGAACTATAATAAATATACGTATTACTTTCAATATCATCAATATAACACGCATTATTACCCATATAATGGAGGTATTATCGCTAGAACTGTAATAATTATACTTATTACTTATATTGTTATCAATATAACATGCATTATTACCCATATTATGCAGTTATTATCTCTAGAACCATAATAAGTATACTTATTATTCCCAATATTATCAATATAACATGCATTATTACCCATATAATGCAGTTATTATCGCTAGAACTGTAATAATTATACTTATTACTTATATTATTAGCAATATAACGTGCATTATTACACATATAATGCAGTTATTATCGCTAGAACTGTAATAATTATACTTATTCCTTATATTATTATCAATATAACATGCATTATTACCCATATTATGCAGTTATTATCGCTAGAACTGTAATAATTATACTTATTCCTTATATTGTTAGCAATATAACGTGCATTATTACCCATATAATGCAGTTATTATCGCTAGAACTGTAATAATTATACTTATTACTCATATTATTATCAATATAACATGCACTATTTGCCATATTTTACTATTATTATCGCTAGAACTATAATAAATATACTTATTACTTTTATTATTATCAATATAACATGCACTATTTGCCATATTTTACTATTATTATCGCTAGAACTATAATAATTATACTTATTACTCCCGATATTATCAATATAACATGCATTATTACCCATATAATGCAGTTATTATCGCTAGAACTATAATAAATATACGTATTACTTTCATTATCATCAATATAACATGCATTATTACCCATATAATTGAGGTATTATCGCTAGAACTGTAATAATTATACTTATTACTTATATTATTATCAATATAACATGCATTATTACCCATATTATGCAGTTATTATCTCTAGAACTGTAATAATTATACTTATTACTTATATTGTTAGCAATATAACGTGCATTATTACCCGTATTATGCAGTTATTATCTGTAGAACCATAATAAGTATACTTATTACTCCCAATATTAGCAATATAACGTGCATTATTACCCATATAATGCAGTTATTATCGCCAGAACTGTAATAATTATACTTATTACTTATATTATTCTCAATATAACATGCATTATTACCCATACTATGCAGTTATTATCGCTAGAACTATAATAAATATACGTATTACTTTCAATATCATCAATATAACACGCATTATTACCCATATAATGGAGGTATTATCGCTAGAACTGTAATAATTATACTTATTACTTATATTATTATCAATATAACATGCATTATTACCCATACTATGCAGTTATTATCGCTAGAACTATAATAAATATACGTATTACTTTCAATATCATCAATATAACACGCATTATTGCCCATATAATGGAGGTATTATCGCTAGAACTGTAATAATTATACTTATTACTTATATTATTATCAATATAACATGCATTATTACCCATATTATGCAGTTATTATCTCTAGAACCATAATAAGTATACTTATTACTCCCAATATTATCAATATAACATGCATTATTACCCATATAATGCTGTTATTATCGCTAGAACTGTAATAATTATACTTATTCCTTATATTGTTAGCAATATAACGTGCATTATTACCCATATAATGCAGTTATTATCGCTGGAACTATAATAAATATACGTATTACCTTTATTATCATCAATATAACATGCATTATTACCCATATTATGCAGTTATTATCCATAGAACTGTAATAAATATACTTATTACTTTTATTATTATCAATATAACATGCACTATTTGCCATATTTTACTATTATTATCGCTAGAACCATAATAAATATACTTATTACTCCCAATATTATCAATATAACATGCATTTTTACCCATATAATGCAGTTATTATCGCTAGAACTGTAATAATTATACTTATTACTTATATTGTTAGCAATATAACGTGCATTATTACCCGTATTATGCAGTTATTATCTCTAGAACCATAATAAGTATACTTATTACTCCCAATATTAGCAATATAACGTGCATTATTACCCATATAATGCAGTTATTATCGCCAGAACTGTAATAATTATACTTATTACTTATATTATTCTCAATATAACATGCATTATTACCCATACTATGCAGTTATTATCGCTAGAACTATAATAAATATACGTATTACTTTCAATATCATCAATATAACACGCATTATTACCCATATAATGGAGGTATTATCGCTAGAACTGTAATAATTATACTTATTACTTATATTATTATCAATATAACATGCATTATTACCCATATTATGCAGTTATTATCTCTAGAACCATAATAAGTATACTTATTATTCCCAATATTATCAATATAACATGCATTATTACCCATATAATGCAGTTATTATCGCTAGAACTGTAATAATTATACTTATTACTTATATTATTAGCAATATAACGTGCATTATTACACATATAATGCAGTTATTATCGCTAGAACTGTAATAATTATACTTATTCCTTATATTATTATCAATATAACATGCATTATTACCCATATTATGCAGTTATTATCTCTAGAACCATAATAAGTATACTTATTACTCCCAATATTATCAATATAACATGCATTATTACCCATATAATGCTGTTATTATCGCTAGAACTGTAATAATTATACTTATTCCTTATATTGTTAGCAATATAACGTGCATTATTACCCATATAATGCAGTTATTATCGCTAGAACTGTAATAATTATACTTATTACTCATATTATTATCAATATAACATGCACTATTTGCCATATTTTACTATTATTATCGCTAGAACTATAATAAATATACTTATTACTTTTATTATTATCAATATAACATGCACTATTTGCCATATTTTACTATTATTATCGCTAGAACTATAATAATTATACTTATTACTCCCGATATTATCAATATAACATGCATTATTACCCATATAATGCAGTTATTATCGCTAGAACTATAATAAATATACGTATTACTTTCATTATCATCAATATAACATGCATTATTATCCATATAATTGAGGTATTATCGCTAGAACTGTAATAATTATACTTATTACTTATATTATTATCAATATAACATGCATTATTACCCATATTATGCAGTTATTATCTCTAGAACTGTAATAATTATACTTATTACTTATATTGTTAGCAATATAACGTGCATTATTACCCGTATTATGCAGTTATTATCTCTAGAACCATAATAAGTATACTTATTACTCCCAATATTAGCAATATAACGTGCATTATTACCCATATAATGCAGTTATTATCGCCAGAACTGTAATAATTATACTTATTACTTATATTATTCTCAATATAACATGCATTATTACCCATATTATGCAGTTATTATCTCTAGAACCATAATAAGTATACTTATTATTCCCAATATTATCAATATAACATGCATTATTACCCATATAATGCAGTTATTATCGCTAGAACTGTAATAATTATACTTATTACTTATATTACTAGCAATATAACGTGCATTATTACACATATAATGCAGTTATTATCGCTAGAACCATAATAAGTATACTTATTACTCCCAATATTAGCAATATAACGTGCATTATTACCCATATAATGGAGGTATTATCGCAAGAACTGTAATAATTATACTTATTACTTATACTATTAGCAATATAACGTGCATTATTAACCATATAATGCAGCTATTATCGCCAGAACTGTAATAATTATACTTATTACTTATATTATTCTCATTATAACATGCATTATTACCCATATTATGCAGTTATTATCGCTAGAACTATAATAAATATACGTATTACTTTCATTATCATCAATATAACATGCATTATTACCCATATAATTGAGGTATTATCGCTAGAACTGTAATAATTATACTTATTTCTTATATTATTATCAATATAACATGCATTATTACCCATATAATGGAGGTATTATCGCAAGAATTGTAATAATTATACTTATTACTTATACTATTAGCAATATAACGTGCATTATTACCCATATAATGCAGTTATTATCGCCAGAACTGTAATAATTATACTTATTACTTATATTATTCTCAATATAACATGCATTATTACCCATACTATGCAGTTATTATCGCTAGAACTATAATAAATATACGTATTACTTTCAATATCATCAATATAACACGCATTATTACCCATATAATGGAGGTATTATCGCTAGAACTGTAATAATTATACTTATTACTTATATTATTATCAATATAACATGCATTATTACCCATACTATGCAGTTATTATCGCTAGAACTATAATAAATATACGTATTACTTTCATTATCATCAATATAACATGCATTATTACCCATATTATGCTGTTATTATCGATAGAACTGTAATAAATATACTTATTACTTTTATTATTATCAATATAACATGCACTATTTGCCATATTTTACTATTATTATCGCTAGAACTATAATAATTATACTTATTACTCCCGATATTATCAATATAACATGCATTATTACCCATATAATGCAGTTATTATCGCTAGAACTGTAATAATTATACTTATTACTTATCTTATTAGCAATATAACGTGCATTATTACCCATATAATGCAGTTATTATCGCTAGAACTGTAATAATTATACTTATTACTTATATTATTATCAATATAACATGCATTATTACCCATATAATGGAAGTATTATCGCAAGAACTGTAATAATTATACTTATTATTTATACTATTAGCAATATAACGTGCATTATTACCCATATAATGCAGTTATTATCGCCAGAACTGTAATAATTATACTTATTACTTATATCATTCTCAATATAACATGCATTATTACCCATACTATGCAGTTATTATCGCTAGAACTATAATAAATATACGTATTACTTTCAATATCATCAATATAACACGCATTATTACCCATATAATGGAGGTATTATCGCTAGAACTGTAATAATTATACTTATTACTTATATTATTATCAATATAACATGCATTATTACCCATATTATGCAGTTATTATCTCTAGAACCATAATAAGTATACTTATTATTCCCAATATTATCAATATAACATGCATTATTACCCATATAATGCAGTTATTATCGCTAGAACTGTAATAATTATACTTATTACTTATATTGTTAGCAATATAACGTGCATTATTACCCATATAATGCAGTTATTATCGCTAGAACTGTAATAATTATACTTATTACTTATATTATTATCAATATAACATGCATTATTACCCATATTATGCAGTTATTATCGCTGGAACTATAATAAATATACGTATTACCTTTATTATCATCAATATAACATGCATTATTACCCATATTATGCAGTTATTATCCATAGAACTGTAATAAATATACTTATTACTTTTATTATTATCAATATAACATGCACTATTTGCCATATTTTACTATTATTATCGCTAGAACCATAATAAATATACTTATTACTCCCAATATTATCAATATAACATGCATTTTTACCCATATAATGCAGTTATTATCGCTAGATCTGTAATAATTATACTTATTACTTATATTGTTAGCAATATAACGTGCATTATTACCCGTATTATGCAGTTATTATCTCTAGAACCATAATAAGTATACTTATTACTCCCAATATTAGCAATATAACGTGCATTATTACCCATATAATGCAGTTATTATCGCCAGAACTGTAATAATTATACTTATTACTTATATTATTCTCAATATAACATGCATTATTACCCATACTATGCAGTTATTATCGCTAGAACTATAATAAATATACGTATTACTTTCAATATCATCAATATAACACGCATTATTACCCATATAATGGAGGTATTATCGCTAGAACTGTAATAATTATACATATTACTTATATTATTATCAATGTAACATGCATTATTACCCATATTATGCAGTTATTATCTCGAGAACCATAATAAGTATACTTATTATTCCCAATATTATCAATATAACATGCATTATTACCCATATAATGCAGTTATTATCGCTAGAACTGTAATAATTATACTTATTACTTATATTATTAGCAATATAACGTGCATTATTACACATATAATGCAGTTATTATCGCTAGAACTGTAATAATTATACTTATTCCTTATATTATTATCAATATAACATGCATTATTACCCATATTATGCAGTTATTATCTCTAGAACCATAATAAGTATACTTATTACTCCCAATATTATCAATATAACATGCATTATTACCCATATAATGCTGTTATTATCGCTAGAACTGTAATAATTATACTTATTCCTTATATTGTTAGCAATATAACGTGCATTATTACCCATATAATGCAGTTATTATCGCTAGAACTGTAATAATTATACTTATTACTCATATTATTATCAATATAACATGCACTATTTGCCATATTTTACTATTATTATCGCTAGAACTATAATAAATATACTTATTACTTTTATTATTATCAATATAACATGCACTATTTGCCATATTTTACTATTATTATCGCTAGAACTATAATAATTATACTTATTACTCCCGATATTATCAATATAACATGCATTATTACCCATATAATGCAGTTATTATCGCTAGAACTATAATAAATATACGTATTACTTTCATTATCATCAATATAACATGCATTATTACCCATATAATTGAGGTATTATCGCTAGAACTGTAATAATTATACTTATTACTTATATTATTATCAATATAACATGCATTATTACCCATATTATGCAGTTATTATCTCTAGAACTGTAATAATTATACTTATTACTTATATTGTTAGCAATATAACGTGCATTA
Source organism: Megachile leachella (assembly GCA_963576845.1). Taxonomy (NCBI): domain Eukaryota; kingdom Metazoa; phylum Arthropoda; class Insecta; order Hymenoptera; family Megachilidae; genus Megachile; species Megachile leachella. The sequence goes on along the minus strand of CAUYWW010000124.1, from coordinate 759,034 downwards.
TTACCCATATAATGCAGTTATTATCGCTAGAACTGTAATAATTATACTTATTACTTATATTATTATCAATATAACATGCATTATTACCCATATTACGCAGTTATTATCGCTGGAACTATAATAAATATACGTATTACCTTTATTATCATCAATATAACATGCATTATTACCCATATTATGCAGTTATTATCCATAGAACTGTAATAAATATACCTATTACTTTTATTATTATCAATATAACATGCACTATTTGCCATATTTTACTATTATTATCGCTAGAACCATAATAAATATACTTATTACTCCCAATATTATCAATATAACATGCATTTTTACCCATATAATGCAGTTATTATCGCTAGAACTGTAATAATTATACTTATTACTTATATTGTTAGCAATATAACGTGCATTATTACCCGTATTATGCAGTTATTATCTCTAGAACCATAATAAGTATACTTATTACTCCCAATATTAGCAATATAACGTGCATTATTACCCATATAATGCAGTTATTATCGCCAGAACTGTAATAATTATACTTATTACTTATATTATTCTCAATATAACATGCATTATTACCCATACTATGCAGTTATTATCGCTAGAACTATAATAAATATACGTATTACTTTCAATATCATCAATATAACACGCATTATTACCCATATAATGGAGGTATTATCGCTAGAACTGTAATAATTATACTTATTACTTATATTGTTATCAATATAACATGCATTATTACCCATATTATGCAGTTATTATCTCTAGAACCATAATAAGTATACTTATTATTCCCAATATTATCAATATAACATGCATTATTACCCATATAATGCAGTTATTATCGCTAGAACTGTAATAATTATACTTATTACTTATATTATTAGCAATATAACGTGCATTATTACACATATAATGCAGTTATTATCGCTAGAACTGTAATAATTATACTTATTCCTTATATTATTATCAATATAACATGCATTATTACCCATATTATGCAGTTATTATCGCTAGAACTGTAATAATTATACTTATTCCTTATATTGTTAGCAATATAACGTGCATTATTACCCATATAATGCAGTTATTATCGCTAGAACTGTAATAATTATACTTATTACTCATATTATTATCAATATAACATGCACTATTTGCCATATTTTACTATTATTATCGCTAGAACTATAATAAATATACTTATTACTTTTATTATTATCAATATAACATGCACTATTTGCCATATTTTACTATTATTATCGCTAGAACTATAATAATTATACTTATTACTCCCGATATTATCAATATAACATGCATTATTACCCATATAATGCAGTTATTATCGCTAGAACTATAATAAATATACGTATTACTTTCATTATCATCAATATAACATGCATTATTACCCATATAATTGAGGTATTATCGCTAGAACTGTAATAATTATACTTATTACTTATATTATTATCAATATAACATGCATTATTACCCATATTATGCAGTTATTATCTCTAGAACTGTAATAATTATACTTATTACTTATATTGTTAGCAATATAACGTGCATTATTACCCGTATTATGCAGTTATTATCTGTAGAACCATAATAAGTATACTTATTACTCCCAATATTAGCAATATAACGTGCATTATTACCCATATAATGCAGTTATTATCGCCAGAACTGTAATAATTATACTTATTACTTATATTATTCTCAATATAACATGCATTATTACCCATACTATGCAGTTATTATCGCTAGAACTATAATAAATATACGTATTACTTTCAATATCATCAATATAACACGCATTATTACCCATATAATGGAGGTATTATCGCTAGAACTGTAATAATTATACTTATTACTTATATTATTATCAATATAACATGCATTATTACCCATACTATGCAGTTATTATCGCTAGAACTATAATAAATATACGTATTACTTTCAATATCATCAATATAACACGCATTATTGCCCATATAATGGAGGTATTATCGCTAGAACTGTAATAATTATACTTATTACTTATATTATTATCAATATAACATGCATTATTACCCATATTATGCAGTTATTATCTCTAGAACCATAATAAGTATACTTATTACTCCCAATATTATCAATATAACATGCATTATTACCCATATAATGCTGTTATTATCGCTAGAACTGTAATAATTATACTTATTCCTTATATTGTTAGCAATATAACGTGCATTATTACCCATATAATGCAGTTATTATCGCTAGAACTGTAATAATTATACTTATTACTCATATTATTATCAATATAACGTGCATTATTACACATATAATGCAGTTATTATCGCTAGAACTGTAATAATTATACTTATTACTTATATTATTATCAATATAACATGCATTATTACCCATATTATGCAGTTATTATCTCTAGAACCATAATAAGTATACTTATTACTCCCAATATTATCAATATAACATGCATTATTACCCATATAATGCTGTTATTATCGCTAGAACTGTAATAATTATACTTATTCCTTATATTGTTAGCAATATAACGTGCATTATTACCCATATAATGCAGTTATTATCGCTAGAACTGTAATAATTATACTTATTACTCATATTATTATCAATATAACGTGCATTATTACCCATATTATGCAGTTATTATCTCTAGAACCATAATAAGTATACTTATTACTCCCAATATTATCAATATAACATGCATTATTACCCATATAATGCTGTTATTATCGCTAGAACTGTAATAATTATACTTATTCCTTATATTGTTAGCAATATAACGTGCATTATTACCCATATAATGCAGTTATTATCGCTAGAACTGTAATAATTATACTTATTACTCATATTATTATCAATATAACATGCACTATTTGCCATATTTTACTATTATTATCGCTAGAACTATAATAATTATACTTATTACTCCCGATATTATCAATATAACATGCATTATTACCCATATAATGCAGATATTATCGCTAGAACTGTAATAATTATACTTATTACTTATATTATTAGCAATATAACGTGCATTATTACCCATATAATGCAGTTATTATCGCTAGAACTGTAATAAATATACTTATTACTTATATTATCATCAATATAACATGCATTATTACCCATATAATGGAGGTATTATCGCAAGAACTGTAATAATTATACTTATTACTTCTACTATTAGCAATATAACGTGCATTATTAACCATATAATGCAGTTATTATCGCCAGAACTGTAATAATTATACTTATTACTTATATTATTCTCATTATAACATGCATTATTACCCATATTATGCAGTTATTATCGCTAGAACTATAATAAATAAACGTATTACTTTTATTATCATCAATATAACATGCATTATTACCCATATTATGCAGTTATTATCGATAGAACTGTAATAAATATACTTATTACTTTTATTATTATCAATATAACATGCACTATTTGCCATATTTTACTATTATTATCGCTAGAACTATAATAATTATACTTATTACTCCCGATATTATCAATATAACATGCATTATTGCCCATATAATGCAGTTATTATCGCTAGAACTGTAATAATTATACTTATTACTTATATTATTAGCAATATAACGTGCATTATTAACCATATAATGCAGTTATTATCGCCAGAACTGTAATAATTCTACTTATTACTTATATTATTCTCATTATAACATGCATTATTACCCATATAATGCAGTTATTATCGCTAGAACTGTAATAATTATACTTATTACTTATATTATTATCAATATAACATGCATTATTACCCATATAATGGAGGTATTATCGCAAGAACTGTAATAATTATACTTATTACTTATACTATTAGCAATATAACGTGCATTATTAACCATATAATGCAGTTATTATCGCCAGAACTGTAATAATTATACTTATTACTTATATTATTCTCATTATAACATGCATTATTACCCATATTATGCAGTTATTATCGCTAGAACTATAATAAATAAACGTATTACTTTTATTATCATCAATATAACATGCATTATTACCCATATTATGCAGTTATTATCGATAGAACTGTAATAAATATACTTATTACTTTTATTATTATCAATATAACATGCACTATTTGCCATATTTTACTATTATTATCGCTAGAACTATAATAATTATACTTATTACTCCCGATATTATCAATATAACATGCATTATTACCCATATAATGCAGTTATTATCGCTAGAACTGTAATAATTATACTTATTACTTATATTATTAGCAATATAACGTGCATTATTAACCATATAATGCAGTTATTATCGCCAGAACTGTAATAATTATACTTATTACTTATATTATTCTCATTATAACATGCATTATTACCCATATAATGCAGTTATTATCGCTAGAACTGTAATAATTATACTTATTACTTATATTATTATCAATATAACATGCATTATTACCCATATAATGGAGGTATTATCGCAAGAACTGTAATAATTATACTTATTACTTATACTATTAGCAATATAACGTGCATTATTAACCATATAATGCAGTTATTATCGCCAGAACTGTAATAATTATACTTATTACTTATATTATTCTCATTATAACATGCATTATCACCCATATTATGCAGTTATTATCGCTAGAACTATAATAAATAAACGTATTACTTTTATTATCATCAATATAACATGCATTATTACCCATATTATGCAGTTATTATCGATAGAACTGTAATAAATATACTTATTACTTTTATTATTATCAATATAACATGCACTATTTGCCATATTTTACTATTATTATCGCTAGAACTATAATAATTATACTTATTACTCCCGATATTATCAATATAACATGCATTATTACCCATATAATGCAGTTATTATCGCTAGAACTGTAATAATTATACTTATTACTTATATTATTAGCAATATAACGTGCATTATTACCCATATAATGCAGTTATTATCGCTAGAACTGTAATAATTATACTTATTACTTATATTATTATCAATATAACATGCATTATTACCCATATAATGGAGGTATTATCGCAAGAACTGTAATAATTATACTTATTACTTATACTATTAGCAATATAACGTGCATTATTAACCATATAATGCAGTTATTATCGCCAGAACTGTAATAATTATACTTATTACTTATATTATTCTCATTATAACATGCATTATTACCCATATTATGCAGTTATTATCGCTAGAACTATAATAAATATACGTATTACTTTCATTATCATCAATATAACATGCATTATTACCCATATAATTGAGGTATTATCGCTAGAACTGTAATAATTATACTTATTACTTATATTATTATCAATATAACATGCCTTATTACCCATATTATGCAGTTATTATCTCTAGAACTGTAATAATTATACTTATTACTTATATTATTATCAATATAACATGCATTATTACCCATATTATGCAGTTATTATCGCTAGAGCTATAATAAATATACGTATTACTTTCATTATCATCAATATAACATGCATTATTACCCATATTATGCTGTTATTATCGATAGAACTGTAATAAATATACTTATTACTTTTATTATTATCAATATAACATGCACTATTTGCCATATTTTACTATTATTATCGCTAGAACTATAATAATTATACTTATTACTCCCGATATTATCAATATAACATGCATTATTACCCATATAATGCAGTTATTATCGCTAGAACTGTAATAATTATACTTATTACTTATCTTATTAGCAATATAACGTGCATTATTACCCATATAATGCAGTTATTATCGCTAGAACTGTAATAATTATACTTATTACTTATATTATTATCAATATAACATGCATTATTACCCATATAATGGAGGTATTATCGCAAGAACTGTAATAATTATACTTATTACTTATACTATTAGCAATATAACGTGCATTATTACCCATATAATGCAGTTATTATCGCCAGAACTGTAATAATTATATTTATTACTTATATTATTCTCAATATAACATGCATTATTACCCATACTATGCAGTTATTATCGCTAGAACTATAATAAATATACGTATTACTTTCAATATCATCAATATAACACGCATTATTACCCATATAATGGAGGTATTATCGCTAGAACTGTAATAATTATACTTATTACTTATATTATTATCAATATAACATGCATTATTACCCATATTATGCAGTTATTATCTCTAGAACCATAATAAGTATACTTATTACTCCCAATATTATCAATATAACATGCATTATTACCCATATAATGCAGTTATTATCGCTAGAACTGTAATAATTATACTTATTACTCCCAATATTATCAATATAACATGCATTTTTACCCATATAATGCAGTTATTATCGCCAGAACTGTAATAATTATACTTATTACTTATATTATTCTCATTATAACATGCATTATTACCCATATTATGCAGTTATTATCGCTAGAACTATAATAAATAAACGTATTACTTTTATTATCATCAATATAACATGCATTATTACCCATATTATGCAGTTATTATCGATAGAACTGTAATAAATATACTTATTACTTTTATTATTATCAATATAACATGCACTATTTGCCATATTTTACTATTATTATCGCTAGAACTATAATAATTATACTTATTACTCCCGATATTATCAATATAACATGCATTATTGCCCATATAATGCAGTTATTATCGCTAGAACTGTAATAATTATACTTATTACTTATATTATTAGCAATATAACGTGCATTATTAACCATATAATGCAGTTATTATCGCCAGAACTGTAATAATTATACTTATTACTTATATTATTCTCATTATAACATGCATTATTACCCATATAATGCAGTTATTATCGCTAGAACTGTAATAATTATACTTATTACTTATATTATTATCAATATAACATGCATTATTACCCATATAATGGAGGTATTATCGCAAGAACTGTAATAATTATACTTATTACTTATACTATTAGCAATATAACGTGCATTATTAACCATATAATGCAGTTATTATCGCCAGAACTGTAATAATTATACTTATTACTTATATTATTCTCATTATAACATGCATTATTACCCATATTATGCAGTTATTATCGCTAGAACTATAATAAATAAACGTATTACTTTTATTATCATCAATATAACATGCATTATTACCCATATTATGCAGTTATTATCGATAGAACTGTAATAAATATACTTATTACTTTTATTATTATCAATATAACATGCACTATTTGCCATATTTTACTATTATTATCGCTAGAACTATAATAATTATACTTATTACTCCCGATATTATCAATATAACATGCATTATTACCCATATAATGCAGTTATTATCGCTAGAACTGTAATAATTATACTTATTACTTATATTATTAGCTATATAACGTGCATTATTAACCATATAATGCAGTTATTATCGCCAGAACTGTAATAATTATACTTATTACTTATATTATTCTCATTATAACATGCATTATTACCCATATAATGCAGTTATTATCGCTAGAACTGTAATAATTATACTTATTACTTATATTATTATCAATATAACATGCATTATTACCCATATAATGGAGGTATTATCGCAAGAACTGTAATAATTATACTTATTACTTATACTATTAGCAATATAACGTGCATTATTAACCATATAATGCAGTTATTATCGCCAGAACTGTAATAATTATACTTATTACTTATATTATTCTCATTATAACATGCATTATCACCCATATTATGCAGTTATTATCGCTAGAACTATAATAAATAAACGTATTACTTTTATTATCATCAATATAACATGCATTATTACCCATATTATGCAGTTATTATCGATAGAACTGTAATAAATATACTTATTACTTTTATTATTATCAATATAACATGCACTATTTGCCATATTTTACTATTATTATCGCTAGAACTATAATAATTATACTTATTACTCCCGATATTATCAATATAACATGCATTATTACCCATATAATGCAGTTATTATCGCTAGAACTGTAATAATTATACTTATTACTTATATTATTAGCAATATAACGTGCATTATTACCCATATAATGCAGTTATTATCGCTAGAACTGTAATAATTATACTTATTACTTATATTATTATCAATATAACATGCATTATTACCCATATAATGGAGGTATTATCGCAAGAACTGTAATAATTATACTTATTACTTATACTATTAGCAATATAACGTGCATTATTAACCATATAATGCAGTTATTATCGCCAGAACTGTAATAATTATACTTATTACTTATATTATTCTCATTATAACATGCATTATTACCCATATTATGCAGTTATTATCGCTAGAACTATAATAAATATACGTATTACTTTCATTATCATCAATATAACATGCATTATTACCCATATAATTGAGGTATTATCGCTAGAACTGTAATAATTATACTTATTACTTATATTATTATCAATATAACATGCCTTATTACCCATATTATGCAGTTATTATCTCTAGAACTGTAATAATTATACTTATTACTTATATTATTATCAATATAACATGCATTATTACCCATATTATGCAGTTATTATCGCTAGAACTATAATAAATATACGTATTACTTTCATTATCATCAATATAACATGCATTATTACCCATATTATGCTGTTATTATCGATAGAACTGTAATAAATATACTTATTACTTTTATTATTATCAATATAACATGCACTATTTGCCATATTTTACTATTATTATCGCTAGAACTATAATAATTATACTTATTACTCCCGATATTATCAATATAACATGCATTATTACCCATATAATGCAGTTATTATCGCTAGAACTGTAATAATTATACTTATTACTTATCTTATTAGCAATATAACGTGCATTATTACACATATAATGCAGTTATTATCGCTAGAACTGTAATAATTATACTTATTACTTATATTATTATCAATATAACATGCATTATTACCCATATAATGGAGGTATTATCGCAAGAACTGTAATAATTATACTTATTACTTATACTATTAGCAATATAACGTGCATTATTACCCATATAATGCAGTTATTATCGCCAGAACTGTAATAATTATATTTATTACTTATATTATTCTCAATATAACATGCATTATTACCCATACTATGCAGTTATTATCGCTAGAACTATAATAAATATACGTATTACTTTCAATATCATCAATATAACACGCATTATTACCCATATAATGGAGGTATTATCGCTAGAACTGTAATAATTATACTTATTACTTATATTATTATCAATATAACATGCATTATTACCCATATTATGCAGTTATTATCTCTAGAACCATAATAAGTATACTTATTACTCCCAATATTATCAATATAACATGCATTATTACCCATATAATGCAGTTATTATCGCTAGAACTGTAATAATTATACTTATTACTCCCAATATTATCAATATAACATGCATTTTTACCCATATAATGCAGTTATTATCGCTAGAACTGTAATAATTATACTTATTACTTATCTTATTAGCAATATAACGTGCATTATTACCCATATAATGCAGTTATTATCGCTAGAACTGTAATAATTATACTTAATACTTATATTATTATCAATATAACATGCATTATTACCCATATAATGGAGGTATTATCGCAAGAACTGTAATAATTATACTTATTACTTATACTATTAGCAATATAACGTGATTTATTACCCATATAATGCAGTTATTATCGCCAGAACTGTAATAATTATATTTATTACTTATATTATTCTCAATATAACATGCATTATTACCCATACTATGCAGTTATTATCGCTAGAACTATAATAAATATACGTATTACTTTCAATATCATCAATATAACACGCATTATTACCCATATAATGGAGGTATTATCGCTAGAACTGTAATAATTATACTTATTACTTATATTATTATCAATATAACATGCATTATTACCCATATTATGCAGTTATTATCTCTAGAACCATAATAAGTATACTTATTACTCCCAATATTATCAATATAACATGCATTATTACCCATATAATGCAGTTATTATCGCTAGAACTGTAATAATTATACTTATTACTCCCAATATTATCAATATAACATGCATTTTCACCCATATAATGCAGTTATTATCGCTAGAACTGTAATAATTATACTTATTACTTATATTGTTAGCAATATAACGTGCATTATTACCCATATAATGCAGTTATTATCGCTAGAACTGTAATAATTATACTTATTACTCCCAATATTATCAATATAACATGCATTATTACCCATATAATGCAGTTATTATCGCTAGAACTGTAATAATTATACTTATTACTTATATTATTATCAATATAACATGCATTATTACCCATATAATGGAGGTATTATCGCAAGAACTGTAATAATTATACTTATTACTTATACTATTAGCAATATAACGTGCATTATTAACCATATAATGCAGTTATTATCGCCAGAACTGTAATAATTATACTTATTACTTATATTATTCTCATTATAACATGCATTATTACCCATATTATGCAGTTATTATCGCTAGAACTATAATAAATAAACGTATTACTTTTATTATCATCAATATAACATGCATTATTACCCATATTATGCAGTTATTATCGATAGAACTGTAATAAATATACTTATTACTTTTATTATTATTAATATAACATGCACTATTTGCCATATTTTACTATTATTATCGCTAGAACTATAATAATTATACTTATTACTCCCGATATTATCAATATAACATGCATTATTACCCATATAATGCAGTTATTATCGCTAGAACTGTAATAATTATACTTATTACTTATATTGTTAGCAATATAACGTGCATTATTACCCATATAATGCAGTTATTATCGCTAGAACTGTAATAATTATACTTATTACTTATATTATTATCAATATAACATGCATTATTACCCATATAATGGAGGTATTATCGCAAGAACTGTAATAATTATACTTATTACTTATACTATTAGCAATATGACGTGCATTATTAACCATATAATGCAGTTATTATCGCCAGAACTGTAATAATTATACTTATTACTTATATTATTCTCATTATAACATGCATTATTACCCATATTATGCAGTTATTATCGCTAGAACTATAAGAAATATACGTATTACTTTCATTATCATCAATATAACATGCATTATTACCCATATAATGCAGTTATTATCGCTAGAACTGTAATAATTATACTTATTACTTATATTATTATCAATATAACATGCATTATTACCCATATAATGGAGGTATTATCGCAAGAACTGTAATAATTATACCTATTACTTATACTATTAGCAATATAACGTGCATTATTAACCATATAATGCAGTTATTATCGCCAGAACTGTAATAATTATACTTATTACTTATATTATTCTCATTATAACATGCATTATTACCCATATTATGCAGTTATTATCGCTAGAACTATAATAAATATACGTATTACTTTCATTATCATCAATATAACATGCATTATTACCCATATAATTGCGGTACTATCGCTAGAACTGTAATAATTATACTTATTACTTATATTATTATCAATATAACATGCATTATTACCCATATTATGCAGTTATTATCTCTAGAACCATAATAAGTATACTTATTACTCCCAATATTATCAATATAACATGCATTATTACCCATATAATGCAGTTATTATCGCTAGAACTGTAATAATTATACTTATTACTCCCAATATTATCAATATAACATGCATTTTCACCCATATAATGCAGTTATTATCGCTAGAACTGTAATAATTATACTTATTACTTATATTGTTAGCAATATAACGTGCATTATTACCCATATAATGCAGTTATTATCGCTAGAACTGTAATAATTATACTTATTACTCCCAATATTATCAATATAACATGCATTATTACCCATATAATGCAGTTATTATCGCTAGAACTGTAATAATTATACTTATTACTTATATTATTATCAATATAACATGCATTATTACCCATATAATGGAGGTATTATCGCAAGAACTGTAATAATTATACTTATTACTTATACTATTAGCAATATAACGTGCATTATTAACCATATAATGCAGTTATTATCGCCAGAACTGTAATAATTATACTTATTACTTATATTATTCTCATTATAACATGCATTATTACCCATATTATGCAGTTATTATCGCTAGAACTATAATAAATAAACGTATTACTTTTATTATCATCAATATAACATGCATTATTACCCATATTATGCAGTTATTATCGATAGAACTGTAATAAATATACTTATTACTTTTATTATTATTAATATAACATGCACTATTTGCCATATTTTACTATTATTATCGCTAGAACTATAATAATTATACTTATTACTCCCGATATTATCAATATAACATGCATTATTACCCATATAATGCAGTTATTATCGCTAGAACTGTAATAATTATACTTATTACTTATATTATTAGCAATATAACGTGCATTATTACCCATATAATGCAGTTATTATCGCTAGAACTGTAATAATTATACTTATTACTTATATTATTATCAATATAACATGCATTATTACCCATATAATGGAGGTATTATCGCAAGAACTGTAATAATTATACTTATTACTTATACTATTAGCAATATGACGTGCATTATTAACCATATAATGCAGTTATTATCGCCAGAACTGTAATAATTATACTTATTACTTATATTATTCTCATTATAACATGCATTATTACCCATATTATGCAGTTATTATCGCTAGAACTATAAGAAATATACGTATTACTTTCATTATCATCAATATAACATGCATTATTACCCATATAATGCAGTTATTATCGCTAGAACTGTAATAATTATACTTATTACTTATATTATTATCAATATAACATGCATTATTACCCATATAATGGAGGTATTATCGCAAGAACTGTAATAATTATACCTATTACTTATACTATTAGCAATATAACGTGCATTATTAACCATATAATGCAGTTATTATCGCCAGAACTGTAATAATTATACTTATTACTTATATTATTCTCATTATAACATGCATTATTACCCATATTATGCAGTTATTATCGCTAGAACTATAATAAATATACGTATTACTTTCATTATCATCAATATAACATGCATTATTACCCATATAATTGCGGTATTATCGCTAGAACTGTAATAATTATACTTATTACTTATATTATTATCAATATAACATGCATTATTACCCATATTATGCAGTTATTATCTCTAGAACTGTAATAATTATACTTATTACTTATATTATTATCAATATAACATGCATTATTACCCATATTATGCAGTTATTATCGCTAGAACTATAATAAATATACGCATTACTTTCATTATCATCAATATAACATGCATTATTACCCATATTATTCTGTTATTATCGATAGAACTGTAATAAATATACTTATTACTTTTATTATTATCAATATAACATGCACTATTTGCCATATTTTACTATTATTATCGCTAGAACTATAATAATTATACTTATTACTCCCGATATTATCAATATAACATGCATTATTACCCATATAATGCAGTTATTATCGCTAGAACTGTAATAATTATACTTATTACTTATCTTATTAGCAATATAACGTGCATTATTACCCATATAATGCAGTTATTATCGCTAGAACTGTAATAATTATACTTATTACTTATATTATTATCAATATAACATGCATTATTACCCATATAATGGAGGTATTATCGCAAGAACTGTAATAATTATACTTATTACTTATACTATTAGCAATATAACGTGCATTATTAACCATATAATGCAGTTATTATCGCCAGAACTGTAATAATTATACTTATTACTTATATTATTCTCATTATAACATGCATTATTACCCATATTATGCAGTTATTATCGCTAGAACTATAATAAATAAACGTATTACTTTTATTATCATCAATATAACATGCATTATTACCCATATTATGCAGTTATTATCGATAGAACTGTAATAAATATACTTATTACTTTTATTATTATCAATATAACATGCACTATTTGCCATATTTTACTATTATTATCGCTAGAACTATAATAATTATACTTATTACTCCCGATATTATCAATATAACATCCATTATTACCCATATAATGCAGTTATTATCGCTAGAACTGTAATAATTATACTTATTACTTATATTATTAGCAATATAACGTGCATTATTACCCATATAATGCAGTTATTATCGCTAGAACTGTAATAATTATACTTATTACTTATATTATTATCAATATAACATGCATTATTACCCATATAATCGAGGTATTATCGCAAGAACTGTAATAATTATACTTATTACTTATACTATTAGCAATATGACGTGCATTATTAACCATATAATGCAGTTATTATCGCCAGAACTGTAATAATTATACTTATTACTTATATTATTCTCATTATAACATGCATTATTACCCATATTATGCAGTTATTATCGCTAGAACTATAATAAATAAACGTATTACTTTTATTATCATCAATATAACATGCATTATTACCCATATTATGCAGTTATTATCGATAGAACTGTAATAAATATACTTATTACTTTTATTATTATCAATATAACATGCACTATTTGCCATATTTTACTATTATTATCGCTAGAACTATAATAATTATACTTATTACTCCCGATATTATCAATATAACATCCATTATTACCCATATAATGCAGTTATTATCGCTAGAACTGTAATAATTATACTTATTACTTATATTATTAGCAATATAACGTGCATTATTACCCATATAATGCAGTTATTATCGCTAGAACTGTAATAATTATACTTATTACTTATATTATTATCAATATAACATGCATTATTACCCATATAATGGAGGTATTATCGCAAGAACTGTAATAATCATACTTATTACTTATACTATTAGCAATATAACGTGCATTATTAACCATATAATGCAGTTATTATCGCCAGAACTGTAATAATTATACTTATTACTTATATTATTCTCATTATAACATGCATTATTACCCATATTATGCAGTTATTATCGCTAGAACTATAATAAATATACGTATTACTTTCATTATCATCAATATAACATGCATTATTACCCATATAATTGAGGTATTATCGCTAGAACTGTAATAATTATACTTATTACTTATATTATTATCAATATAACATGCATTATTACCCATATTATGCAGTTATTATCTCTAGAACTGTAATAATTATACTTATTACTTATATTATTATCAATATAACATGCATTATTGCCCATATTATGCAGTTATTATCGCTAGAACTATAATAAATATACGTATTACTTTCAGTATCATCAATATAACATGCATTATTACCCATATTATGCTGTTATTATCGATAGAACTGTAATAAATATACTTATTACTATTATTATTATCAATATAACATGCACTATTTGCCATATTTTACTATTATTATCGCTAGAACTATAATAATTATACTTATTACTCCCGATATTATCAATATAACATGCATTATTACCCATATAATGCAGTTATTATCGCTAGAACTGTAATAATTATACTTATTACTCCCAATATTATCAATATAACATGCATTTTTACCCACATAATGCAGTTATTATCGCTAGAACTGTAATAATTATACTTATTACTTATATTGTTAGCAATATAACGTGCATTATTACCCATATAATGCAGTTATTATCGCTAGAGCTGTAATAATTATACTTATTACTCCCAATATTATCAATATAACATGCATTATTACCCATATAATGCAGTTATTAACGCTAGAACTGTAATAATTATACTTATTACTTATATTATTATCAATATAACATGCATTATTCCCCATATTATGCAGTTATTATCGCTGGAACTATAATAAATATACGTATTACCTTTATTATCATCAATATAACATGCATATTACCCATATAATTGAGGTATTATCGCTAGAACTGTAATAATTATACTTATTACTTATATTATTATCAATATAACATGCACTATTTGCCATATTTTACTATTATTATCGCTAGAACTATAATAATTATACTTATTACTCCCGATATTATCAATATAACATGCATTATTACCCATATAATGCAGTTATTATCGCTAGAACTGTAATAATTATACTTATTACTTATATTATTAGCAATATAACGTGCATTATTAACCATATAATGCAGTTATTATCGCCAGAACTGTAATAATTATACTTATTACTTATATTATTCTCATTATAACATGCATTATTACCCATATAATGCAGTTATTATCGCTAGAACTGTAATAATTATACTTATTACTTATATTATTATCAATATAACATGCATTATTACCCATATAATGGAGGTATTATCGCAAGAACTGTAATAATTATACTTATTACTTATACTATTAGCAATATAACGTGCATTATTAACCATATAATGCAGTTATTATCGCCAGAACTGTAATAATTATACTTATTACTTATATTATTCTCATTATAACATGCATTATTACCCATATTATGCAGTTATTATCGCTAGAACTATAATAAATAAACGTATTACTTTTATTATCATCAATATAACATGCATTATTACCCATATTATGCAGTTATTATCGATAGAACTGTAATAAATATACTTATTACTTTTATTATTATCAATATAACATGCACTATTTGCCATATTTTACTATTATTATCGCTAGAACTATAATAATTATACTTATTACTCCCGATATTATCAATATAACATGCATTATTACCCATATAATGCAGTTATTATCGCTAGAACTGTAATAATTATACTTATTACTTATATTGTTAGCAATATAACGTGCATTATTACCCATATAATGCAGTTATTATCGCTAGAACTGTAATAATTATACTTATTGCTTATATTATTATCAATATAACATGCATTATTACCCATATTATGCAGTTATTATCTCTAGAACCATAATAAGTATACTTATTACTCCCAATATTATCAATATAACATGCATTATTACCCATATAATGCAGTTATTAACGCTAGAACTGTAATAATTATACTTATTACTTATATTATTATCAATATAACATGCATTATTACCCATATTATGCAGTTATTATCGCTGGAACTATAATAAATATACGTATTACCTTTATTATCATCAATATAACATGCATATTACCCATATAATTGAGGTATTATCGCTAGAACTGTAATAATTATACTTATTACTTATATTATTATCAATATAACATGCACTATTTGCCATATTTTACTATTATTATCGCTAGAACTATAATAATTATACTTATTACTCCCGATATTATCAATATAACATGCATTATTACCCATATAATGCAGTTATTATCGCTAGAACTGTAATAATTATACTTATTACTTATATTATTAGCAATATAACGTGCATTATTAACCATATAATGCAGTTATTATCGCCAGAACTGTAATAATTATACTTATTACTTATATTATTCTCATTATAACATGCATTATTACCCATATAATGCAGTTATTATCGCTAGAACTGTAATAATTATACTTATTACTTATATTATTATCAATATAACATGCATTATTACCCATATAATGGAGGTATTATCGCAAGAACTGTAATAATTATACTTATTACTTATACTATTAGCAATATAACGTGCATTATTAACCATATAATGCAGTTATTATCGCCAGAACTGTAATAATTATACTTATTACTTATATTATTCTCATTATAACATGCATTATTACCCATATTATGCAGTTATTATCGCTAGAACTATAATAAATAAACGTATTACTTTTATTATCATCAATATAACATGCATTATTACCCATATTATGCAGTTATTATCGATAGAACTGTAATAAATATACTTATTACTTTTATTATTATCAATATAACATGCACTATTTGCCATATTTTACTATTATTATCGCTAGAACTATAATAATTATACTTATTACTCCCGATATTATCAATATAACATGCATTATTACCCATATAATGCAGTTATTATCGCTAGAACTGTAATAATTATACTTATTACTTATATTATTAGCAATATAACGTGCATTATTACCCATATAATGCAGTTATTATCGCTAGAACTGTAATAATTATACTTATTACTTATATTATTATCAATATAACATGCATTATTACCCATATAATGGAGGTATTATCGCAAGAACTGTAATAATTATACTTATTACTTATACTATTAGCAATATGACGTGCATTATTAACCATATAATGCAGTTATTATCGCCAGAACTGTAATAATTATACTTATTACTTATATTATTCTCATTATAACATGCATTATTACCCATATTATGCAGTTATTATCGCTAGAACTATAAGAAATATACGTATTACTTTCATTATCATCAATATAACATGCATTATTACCCATATAATGCAGTTATTATCGCTAGAACTGTAATAATTATACTTATTACTTATATTATTATCAATATAACATGCATTATTACCCATATAATGGAGGTATTATCGCAAGAACTGTAATAATTATACCTATTACTTATACTATTAGCAATATAACGTGCATTATTAACCATATAATGCAGTTATTATCGCCAGAACTGTAATAATTATACTTATTACTTATATTATTCTCATTATAACATGCATTATTACCCATATTATGCAGTTATTATCGCTAGAACTATAATAAATATACGTATTACTTTCATTATCATCAATATAACATGCATTATTACCCATATAATTGCGGTATTATCGCTAGAACTGTAATAATTATACTTATTACTTATATTATTATCAATATAACATGCATTATTACCCATATTATGCAGTTATTATCTCTAGAACTGTAATAATTATACTTATTACTTATATTATTATCAATATAACATGCATTATTACCCATATTATGCAGTTATTATCGCTAGAACTATAATAAATATACGCATTACTTTCATTATCATCAATATAACATGCATTATTACCCATATTATGCTGTTATTATCGATAGAACTGTAATAAATATACTTATTACTTTTATTATTATCAATATAACATGCACTATTTGCCATATTTTACTATTATTATCGCTAGAACTATAATAATTATACTTATTACTCCCGATATTATCAATATAACATGCATTATTACCCATATAATGCAGTTATTATCGCCAGAACTGTAATAATTATATTTATTACTTATATTATTCTCAATATAACATGCATTATTACCCATACTATGCAGTTATTATCGCTAGAACTATAATAAATATACGTATTACTTTCAATATCATCAATATAACACGCATTATTACCCATATAATGGAGGTATTATCGCTAGAATTCTAATAATTATACTTATTACTTATATTATTATCAATATAACATGCATTATTACCCATATTATGCAGTTATTATCTCTAGAACCATAATAAGTATACTTATTACTCCCAATATTATCAATATAACATGCATTATTACCCATATAATGCAGTTATTATCGCTAGAACTGTAATAATTATACTTATTACTTATATTGTTAGCAATATAACGTGCATTATTACCCATATAATGCAGTTATTATCGCTAGAACTGTAATAATTATACTTATTACTTATATTATTATCAATATAACATGCATTATTACCCATATTATGCAGTTATTATCTCTAGAACCATAATAAGTATACTTATTACTCCCAATATTATCAATATAACATGCATTATTACCCATATAATGCAGTTATTATCGCTAGAACTGTAATAATTATACTTATTACTTATATTATTATCAGTATAACATGCATTATTACCCATATTATGCAGTTATTATCGCTGGAACTATAATAAATATACGTATTACCTTTATTATCATCAATATAACATGCATATTACCCATATAATTGAGGTATTATCGCTAGAACTGTAATAATTATACTTATTACTTATATTATTATCAATATAACATGCACTATTTGCCATATTTTACTATTATTATCGCTAGAACTATAATAATTATACTTATTACTCCCGATATTATCAATATAACATGCATTATTACCCATATAATGCAGTTATTATCGCTAGAACTGTAATAATTATACTTATTACTTATATTATTAGCAATATAACGTGCATTATTACCCATATAATGCAGTTATTATCGCTAGAACTGTAATAATTATACTTATTACTTATATTATTATCAATATAACATGCATTATTACCCATATAATGGAGGTATTATCGCAAGAACTGTAATAATTATACTTATTACTTATACTATTAGCAATATGACGTGCATTATTAACCATATAATGCAGTTATTATCGCCAGAACTGTAATAATTATACTTATTACTTATATTATTCTCATTATAACATGCATTATTACCCATATTATGCAGTTATTATCGCTAGAACTATAATAAATATACGTATTACTTTCATTATCATCAATATAACATGCATTATTACCCATATAATGCAGTTATTATCGCTAGAACTGTAATAATTATACTTATTACTTATATTATTATCAATATAACATGCATTATTACCCATATAATGGAGGTATTATCGCAAGAACTGTAATAATTATACTTATTACTTATACTATTAGCAATATAACGTGCATTATTAACCATATAATGCAGTTATTATCGCCAGAACTGTAATAATTATACTTATTACTTATATTATTCTCATTATAACATGCATTATTACCCATATTATGCAGTTATTATCGCTAGAACTATAATAAATATACGTATTACTTTCATTATCATCAATATAACATGCATTATTACCCATATAATTGAGGTATTATCGCTAGAACTGTAATAATTATACTTATTACTTATATTATTATCAATATAACATGCATTATTACCCATATTATGCAGTTATTATCTCTGGAACTGTAATAATTATACTTATTACTTATATTATTATCAATATAACATGCATTATTGCCCATATTATGCAGTTATTATCGCTAGAACTATAATAAATATACGTATTACTTTCATTATCATCAATATAACATGCATTATTACCCATATTATGCTGTTATTATCGATAGAACTGTAATAAATATACTTATTACTTTTATTATTATCAATATAACATGCACTATTTGCCATATTTTACTATTATTATCGCTAGAACTATAATAATTATACTTATTACTCCCGATATTATCAATATAACATGCATTATTACCCATATAATGCAGTTATTATCGCTAGAACTGTAATAATTATACTTATTACTTATCTTATTAGCAATATAACGTGCATTATTACCCATATAATGCAGTTATTATCGCTAGAACTGTAATAATTATACTTAATACTTATATTATTATCAATATAACATGCATTATTACCCATATAATGGAGGTATTATCGCAAGAACTGTAATAATTATACTTATTACTTATACTATTAGCAATATAACGTGCATTATTACCCATATAATGCAGTTATTATCGCCAGAACTGTAATAATTATATTTATTACTTATATTATTCTCAATATAACATGCATTATTACCCATACTATGCAGTTATTATCGCTAGAACTATAATAAATATACGTATTACTTTCAATATCATCAATATAACACGCATTATTACCCATATAATGGAGGTATTATCGCTAGAGCTGTAATAATTATACTTATTACTTATATTATTATCAATATAACATGCATTATTACCCATATTATGCAGTTATTATCTCTAGAACTGTAATAATTATACTTATTACTTATATTGTTAGCAATATAACGTGCATTATTACCCGTATTATGCAGTTATTATCTCTAGAACCATAATAAGTATACTTATTACTCCCAATATTAGCAATATAACGTGCATTATTACCCATATAATGCAGTTATTATCGCCAGAACTGTAATAATTATACTTATTACTTATATTATTCTCAATATAACATGCATTATTACCCATATTATGCAGTTATTATCTCTAGAACCATAATAAGTATACTTATTATTCCCAATATTATCAATATAACATGCATTATTACCCATATAATGCAGTTATTATCGCTAGAACTGTAATAATTATACTTATTACTTATATTACTAGCAATATAACGTGCATTATTACACATATAATGCAGTTATTATCGCTAGAACCATAATAAGTATACTTATTACTCCCAATATTAGCAATATAACGTGCATTATTACCCATATAATGGAGGTATTATCGCAAGAACTGTAATAATTATACTTATTACTTATACTATTAGCAATATAACGTGCATTATTAACCATATAATGCAGCTATTATCGCCAGAACTGTAATAATTATACTTATTACTTATATTATTCTCATTATAACATGCATTATTACCCATATTATGCAGTTATTATCGCTAGAACTATAATAAATATACGTATTACTTTCATTATCATCAATATAACATGCATTATTACCCATATAATTGAGGTATTATCGCTAGAACTGTAATAATTATACTTATTTCTTATATTATTATCAATATAACATGCATTATTACCCATATAATGGAGGTATTATCGCAAGAATTGTAATAATTATACTTATTACTTATACTATTAGCAATATAACGTGCATTATTACCCATATAATGCAGTTATTATCGCCAGAACTGTAATAATTATACTTATTACTTATATTATTCTCAATATAACATGCATTATTACCCATACTATGCAGTTATTATCGCTAGAACTATAATAAATATACGTATTACTTTCAATATCATCAATATAACACGCATTATTACCCATATAATGGAGGTATTATCGCTAGAACTGTAATAATTATACTTATTACTTATATTATTATCAATATAACATGCATTATTACCCATATTATGCAGTTATTATCTCTAGAACCATAATAAGTATACTTATTACTCCCAATATTATCAATATAACATGCATTTTTACCCATATAATGCAGTTATTATCGCTAGAACTGTACTAATTATACTTATTACTTATATTATTCTCAATATAACATGCATTATTACCCATACTATGCAGTTATTATCGCTAGAACTATAATAAATATACGTATTACTTTCATTATCATCAATATAACATGCATTATTACCCATATTATGCTGTTATTATCGATAGAACTGTAATAAATATACTTATTACTTTTATTATTATCAATATAACATGCACTATTTGCCATATTTTACTATTATTATCGCTAGAACTATAATAATTATACATATTACTCCCGATATTATCAATATAACATGCATTATTACCCATATAATGCAGTTATTATCGCTAGAACTGTAATAATTATACTTATTACTTATCTTATTAGCAATATAACGTGCATTATTACCCATATAATGCAGTTATTATCGCTAGAACTGTAATAATTATACTTATTACTTATATTATTATCAATATAACATGCATTATTACCCATATAATGGAAGTATTATCGCAAGAACTGTAATAATTATACTTATTATTTATACTATTAGCAATATAACGTGCATTATTACCCATATAATGCAGTTATTATCGCCAGAACTGTAATAATTATACTTATTACTTATATCATTCTCAATATAACATGCATTATTACCCATACTATGCAGTTATTATCGCTAGAACTATAATAAATATACGTATTACTTTCAATATCATCAATATAACACGCATTATTACCCATATAATGGAGGTATTATCGCTAGAACTGTAATAATTATACTTATTACTTATATTATTATCAATATAACATGCATTATTACCCATATTATGCAGTTATTATCTCTAGAACCATAATAAGTATACTTATTATTCCCAATATTATCAATATAACATGCATTATTACCCATATAATGCAGTTATTATCGCTAGAACTGTAATAATTATACTTATTACTTATATTGTTAGCAATATAACGTGCATTATTACCCATATAATGCAGTTATTATCGCTAGAACTGTAATAATTATACTTATTACTTATATTATTATCAATATAACATGCATTATTACCCATATTATGCAGTTATTATCGCTGGAACTATAATAAATATACGTATTACCTTTATTATCATCAATATAACATGCATTATTACCCATATTATGCAGTTATTATCCATAGAACTGTAATAAATATACTTATTACTTTTATTATTATCAATATAACATGCACTATTTGCCATATTTTACTATTATTATCGCTAGAACCATAATAAATATACTTATTACTCCCAATATTATCAATATAACATGCATTTTTACCCATATAATGCAGTTATTATCGCTAGAACTGTAATAATTATACTTATTACTTATATTGTTAGCAATATAACGTGCATTATTACCCGTATTATGCAGTTATTATCTCTAGAACCATAATAAGTATACTTATTACTCCCAATATTAGCAATATAACGTGCATTATTACCCATATAATGCAGTTATTATCGCCAGAACTGTAATAATTATACTTATTACTTATATTATTCTCAATATAACATGCATTATTACCCATACTATGCAGTTATTATCGCTAGAACTATAATAAATATACGTATTACTTTCAATATCATCAATATAACACGCATTATTACCCATATAATGGAGGTATTATCGCTAGAACTGTAATAATTATACTTATTACTTATATTATTATCAATATAACATGCATTATTACCCATATTATGCAGTTATTATCTCTAGAACCATAATAAGTATACTTATTATTCCCAATATTATCAATATAACATGCATTATTACCCATATAATGCAGTTATTATCGCTAGAACTGTAATAATTATACTTATTACTTATATTATTAGCAATATAACGTGCATTATTACACATATAATGCAGTTATTATCGCTAGAACTGTAATAATTATACTTATTCCTTATATTATTATCAATATAACATGCATTATTACCCATATTATGCAGTTATTATCTCTAGAACCATAATAAGTATACTTATTACTCCCAATATTATCAATATAACATGCATTATTACCCATATAATGCTGTTATTATCGCTAGAACTGTAATAATTATACTTATTCCTTATATTGTTAGCAATATAACGTGCATTATTACCCATATAATGCAGTTATTATCGCTAGAACTGTAATAATTATACTTATTACTCATATTATTATCAATATAACATGCACTATTTGCCATATTTTACTATTATTATCGCTAGAACTATAATAAATATACTTATTACTTTAATTATTATCAATATAACATGCACTATTTGCCATATTTTACTATTATTATCGCTAGAACTATAATAATTATACTTATTACTCCCGATATTATCAATATAACATGCATTATTACCCATATAATGCAGTTATTATCGCTAGAACTATAATAAATATACGTATTACTTTCATTATCATCAATATAACATGCATTATTACCCATATAATTGAGGTATTATCGCTAGAACTGTAATAATTATACTTATTACTTATATTATTATCAATATAACATGCATTATTACCCATATTATGCAGTTATTATCTCTAGAACTGTAATAATTATACTTACTACTTATATTGTTAGCAATATAACGTGCATTATTACCCATATAATGCAGTTATTATCGCTAGAACTGTAATAATTATACTTATTACTTATATTATTATCAATATAACATGCATTATTACCCATATTATGCAGTTATTATCGCTGGAACTATAATAAATATACGTATTACCTTTATTATCATCAATATAACATGCATTATTACCCATATTATGCAGTTATTATCCATAGAACTGTAATAAATATACTTATTACTTTTATTATTATCAATATAACATGCACTATTTGCCATATTTTACTATTATTATCGCTAGAACCATAATAAATATACTTATTACTCCCAATATTATCAATATAACATGCATTTTTACCCATATAATGCAGTTATTATCGCTAGAACTGTAATAATTATACTTATTACTTATATTGTTAGCAATATAACGTGCATTATTACCCGTATTATGCAGTTATTATCTCTAGAACCATAATAAGTATACTTATTACTCCCAATATTAGCAATATAACGTGCATTATTACCCATATAATGCAGTTATTATCGCCAGAACTGTAATAATTATACTTATTACTTATATTATTCTCAATATAACATGCATTATTACCCATACTATGCAGTTATTATCGCTAGAACTATAATAAATATACGTATTACTTTCAATATCATAAATATAACACGCATTATTACCCATATAATGGAGGTATTATCGCTAGAACTGTAATAATTATACTTATTACTTATATTATTATCAATATAACATGCATTATTACCCATATTATGCAGTTATTATCTCTAGAACCATAATAAGTATACTTATTATTCCCAATATTATCAATATAACATGCATTATTACCCATATAATGCAGTTATTATCGCTAGAACTGTAATAATTATACTTATTACTTATATTATTAGCAATATAACGTGCATTATTACACATATAATGCAGTTATTATCGCTAGAACTGTAATAATTATACTTATTCCTTATATTATTATCAATATAACATGCATTATTACCCATATTATGCAGTTATTATCTCTAGAACCATAATAAGTATACTTATTACTCCCAATATTATCAATATAACATGCATTATTACCCATATAATGCTGTTATTATCGCTAGAACTGTAATAATTATACTTATTCCTTATATTGTTAGCAATATAACGTGCATTATTACCCATATAATGCAGTTATTATCGCTAGAACTGTAATAATTATACTTATTACTCATATTATTATCAATATAACATGCACTATTTGCCATATTTTACTATTATTATCGCTAGAACTATAATAAATATACTTATTACTTTTATTATTATCAATATAACATGCACTATTTGCCATATTTTACTATTATTATCGCTAGAACTATAATAATTATACTTATTACTCCCGATATTATCAATATAACATGCATTATTACCCATATAATGCAGTTATTATCGCTAGAACTATAATAAATATACGTATTACTTTCATTATCATCAATATAACATGCATTATTACCCATATAATTGAGGTATTATCGCTAGAACTGTAATAATTATACTTATTACTTATATTATTATCAATATAACATGCATTATTACCCATATTATGCAGTTATTATCTCTAGAACTGTAATAATTATACTTATTACTTATATTGTTAGCAATATAACGTGCATTATTACCCGTATTATGCAGTTATTATCTGTAGAACCATAATAAGTATACTTATTACTCCCAATATTAGCAATATAACGTGCATTATTACCCATATAATGCAGTTATTATCGCCAGAACTGTAATAATTATACTTATTACTTATATTATTCTCAATATAACATGCATTATTACCCATACTATGCAGTTATTATCGCTAGAACTATAATAAATATACGTATTACTTTCAATATCATCAATATAACACGCATTATTACCCATATAATGGAGGTATTATCGCTAGAACTGTAATAATTATACTTATTACTTATATTATTATCAATATAACATGCATTATTACCCATACTATGCAGTTATTATCGCTAGAACTATAATAAATATACGTATTACTTTCAATATCATCAATATAACACGCATTATTGCCCATATAATGGAGGTATTATCGCTAGAACTGTAATAATTATACTTATTACTTATATTATTATCAATATAACATGCATTATTACCCATATTATGCAGTTATTATCTCTAGAACCATAATAAGTATACTTATTACTCCCAATATTATCAATATAACATGCATTATTACCCATATAATGCTGTTATTATCGCTAGAACTGTAATAATTATACTTATTCCTTATATTGTTAGCAATATAACGTGCATTATTACCCATATAATGCAGTTATTATCGCTAGAACTGTAATAATTATACTTATTACTCATATTATTATCAATATAACGTGCATTATTACACATATAATGCAGTTATTATCGCTAGAACTGTAATAATTATACTTATTACTTATATTATTATCAATATAACATGCATTATTACCCATATTATGCAGTTATTATCTCTAGAACCATAATAAGTATACTTATTACTCCCAATATTATCAATATAACATGCATTATTACCCATATAATGCTGTTATTATCGCTAGAACTGTAATAATTATACTTATTCCTTATATTGTTAGCAATATAACGTGCATTATTACCCATATAATGCAGTTATTATCGCTAGAACTGTAATAATTATACTTATTACTCATATTATTATCAATATAACGTGCATTATTACCCATATAATGGAGGTATTATCGCAAGAACTGTAATAATTATACTTATTACTTATACTATTAGCAATATAACGTGCATTATTAACCATATAATGCAGCTATTATCGCCAGAACTGTAATAATTATACTTATTGCTTATATTATTCTCATTATAACATGCATTATTACCCATATTATGCAGTTATTATCGCTAGAACTATAATAAATATACGTATTACTTTCATTATCATCAATATAACATGCATTATTACCCATATAATTGAGGTATTATCGCTAGAACTGTAATAATTATACTTATTTCTCATATTATTATCAATATAACATGCATTATTACCCATATAATGGAGGTATTATCGCAAGAATTGTAATAATTATACTTATTACTTATACTATTAGCAATATAACGTGCATTATTACCCATATGATGCAGTTATTATCGCCAGAACTGTAATAATTATACTTATTACTTATATTATTATCAATATAACATGCATTATTACCCATATTATGCAGTTATTATCTCTAGAACCATAATAAGTATACTTATTACTCCCAATATTATCAATATAACATGCATTATTACCCATATAATGCAGTTATTATCGCTAGAACTGTAATAATTATACTTATTACTTATATTATTATCAGTATAACATGCATTATTACCCATATTATGCAGTTATTATCGCTGGAACTATAATAAATATACGTATTACCTTTATTATCATCAATATAACATGCATATTACCCATATAATTGAGGTATTATCGCTAGAACTGTAATAATTATACTTATTACTCCCGATATTATCAATATAACATGCATTATTACCCATATAATGCAGTTATTATCGCTAGAACTGTAATAATTATACTTATTACTTATATTATTAGCAATATAACGTGCATTATTACCCATATAATGCAGTTATTATCGCTAGAACTGTAATAATTATACTTATTACTTATATTATTATCAATATAACATGCATTATTACCCATATAAAGGAGGTATTATCGCAAGAACTGTAATAATTATACTTATTACTTATACTATTAGCAATATGACGTGCATTATTAACCATATAATGCAGTTATTATCGCCAGAACTGTAATAATTATACTTATTACTTATATTATTCTCATTATAACATGCATTATTACCCATATTATGCAGTTATTATCGCTAGAACTATAATAAATATACGTATTACTTTCATTATCATCAATATAACATGCATTATTACCCATATAATGCAGTTATTATCGCAAGAACTGTAATAATTATACTTATTACTTATACTATTAGCAATATAACGTGCATTATTACCCATATAATGCAGTTATTATCGCCAGAACTGTAATAATTATATTTATTACTTATATTATTCTCAATATAACATGCATTATTACCCATACTATGCAGTTATTATCGCTAGAACTATAATAAATATACGTATTACTTTCAATATCATCAATATAACACGCATTATTACCCATATAATGGAGGTATTATCGCTAGAACTCTAATAATTATACTTATTACTTATATTATTATCAATATAACATGCATTATTACCCATATTATGCAGTTATTATCTCTAGAACCATAATAAGTATACTTATTACTCCCAATATTATCAATATAACATGCATTATTACCCATATAATGCAGTTATTATCGCTAGAACTATAATAAATATACGTATTACTTTCAATATCATCAATATAACACGCATTATTACCCATATAATGGAGGTATTATCGCTAGAACTCTAATAATTATACTTATTACTTATATTATTATCAATATAACATGCATTATTACCCATATTATGCAGTTATTATCTCTAGAACCATAATAAGTATACTTATTACTCCCAATATTATCAATATAACATGCATTATTACCCATATAATGCAGTTATTATCGCTAGAACTGTAATAATTATACTTATTACTTATATTGTTAGCAATATAACGTGCATTATTACCCATATAATGCAGTTATTATCGCTAGAACTGTAATAATTATACTTATTACTTATATTATTATCAATATAACATGCATTATTACCCATATTATGCAGTTATTATCTCTAGAACCATAATAAGTATACTTATTACTCCCAATATTATCAATATAACATGCATTATTACCCATATAATGCAGTTATTATCGCTAGAACTGTAATAATTATACTTATTACTTATATTATTATCAGTATAACATGCATTATTACCCATATTATGCAGTTATTATCGCTGGAACTATAATAAATATACGTATTACCTTTATTATCATCAATATAACATGCATATTACCCATATAATTGAGGTATTATCGCTAGAACTGTAATAATTATACTTATTACTTATATTATTATCAATATAACATGCACTATTTGCCATATTTTACTATTATTATCGCTAGAACTATAATAATTATACTTATTACTCCCGATATTATCAATATAACATGCATTATTACCCATATAATGCAGTTATTATCGCTAGAACTGTAATAATTATACTTATTACTTATATTATTAGCAATATAACGTGCATTATTACCCATATAATGCAGTTATTATCGCTAGAACTGTAATAATTATACTTATTACTTATATTATTATCAATATAACATGCATTATTACCCATATAATGGAGGTATTATCGCAAGAACTGTAATAATTATACTTATTACTTATACTATTAGCAATATGACGTGCATTATTAACCATATAATGCAGTTATTATCGCCAGAACTGTAATAATTATACTTATTACTTATATTATTCTCATTATAACATGCATTATTACCCATATTATGCAGTTATTATCGCTAGAACTATAATAAATATACGTATTACTTTCATTATCATCAATATAACATGCATTATTACCCATATAATGCAGTTATTATCGCTAGAACTGTAATAATTATACTTATTACTTATATTATTATCAATATAACATGCATTATTACCCATATAATGGAGGTATTATCGCAAGAACTGTAATAATTATACTTATTACTTATACTATTAGCAATATAACGTGCATTATTAACCATATAATGCAGTTATTATCGCCAGAACTGTAATAATTATACTTATTACTTATATTATTCTCATTATAACATGCATTATTACCCATATTATGCAGTTATTATCGCTAGAACTATAATAAATATACGTATTACTTTCATTATCATCAATATAACATGCATTATTACCCATATAATTGAGGTATTATCGCTAGAACTGTAATAATTATACTTATTACTTATATTATTATCAATATAACATGCATTATTACCCATATTATGCAGTTATTATCTCTGGAACTGTAATAATTATACTTATTACTTATCTTATTAGCAATATAACGTGCATTATTACCCATATAATGCAGTTATTATCGCTAGAACTGTAATAATTATACTTAATACTTATATTATTATCAATATAACATGCATTATTACCCATATAATGGAGGTATTGTCGCAAGAACTGTAATAATTATACTTATTACTTATACTATTAGCAATATAACGTGCATTATTACCCATATAATGAAGTTATTATCGCCAGAACTGTAATAATTATACTTAAAACTTATATTATTCTCAATATAACATGCATTATTACCCATACTATGCAGTTATTATCGCTAGAACTATAATAAATATACGTATTACTTACAATATCATCAATATAACACGCATTATTACCCATATGATGGAGGTATTATCGCTAGAACTGCAATAATTATACTTATTACTTATATTATTATCAATATAACATGCATTATTACCCATATTATGCAGTTATTATCTCTAGAACCATAATAAGTATACTTATTACTCCCAATATTATCAATATAACATGCATTATTACCCATATAATGGAGGTATTATCGCAAGAACTGTAATAATTATACTTATTACTTATACTATTAGCAATATAACGTGCATTATTACCCATATAATGCAGTTATTATCGCCAGAACTGTAATAATTATATTTATTACTTATATTATTCTCAATATAACATGCATTATTACCCATACTATGCAGTTATTATCGCTAGAACTATAATAAATATACGTATTACTTTCAATATCATCAATATAACACGCATTATTACCCATATAATGGAGGTATTATCGCTAGAGCTGTAATAATTATACTTATTACTTATATTATTATCAATATAACATGCATTATTACCCATATTATGCAGTTATTATCTCTAGAACTGTAATAATTATACTTATTACTTATATTGTTAGCAATATAACGTGCATTATTACCCATATTATGCTGTTATTATCGATAGAACTGTAATAAATATACTTATTACTTTTATTATTATCAATATAACATGCACTATTTGCCATATTTTACTATTATTATCGCTAGAACTATAATAATTATACTTATTACTCCCGATATTATCAATATAACATGCATTATTACCCATATAATGCAGTTATTATCGCTAGAACTGTAATAATTATACTTATTACTTATCTTATTAGCAATATAACGTGCATTATTACCCATATAATGCAGTTATTATCGCTAGAACTGTAATAATTATACTTATTACTTATATTATTATCAATATAACATGCATTATTACCCATATAATGGAAGTATTATCGCAAGAACTGTAATAATTATACTTATTATTTATACTATTAGCAATATAACGTGCATTATTACCCATATAATGCAGTTATTATCGCCAGAACTGTAATAATTATACTTATTACTTATATCATTCTCAATATAACATGCATTATTACCCATACTATGCAGTTATTATCGCTAGAACTATAATAAATATACGTATTACTTTCAATATCATCAATATAACACGCATTATTACCCATATAATGGAGGTATTATCGCTAGAACTGTAATAATTATACTTATTACTTATATTATTATCAATATAACATGCATTATTACCCATATTATGCAGTTATTATCTCTAGAACCATAATAAGTATACTTATTATTCCCAATATTATCAATATAACATGCATTATTACCCATATAATGCAGTTATTATCGCTAGAACTGTAATAATTATACTTATTACTTATATTGTTAGCAATATAACGTGCATTATTACCCATATAATGCAGTTATTATCGCTAGAACTGTAATAATTATACTTATTACTTATATTATTATCAATATAACATGCATTATTACCCATATTATGCAGTTATTATCGCTGGAACTATAATAAATATACGTATTACCTTTATTATCATCAATATAACATGCATTATTACCCATATTATGCAGTTATTATCCATAGAACTGTAATAAATATACTTATTACTTTTATTATTATCAATATAACATGCACTATTTGCCATATTTTACTATTATTATCGCTAGAACCATAATAAATATACTTATTACTCCCAATATTATCAATATAACATGCATTTTTACCCATATAATGCAGTTATTATCGCTAGAACTGTAATAATTATACTTATTACTTATATTGTTAGCAATATAACGTGCATTATTACCCGTATTATGCAGTTATTATCTCTAGAACCATAATAAGTATACTTATTACTCCCAATATTAGCAATATAACGTGCATTATTACCCATATAATGCAGTTATTATCGCCAGAACTGTAATAATTATACTTATTACTTATATTATTCTCAATATAACATGCATTATTACCCATACTATGCAGTTATTATCGCTAGAACTATAATAAATATACGTATTACTTTCAATATCATCAATATAACACGCATTATTACCCATATAATGGAGGTATTATCGCTAGAACTGTAATAATTATACTTATTACTTATATTATTATCAATATAACATGCATTATTACCCATATTATGCAGTTATTATCTCTAGAACCATAATAAGTATACTTATTATTCCCAATATTATCAATATAACATGCATTATTACCCATATAATGCAGTTATTATCGCTAGAACTGTAATAATTATACTTATTACTTATATTATTAGCAATATAACGTGCATTATTACACATATAATGCAGTTATTATCGCTAGAACTGTAATAATTATACTTATTCCTTATATTATTATCAATATAACATGCATTATTACCCATATTATGCAGTTATTATCTCTAGAACCATAATAAGTATACTTATTACTCCCAATATTATCAATATAACATGCATTATTACCCATATAATGCTGTTATTATCGCTAGAACTGTAATAATTATACTTATTCCTTATATTGTTAGCAATATAACGTGCATTATTACCCATATAATGCAGTTATTATCGCTAGAACTGTAATAATTATACTTATTACTCATATTATTATCAATATAACATGCACTATTTGCCATATTTTACTATTATTATCGCTAGAACTATAATGAATATACTTATTACTTTAATTATTATCAATATAACATGCACTATTTGCCATATTTTACTATTATTATCGCTAGAACTATAATAATTATACTTATTACTCCCGATATTATCAATATAACATGCATTATTACCCATATAATGCAGTTATTATCGCTAGAACTATAATAAATATACGTATTACTTTCATTATCATCAATATAACATGCATTATTACCCATATAATTGAGGTATTATCGCTAGAACTGTAATAATTATACTTATTACTTATATTATTATCAATATAACATGCATTATTACCCATATTATGCAGTTATTATCTCTAGAACTGTAATAATTATACTTATTACTTATATTGTTAGCAATATAACGTGCATTATTACCCATATAATGCAGTTATTATCGCTAGAACTGTAATAATTATACTTATTACTTATATTATTATCAATATAACATGCATTATTACCCATATTATGCAGTTATTATCGCTGGAACTATAATAAATATACGTATTACCTTTATTATCATCAATATAACATGCATTATTACCCATATTATGCAGTTATTATCCATAGAACTGTAATAAATATACTTATTACTTTTATTATTATCAATATAACATGCACTATTTGCCATATTTTACTATTATTATCGCTAGAACCATAATAAATATACTTATTACTCCCAATATTATCAATATAACATGCATTTTTACCCATATAATGCAGTTATTATCGCTAGAACTGTAATAATTATACTTATTACTTATATTGTTAGCAATATAACGTGCATTATTACCCGTATTATGCAGTTATTATCTCTAGAACCATAATAAGTATACTTATTACTCCCAATATTAGCAATATAACGTGCATTATTACCCATATAATGCAGTTATTATCGCCAGAACTGTAATAATTATACTTATTACTTATATTATTCTCAATATAACATGCATTATTACCCATACTATGCAGTTATTATCGCTAGAACTATAATAAATATACGTATTACTTTCAATATCATAAATATAACACGCATTATTACCCATATAATGGAGGTATTATCGCTAGAACTGTAATAATTATACTTATTACTTATATTATTATCAATATAACATGCATTATTACCCATATTATGCAGTTATTATCTCTAGAACCATAATAAGTATACTTATTATTCCCAATATTATCAATATAACATGCATTATTACCCATATAATGCAGTTATTATCGCTAGAACTGTAATAATTATACTTATTACTTATATTATTAGCAATATAACGTGCATTATTACACATATAATGCAGTTATTATCGCTAGAACTGTAATAATTATACTTATTCCTTATATTATTATCAATATAACATGCATTATTACCCATATTATGCAGTTATTATCTCTAGAACCATAATAAGTATACTTATTACTCCCAATATTATCAATATAACATGCATTATTACCCATATAATGCTGTTATTATCGCTAGAACTGTAATAATTATACTTATTCCTTATATTGTTAGCAATATAACGTGCATTATTACCCATATAATGCAGTTATTATCGCTAGAACTGTAATAATTATACTTATTACTCATATTATTATCAATATAACATGCACTATTTGCCATATTTTACTATTATTATCGCTAGAACTATAATAAATATACTTATTACTTTTATTATTATCAATATAACATGCACTATTTGCCATATTTTACTATTATTATCGCTAGAACTATAATAATTATACTTATTACTCCCGATATTATCAATATAACATGCATTATTACCCATATAATGCAGTTATTATCGCTAGAACTATAATAAATATACGTATTACTTTCATTATCATCAATATAACATGCATTATTACCCATATAATTGAGGTATTATCGCTAGAACTGTAATAATTATACTTATTACTTATATTATTATCAATATAACATGCATTATTACCCATATTATGCAGTTATTATCTCTAGAACTGTAATAATTATACTTATTACTTATATTGTTAGCAATATAACGTGCATTATTACCCGTATTATGCAGTTATTATCTGTAGAACCATAATAAGTATACTTATTACTCCCAATATTAGCAATATAACGTGCATTATTACCCATATAATGCAGTTATTATCGCCAGAACTGTAATAATTATACTTATTACTTATATTATTCTCAATATAACATGCATTATTACCCATACTATGCAGTTATTATCGCTAGAACTATAATAAATATACGTATTACTTTCAATATCATCAATATAACACGCATTATTACCCATATAATGGAGGTATTATCGCTAGAACTGTAATAATTATACTTATTACTTATATTATTATCAATATAACATGCATTATTACCCATACTATGCAGTTATTATCGCTAGAACTATAATAAATATACGTATTACTTTCAATATCATCAATATAACACGCATTATTGCCCATATAATGGAGGTATTATCGCTAGAACTGTAATAATTATACTTATTACTTATATTATTATCAATATAACATGCATTATTACCCATATTATGCAGTTATTATCTCTAGAACCATAATAAGTATACTTATTACTCCCAATATTATCAATATAACATGCATTATTACCCATATAATGCTGTTATTATCGCTAGAACTGTAATAATTATACTTATTCCTTATATTGTTAGCAATATAACGTGCATTATTACCCATATAATGCAGTTATTATCGCTAGAACTGTAATAATTATACTTATTACTCATATTATTATCAATATAACGTGCATTATTACACATATAATGCAGTTATTATCGCTAGAACTGTAATAATTATACTTATTACTTATATTATTATCAATATAACATGCATTATTACCCATATTATGCAGTTATTATCTCTAGAACCATAATAAGTATACTTATTACTCCCAATATTATCAATATAACATGCATTATTACCCATATAATGCTGTTATTATCGCTAGAACTGTAATAATTATACTTATTCCTTATATTGTTAGCAATATAACGTGCATTATTACCCATATAATGCAGTTATTATCGCTAGAACTGTAATAATTATACTTATTACTCATATTATTATCAATATAACGTGCATTATTACCCATATAATGGAGGTATTATCGCAAGAACTGTAATAATTATACTTATTACTTATACTATTAGCAATATAACGTGCATTATTAACCATATAATGCAGCTATTATCGCCAGAACTGTAATAATTATACTTATTGCTTATATTATTCTCATTATAACATGCATTATTACCCATATTATGCAGTTATTATCGCTAGAACTATAATAAATATACGTATTACTTTCATTATCATCAATATAACATGCATTATTACCCATATAATTGAGGTATTATCGCTAGAACTGTAATAATTATACTTATTTCTTATATTATTATCAATATAACATGCATTATTACCCATATAATGGAGGTATTATCGCAAGAATTGTAATAATTATACTTATTACTTATACTATTAGCAATATAACGTGCATTATTACCCATATGATGCAGTTATTATCGCCAGAACTGTAATAATTATACTTATTACTTATATTATTATCAATATAACATGCATTATTACCCATATTATGCAGTTATTATCTCTAGAACCATAATAAGTATACTTATTACTCCCAATATTATCAATATAACATGCATTATTACCCATATAATGCAGTTATTATCGCTAGAACTGTAATAATTATACTTATTACTTATATTGTTAGCAATATAACGTGCATTATTACCCATATAATGCAGTTATTATCG
This sequence comes from Megachile leachella, assembly GCA_963576845.1. NCBI lineage: Eukaryota > Metazoa > Arthropoda > Insecta > Hymenoptera > Megachilidae > Megachile > Megachile leachella. The sequence continues at coordinate 720,252 of CAUYWW010000124.1, read as the reverse complement.
CTAGAACTGTAATAATTATACTTAAAACTTATATTATTATCAATATAACATGCACTATTTGCCATATTTTACTATTATTATCGCTAGAACTATAATAATTATACTTATTACTCCCGATATTATCAATATAACATGCATTATTACCCATATAATGCAGTTACTATCGCTAGAACTGTAATAGTTATACTTATTACTTATATTATTAGCAATATAACGTGCATTACCACCCATATAATGCAGTTATTATCGCTAGAACTGTAATAATTATACTTATTACTTATATTATTATCAATATAACATGCATTATTACCCATATAATGGAGGTATTATCGCAAGAACTGTAATAATTATACTTATTACTTATACTATTAGCAATATAACGTGCATTATTAACCATATAATGCAGTTATTATCGCCAGAACAGTAATAATTATACTTATTACTTATATTATTCTCATTATAACATGCATTATTACCCACATTATGCAGTTATTATCGCTAGAACTATAATAATTATACTTATTACTCCCGATATTATCAATATAACATGCATTATTACCCATATAATGCAGTTATTATCGCTAGAACTGTAATAATTATACTTATTACTTATATTATTAGCAATATAACGTGCATTATTACCCATATAATGCAGTTATTATCGCCAGAACTGTAATAATTATACTTATTACTTATATTATTCTCATTATAACATGCATTATTACCCATATTATGCAGTTATTATCGCTAGAACTATAATAAATATACGTATTACTTTCATTATCATCAATATAACATGCATTATTACCCATATAATTGAGGTATTATCGCTAGAACTGTAATAATTATACTTATTACTTATATTATTATCAATATAACATGCATTATTACCCATATTATGCAGTTATTATCTCTAGAACCATAATAAGTATACTTATTACTCCCAATATTATCAATATAACATGCATTATTACCCATATAATGCTGTTATTATCGCTAGAACTGTAATAATTATACTTATTCCTTATATTGTTAGCAATATAACGTGCATTATTACCCATATAATGCAGTTATTATCGCTAGAACTGTAATAATTATACTTATTACTCATATTATTATCAATATAACATGCACTATTTGCCATATTTTACTATTATTATCGCTAGAACTATAATAATTATACTTATTACTCCCGATATTATCAATATAACATGCATTATTACCCATATAATGCAGATATTATCGCTAGAACTGTAATAATTATACTTATTACTTATACTATTAGCAATATAACGTGCATTATTAACCATATAATGCAGTTATTATCGCCAGAACTGTAATAATTATACTTATTACTTATATTATTCTCATTATAACATGCATTATTACCCATATTATGCAGTTATTATCGCTAGAACTATAATAAATAAACGTATTACTTTTATTATCATCAATATAACATGCATTATTACCCATATTATGCAGTTATTATCGATAGAACTGTAATAAATATACTTATTACTTTTATTATTATCAATATAACATGCACTATTTGCCATATTTTACTATTATTATCGCTAGAACCATAATAAATATACTTATTACTCCCAATATTATCAATATAACATGCATTTTTACCCATATAATGCAGTTATTATCGCTAGAACTGTAATAATTATACTTATTACTTATATTGTTAGCAATATAACGTGCATTATTACCCGTATTATGCAGTTATTATCTCTAGAACCATAATAAGTATACTTATTACTCCCAATATTAGCAATATAACGTGCATTATTACCCATATAATGCAGTTATTATCGCCAGAACTGTAATAATTATACTTATTACTTATATTATTCTCAATATAACATGCATTATTACCCATACTATGCAGTTATTATCGCTAGAACTATAATAAATATACGTATTACTTTCAATATCATAAATATAACACGCATTATTACCCATATAATGGAGGTATTATCGCTAGAACTGTAATAATTATACTTATTACTTATATTATTATCAATATAACATGCATTATTACCCATATTATGCAGTTATTATCTCTAGAACCATAATAAGTATACTTATTATTCCCAATATTATCAATATAACATGCATTATTACCCATATAATGCAGTTATTATCGCTAGAACTGTAATAATTATACTTATTACTTATATTATTAGCAATATAACGTGCATTATTACACATATAATGCAGTTATTATCGCTAGAACTGTAATAATTATACTTATTCCTTATATTATTATCAATATAACATGCATTATTACCCATATTATGCAGTTATTATCTCTAGAACCATAATAAGTATACTTATTACTCCCAATATTATCAATATAACATGCATTATTACCCATATAATGCTGTTATTATCGCTAGAACTGTAATAATTATACTTATTCCTTATATTGTTAGCAATATAACGTGCATTATTACCCATATAATGCAGTTATTATCGCTAGAACTGTAATAATTATACTTATTACTCATATTATTATCAATATAACATGCACTATTTGCCATATTTTACTATTATTATCGCTAGAACTATAATAAATATACTTATTACTTTTATTATTATCAATATAACATGCACTATTTGCCATATTTTACTATTATTATCGCTAGAACTATAATAATTATACTTATTACTCCCGATATTATCAATATAACATGCATTATTACCCATATAATGCAGTTATTATCGCTAGAACTATAATAAATATACGTATTACTTTCATTATCATCAATATAACATGCATTATTACCCATATAATTGAGGTATTATCGCTAGAACTGTAATAATTATACTTATTACTTATATTATTATCAATATAACATGCATTATTACCCATATTATGCAGTTATTATCTCTAGAACTGTAATAATTATACTTATTACTTATATTGTTAGCAATATAACGTGCATTATTACCCGTATTATGCAGTTATTATCTGTAGAACCATAATAAGTATACTTATTACTCCCAATATTAGCAATATAACGTGCATTATTACCCATATAATGCAGTTATTATCGCCAGAACTGTAATAATTATACTTATTACTTATATTATTCTCAATATAACATGCATTATTACCCATACTATGCAGTTATTATCGCTAGAACTATAATAAATATACGTATTACTTTCAATATCATCAATATAACACGCATTATTACCCATATAATGGAGGTATTATCGCTAGAACTGTAATAATTATACTTATTACTTATATTATTATCAATATAACATGCATTATTACCCATACTATGCAGTTATTATCGCTAGAACTATAATAAATATACTTATTACTTTCAATATCATCAATATAACACGCATTATTGCCCATATAATGGAGGTATTATCGCTAGAACTGTAATAATTATACTTATTACTTATATTATTATCAATATAACATGCATTATTACCCATATTATGCAGTTATTATCTCTAGAACCATAATAAGTATACTTATTACTCCCAATATTATCAATATAACATGCATTATTACCCATATAATGCTGTTATTATCGCTAGAACTGTAATAATTATACTTATTCCTTATATTGTTAGCAATATAACGTGCATTATTACCCATATAATGCAGTTATTATCGCTAGAACTGTAATAATTATACTTATTACTCATATTATTATCAATATAACGTGCATTATTACACATATAATGCAGTTATTATCGCTAGAACTGTAATAATTATACTTATTACTTATATTATTATCAATATAACATGCATTATTACCCATATTATGCAGTTATTATCTCTAGAACCATAATAAGTATACTTATTACTCCCAATATTATCAATATAACATGCATTATTACCCATATAATGCTGTTATTATCGCTAGAACTGTAATAATTATACTTATTCCTTATATTGTTAGCAATATAACGTGCATTATTACCCATATAATGCAGTTATTATCGCTAGAACTGTAATAATTATACTTATTACTCATATTATTATCAATATAACGTGCATTATTACCCATATAATGGAGGTATTATCGCAAGAACTGTAATAATTATACTTATTACTTATACTATTAGCAATATAACGTGCATTATTAACCATATAATGCAGCTATTATCGCCAGAACTGTAATAATTATACTTATTGCTTATATTATTCTCATTATAACATGCATTATTACCCATATTATGCAGTTATTATCGCTAGAACTATAATAAATATACGTATTACTTTCATTATCATCAATATAACATGCATTATTACCCATATAATTGAGGTATTATCGCTAGAACTGTAATAATTATACTTATTTCTTATATTATTATCAATATAACATGCATTATTACCCATATAATGGAGGTATTATCGCAAGAATTGTAATAATTATACTTATTACTTATACTATTAGCAATATAACGTGCATTATTACCCATATGATGCAGTTATTATCGCCAGAACTGTAATAATTATACTTATTACTTATATTATTATCAATATAACATGCATTATTACCCATATTATGCAGTTATTATCTCTAGAACCATAATAAGTATACTTATTACTCCCAATATTATCAATATAACATGCATTATTACCCATATAATGCAGTTATTATCGCTAGAACTGTAATAATTATACTTATTACTTATATTGTTAGCAATATAACGTGCATTATTACCCATATAATGCAGTTATTATCGCTAGAACTGTAATAATTATACTTAAAACTTATATTATTATCAATATAACATGCACTATTTGCCATATTTTACTATTATTATCGCTAGAACTATAATAATTATACTTATTACTCCCGATATTATCAATATAACATGCATTATTACCCATATAATGCAGTTACTATCGCTAGAACTGTAATAGTTATACTTATTACTTATATTATTAGCAATATAACGTGCATTACCACCCATATAATGCAGTTATTATCGCTAGAACTGTAATAATTATACTTATTACTTATATTATTATCAATATAACATGCATTATTACCCATATAATGGAGGTATTATCGCAAGAACTGTAATAATTATACTTATTACTTATACTATTAGCAATATAACGTGCATTATTAACCATATAATGCAGTTATTATCGCCAGAACAGTAATAATTATACTTATTACTTATATTATTCTCATTATAACATGCATTATTACCCACATTATGCAGTTATTATCGCTAGAACTATAATAATTATACTTATTACTCCCGATATTATCAATATAACATGCATTATTACCCATATAATGCAGTTATTATCGCTAGAACTGTAATAATTATACTTATTACTTATATTATTAGCAATATAACGTGCATTATTACCCATATAATGCAGTTATTATCGCCAGAACTGTAATAATTATACTTATTACTTATATTATTCTCATTATAACATGCATTATTACCCATATTATGCAGTTATTATCGCTAGAACTATAATAAATATACGTATTACTTTCATTATCATCAATATAACATGCATTATTACCCATATAATTGAGGTATTATCGCTAGAACTGTAATAATTATACTTATTACTTATATTATTATCAATATAACATGCATTATTACCCATATTATGCAGTTATTATCTCTAGAACCATAATAAGTATACTTATTACTCCCAATATTATCAATATAACATGCATTATTACCCATATAATGCTGTTATTATCGCTAGAACTGTAATAATTATACTTATTCCTTATATTGTTAGCAATATAACGTGCATTATTACCCATATAATGCAGTTATTATCGCTAGAACTGTAATAATTATACTTATTACTCATATTATTATCAATATAACATGCACTATTTGCCATATTTTACTATTATTATCGCTAGAACTATAATAATTATACTTATTACTCCCGATATTATCAATATAACATGCATTATTACCCATATAATGCAGATATTATCGCTAGAACTGTAATAATTATACTTATTACTTATACTATTAGCAATATAACGTGCATTATTAACCATATAATGCAGTTATTATCGCCAGAACTGTAATAATTATACTTATTACTTATATTATTCTCATTATAACATGCATTATTACCCATATTATGCAGTTATTATCGCTAGAACTATAATAAATAAACGTATTACTTTTATTATCATCAATATAACATGCATTATTACCCATATTATGCAGTTATTATCGATAGAACTGTAATAAATATACTTATTACTTTTATTATTATCAATATAACATGCACTATTTGCCATATTTTACTATTATTATCGCTAGAACTATAATAATTATACTTATTACTCCCGATATTATCAATATAACATGCATTATTACCCATATAATGCAGTTATTATCGCTAGAACTGTAATAATTATACTTATTACTTATATTATTAGCAATATAACGTGCATTATTAACCATATAATGCAGTTATTATCGCCAGAACTGTAATAATTATACTTATTACTTATATTATTCTCATTATAACATGCATTATTACCCATATAATGCAGTTATTATCGCTAGAACTGTAATAATTATACTTATTACTTATATTATTATCAATATAACATGCATTATTACCCATATAATGGAGGTATTATCGCAAGAACTGTAATAATTATACTTATTACTTATACTATTAGCAATATAACGTGCATTATTAACCATATAATGCAGTTATTATCGCCAGAACTGTAATAATTATACTTATTACTTATATTATTCTCATTATAACATGCATTATTACCCATATTATGCAGTTATTATCGCTAGAACTATAATAAATAAACGTATTACTTTTATTATCATCAATATAACATGCATTATTACCCATATTATGCAGTTATTATCGATAGAACTGTAATAAATATACTTATTACTTTTATTATTATCAATATAACATGCACTATTTGCCATATTTTACTATTATTATCGCTAGAACTATAATAATTATACTTATTACTCCCGATATTATCAATATAACATGCATTATTACCCATATAATGCAGTTATTATCGCTAGAACTGTAATAATTATACTTATTACTTATATTATTAGCAATATAACGTGCATTATTAACCATATAATGCAGTTATTATCGCCAGAACTGTAATAATTATACTTATTACTTATATTATTCTCATTATAACATGCATTATTACCCATATAATGCAGTTATTATCGCTAGAACTGTAATAATTATACTTATTACTTATATTATTATCAATATAACATGCATTATTACCCATATAATGGAGGTATTATCGCAAGAACTGTAATAATTATACTTATTACTTATACTATTAGCAATATAACGTGCATTATTAACCATATAATGCAGTTATTATCGCCAGAACTGTAATAATTATACTTATTACTTATATTATTCTCATTATAACATGCATTATCACCCATATTATGCAGTTATTATCGCTAGAACTATAATAAATAAACGTATTACTTTTATTATCATCAATATAACATGCATTATTACCCATATTATGCAGTTATTATCGATAGAACTGTAATAAATATACTTATTACTTTTATTATTATCAATATAACATGCACTATTTGCCATATTTTACTATTATTATCGCTAGAACTATAATAATTATACTTATTACTCCCGATATTATCAATATAACATGCATTATTACCCATATAATGCAGTTATTATCGCTAGAACTGTAATAATTATACTTATTACTTATATTATTAGCAATATAACGTGCATTATTACCCATATAATGCAGTTATTATCGCTAGAACTGTAATAATTATACTTATTACTTATATTATTATCAATATAACATGCATTATTACCCATATAATGGAGGTATTATCGCAAGAACTGTAATAATTATACTTATTACTTATACTATTAGCAATATAACGTGCATTATTAACCATATAATGCAGTTATTATCGCCAGAACTGTAATAATTATACTTATTACTTATATTATTCTCATTATAACATGCATTATTACCCATATTATGCAGTTATTATCGCTAGAACTATAATAAATATACGTATTACTTTCATTATCATCAATATAACATGCATTATTACCCATATAATTGAGGTATTATCGCTAGAACTGTAATAATTATACTTATTACTTATATTATTATCAATATAACATGCCTTATTACCCATATTATGCAGTTATTATCTCTAGAACTGTAATAATTATACTTATTACTTATATTATTATCAATATAACATGCATTATTACCCATATTATGCAGTTATTATCGCTAGAACTATAATAAATATACGTATTACTTTCATTATCATCAATATAACATGCATTATTACCCATATTATGCTGTTATTATCGATAGAACTGTAATAAATATACTTATTACTTTTATTATTATCAATATAACATGCACTATTTGCCATATTTTACTATTATTATCGCTAGAACTATAATAATTATACTTATTACTCCCGATATTATCAATATAACATGCATTATTACCCATATAATGCAGTTATTATCGCTAGAACTGTAATAATTATACTTATTACTTATCTTATTAGCAATATAACGTGCATTATTACCCATATAATACAGTTATTATCGCTAGAACTGTAATAATTATACTTATTACTTATATTATTATCAATATAACATGCATTATTACCCATATAATGGAGGTATTATCGCAAGAACTGTAATAATTATACTTATTACTTATACTATTAGCAATATAACGTGCATTATTACCCATATAATGCAGTTATTATCGCCAGAACTGTAATAATTATATTTATTACTTATATTATTCTCAATATAACATGCATTATTACCCATACTATGCAGTTATTATCGCTAGAACTATAATAAATATACGTATTACTTTCAATATCATCAATATAACACGCATTATTACCCATATAATGGAGGTATTATCGCTAGAACTGTAATAATTATACTTATTACTTATATTATTATCAATATAACATGCATTATTACCCATATTATGCAGTTATTATCTCTAGAACCATAATAAGTATACTTATTACTCCCAATATTATCAATATAACATGCATTATTACCCATATAATGCAGTTATTATCGCTAGAACTGTAATAATTATACTTATTACTCCCAATATTATCAATATAACATGCATTTTTACCCATATAATGCAGTTATTATCGCTAGAACTGTAATAATTATACTTATTACTTATATTGTTAGCAATATAACGTGCATTATTACCCATATAATGCAGTTATTATCGCTAGAGCTGTAATAATTATACTTATTACTCCCAATATTATCAATATAACATGCATTATTACCCATATAATGCAGTTATTATCGCTAGAACTGTAATAATTATACTTATTACTTATATTGTTAGCAATATAACGTGCATTATTACCCATATAATGCAGTTATTATCGCTAGAACTGTAATAATTATACTTATTACTTATATTATTATCAATATAACATGCATTATTACCCATATTATGCAGTTATTATCTCTAGAACCATAATAAGTATACTTATTACTCCCAATATTATCAATATAACATGCATTATTACCCATATAATGCAGTTATTAACGCTAGAACTGTAATAATTATACTTATTACTTATATTATTATCAATATAACATGCATTATTACCCATATTATGCAGTTATTATCGCTGGAACTATAATAAATATACGTATTACCTTTATTATCATCAATATAACATGCATATTACCCATATAATTGAGGTATTATCGCTAGAACTGTAATAATTATACTTATTACTTATATTATTATCAATATAACATGCACTATTTGCCATATTTTACTATTATTATCGCTAGAACTATAATAATTATACTTATTACTCCCGATATTATCAATATAACATGCATTATTACCCATATAATGCAGTTATTATCGCTAGAACTGTAATAATTATACTTATTACTTATATTATTAGCAATATAACGTGCATTATTAACCATATAATGCAGTTATTATCGCCAGAACTGTAATAATTATACTTATTACTTATATTATTCTCATTATAACATGCATTATTACCCATATAATGCAGTTATTATCGCTAGAACTGTAATAATTATACTTATTACTTATATTATTATCAATATAACATGCATTATTACCCATATAATGGAGGTATTATCGCAAGAACTGTAATAATTATACTTATTACTTATACTATTAGCAATATAACGTGCATTATTAACCATATAATGCAGTTATTATCGCCAGAACTGTAATAATTATACTTATTACTTATATTATTCTCATTATAACATGCATTATTACCCATATTATGCAGTTATTATCGCTAGAACTATAATAAATATACGTATTACTTTCATTATCATCAATATAACATGCATTATTACCCATATAATGCAGTTATTATCGCTAGAACCGTAATAATTATACTTATTACTTATATTATTATCAATATAACATGCATTATTACCCATATAATGGAGGTATTATCGCAAGAACTGTAATAATTATACTTATTACTTATACTATTAGCAATATAACGTGCATTATTAACCATATAATGCAGTTATTATCGCCAGAACTGTAATAATTATACTTATTACTTATATTATTCTCATTATAACATGCATTATTACCCATATTATGCAGTTATTATCGCTAGAACTATAATAAATATACGTATTACTTTCATTATCATCAATATAACATGCATTATTACCCATATAATTGAGGTATTATCGCTAGAACTGTAATAATTATACTTATTACTTATATTATTATCAATATAACATGCATTATTACCCATATTATGCAGTTATTATCTCTAGAACTGTAATAATTATACTTATTACTTATATTATTATCAATATAACATGCATTATTGCCCATATTATGCAGTTATTATCGCTAGAACTATAATAAATATACGTATTACTTTCATTATCATCAATATAACATGCATTATTACCCATATTATGCTGTTATTATCGATAGAACTGTAATAAATATACTTATTACTTTTATTATTATCAATATAACATGCACTATTTGCTATATTTTACTATTATTATCGCTAGAACTATAATAATTATACTTATTACTCCCGATATTATCAATATAACATGCATTATTACCCATATAATGCAGTTATTATCGCTAGAACTGTAATAATTATACTTATTACTCCCAATATTATCAATATAACATGCATTTTTACCCATATAATGCAGTTATTATCGCTAGAACTGTAATAATTATACTTATTACTTATATTGTTAGCAATATAACGTGCATTATTACCCATATAATGCAGTTATTATCGCTAGAGCTGTAATAATTATACTTATTACTCCCAATATTATCAATATAACATGCATTATTACCCATACAATGCAGTTATTATCGCTAGAACTGTAATAATTATACTTATTACTTATATTGTTAGCAATATAACGTGCATTATTACCCATATAATGCAGTTATTATCGCTAGAACTGTAATAATTATACTTATTACTTATATTATTATCAATATAACATGCATTATTACCCATATTATGCAGTTATTATATCTAGAACCATAATAAGTATACTTATTACTCCCAATATTATCAATATAACATGCATTATTACCCATATAATGCAGTTATTAACGCTAGAACTGTAATAATTATACTTATTACTTATATTATTATCAATATAACATGCATTATTACCCATATTATGCAGTTATTATCGCTGGAACTATAATAAATATACGTATTACCTTTATTATCATCAATATAACATGCATATTACCCATATAATTGAGGTATTATCGCTAGAACTGTAATAATTATACTTATTACTTATATTATTATCAATATAACATGCACTATTTGCCATATTTTACTATTATTATCGCTAGAACTATAATAATTATACTTATTACTCCCGATATTATCAATATAACATGCATTATTACCCATATAATGCAGTTATTATCGCTAGAACTGTAATAATTATACTTATTACTTATATTATTAGCAATATAACGTGCATTATTAACCATATAATGCAGTTATTATCGCCAGAACTGTAATAATTATACTTATTACTTATATTATTCTCATTATAACATGCATTATTACCCATATAATGCAGTTATTATCGCTAGAACTGTAATAATTATACTTATTACTTATATTATTATCAATATAACATGCATTATTACCCATATAATGGAGGTATTATCGCAAGAACTGTAATAATTATACTTATTACTTATACTATTAGCAATATAACGTGCATTATTAACCATATAATGCAGTTATTATCGCCAGAACTGTAATAATTATACTTATTACTTATATTATTCTCATTATAACATGCATTATTACCCATATTATGCAGTTATTATCGCTAGAACTATAATAAATAAACGTATTACTTTTATTATCATCAATATAACATGCATTATTACCCATATTATGCAGTTATTATCGATAGAACTGTAATAAATATACTTATTACTTATATTGTTAGCAATATAACGTGCATTATTACCCATATAATGCAGTTATTATCGCTAGAACTATAATAAATATACGTATTACTTTCATTATCATCAATATAACATGCATTATTACCCATATTATGCTGTTATTATCGATAGAACTGTAATAAATATACTTATTACTTTTATTATTATCAATATAACATGCACTATTTGCCATATTTTACTATTATTATCGCTAGAACTATAATAATTATACTTATTACTCCCGATATTATCAATATAACATGCATTATTACCCATATAATGCAGTTATTATCGCTAGAACTGTAATAATTATACTTATTACTTATCTTATTAGCAATATAACGTGCATTATTACCCATATAATGCAGTTATTATCGCTAGAACTGTAATAATTATACTTAATACTTATATTATTATCAATATAACATGCATTATTACCCATATAATGGAGGTATTATCGCAAGAACTGTAATAATTATACTTATTACTTATACTATTAGCAATATAACGTGATTTATTACCCATATAATGCAGTTATTATCGCCAGAACTGTAATAATTATATTTATTACTTATATTATTCTCAATATAACATGCATTATTACCCATACTATGCAGTTATTATCGCTAGAACTATAATAAATATACGTATTACTTTCAATATCATCAATATAACACGCATTATTACCCATATAATGGAGGTATTATCGCTAGAACTGTAATAATTATACTTATTACTTATATTATTATCAATATAACATGCATTATTACCCATATTATGCAGTTATTATCTCTAGAACCATAATAAGTATACTTATTACTCCCAATATTATCAATATAACATGCATTATTACCCATATAATGCAGTTATTATCGCTAGAACTGTAATAATTATACTTATTACTCCCAATATTATCAATATAACATGCATTTTCACCCATATAATGCAGTTATTATCGCTAGAACTGTAATAATTATACTTATTACTTATATTGTTAGCAATATAACGTGCATTATTACCCATATAATGCAGTTATTATCGCTAGAACTGTAATAATTATACTTATTACTCCCAATATTATCAATATAACATGCATTATTACCCATATAATGCAGTTATTATCGCTAGAACTGTAATAATTATACTTATTACTTATATTATTATCAATATAACATGCATTATTACCCATATAATGGAGGTATTATCGCAAGAACTGTAATAATTATACTTATTACTTATACTATTAGCAATATAACGTGCATTATTAACCATATAATGCAGTTATTATCGCCAGAACTGTAATAATTATACTTATTACTTATATTATTCTCATTATAACATGCATTATTACCCATATTATGCAGTTATTATCGCTAGAACTATAATAAATAAACGTATTACTTTTATTATCATCAATATAACATGCATTATTACCCATATAATGCAGTTATTATCGCTAGAACTGTAATAATTATACTTATTACTCCCAATATTATCAATATAACATGCATTATTACCCATATAATGCAGTTATTATCGCTAGAACTGTAATAATTATACTTATTACTTATATTATTATCAATATAACATGCATTATTACCCATATAATGGAGGTATTATCGCAAGAACTGTAATAATTATACTTATTACTTATACTATTAGCAATATAACGTGCATTATTAACCATATAATGCAGTTATTATCGCCAGAACTGTAATAATTATACTTATTACTTATATTATTCTCATTATAACATGCATTATTACCCATATTATGCAGTTATTATCGCTAGAACTATAATAAATAAACGTATTACTTTTATTATCATCAATATAACATGCATTATTACCCATATTATGCAGTTATTATCGATAGAACTGTAATAAATATACTTATTACTTTTATTATTATTAATATAACATGCACTATTTGCCATATTTTACTATTATTATCGCTAGAACTATAATAATTATACTTATTACTCCCGATATTATCAATATAACATGCATTATTACCCATATAATGCAGTTATTATCGCTAGAACTGTAATAATTATACTTATTACTTATATTATTAGCAATATAACGTGCATTATTACCCATATAATGCAGTTATTATCGCTAGAACTGTAATAATTATACTTATTACTTATATTATTATCAATATAACATGCATTATTACCCATATAATGGAGGTATTATCGCAAGAACTGTAATAATTATACTTATTACTTATACTATTAGCAATATGACGTGCATTATTAACCATATAATGCAGTTATTATCGCCAGAACTGTAATAATTATACTTATTACTTATATTATTCTCATTATAACATGCATTATTACCCATATTATGCAGTTATTATCGCTAGAACTATAAGAAATATACGTATTACTTTCATTATCATCAATATAACATGCATTATTACCCATATAATGCAGTTATTATCGCTAGAACTGTAATAATTATACTTATTACTTATATTATTATCAATATAACATGCATTATTACCCATATAATGGAGGTATTATCGCAAGAACTGTAATAATTATACCTATTACTTATACTATTAGCAATATAACGTGCATTATTAACCATATAATGCAGTTATTATCGCCAGAACTGTAATAATTATACTTATTACTTATATTATTCTCATTATAACATGCATTATTACCCATATTATGCAGTTATTATCGCTAGAACTATAATAAATATACGTATTACTTTCATTATCATCAATATAACATGCATTATTACCCATATAATTGCGGTATTATCGCTAGAACTGTAATAATTATACTTATTACTTATATTATTATCAATATAACATGCATTATTACCCATATTATGCAGTTATTATCTCTAGAACTGTAATAATTATACTTATTACTTATATTATTATCAATATAACATGCATTATTACCCATATTATGCAGTTATTATCGCTAGAACTATAATAAATATACGCATTACTTTCATTATCATCAATATAACATGCATTATTACCCATATTATGCTGTTATTATCGATAGAACTGTAATAAATATACTTATTACTTTTATTATTATCAATATAACATGCACTATTTGCCATATTTTACTATTATTATCGCTAGAACTATAATAATTATACTTATTACTCCCGATATTATCAATATAACATGCATTATTACCCATATAATGCAGTTATTATCGCTAGAACTGTAATAATTATACTTATTACTTATCTTATTAGCAATATAACGTGCATTATTACCCATATAATGCAGTTATTATCGCTAGAACTGTAATAATTATACTTATTACTTATATTATTATCAATATAACATGCATTATTACCCATATAATGGAGGTATTATCGCAAGAACTGTAATAATTATACTTATTACTTATACTATTAGCAATATAACGTGCATTATTAACCATATAATGCAGTTATTATCGCCAGAACTGTAATAATTATACTTATTACTTATATTATTCTCATTATAACATGCATTATTACCCATATTATGCAGTTATTATCGCTAGAACTATAATAAATAAACGTATTACTTTTATTATCATCAATATAACATGCATTATTACCCATATTATGCAGTTATTATCGATAGAACTGTAATAAATATACTTATTACTTTTATTATTATCAATATAACATGCACTATTTGCCATATTTTACTATTATTATCGCTAGAACTATAATAATTATACTTATTACTCCCGATATTATCAATATAACATGCATTATTACCCATATAATGCAGTTATTATCGCTAGAACTGTAATAATTATACTTATTACTTATATTATTAGCAATATAACGTGCATTATTACCCATATAATGCAGTTATTATCGCTAGAACTGTAATAATTATACTTATTACTTATATTATTATCAATATAACATGCATTATTACCCATATAATCGAGGTATTATCGCAAGAACTGTAATAATTATACTTATTACTTATACTATTAGCAATATGACGTGCATTATTAACCATATAATGCAGTTATTATCGCCAGAACTGTAATAATTATACTTATTACTTATATTATTCTCATTATAACATGCATTATTACCCATATTATGCAGTTATTATCGCTAGAACTATAATAAATATACGTATTACTTTCATTATCATCAATATAACATGCATTATTACCCATATAATGCAGTTATTATCGCTAGAACTGTAATAATTATACTTATTACTTATATTATTATCAATATAACATGCATTATTACCCATATAATGGAGGTATTATCGCAAGAACTGTAATAATCATACTTATTACTTATACTATTAGCAATATAACGTGCATTATTAACCATATAATGCAGTTATTATCGCCAGAACTGTAATAATTATACTTATTACTTATATTATTCTCATTATAACATGCATTATTACCCATATTATGCAGTTATTATCGCTAGAACTATAATAAATATACGTATTACTTTCATTATCATCAATATAACATGCATTATTACCCATATAATTGAGGTATTATCGCTAGAACTGTAATAATTATACTTATTACTTATATTATTATCAATATAACATGCATTATTACCCATATTATGCAGTTATTATCTCTAGAACTGTAATAATTATACTTATTACTTATATTATTATCAATATAACATGCATTATTGCCCATATTATGCAGTTATTATCGCTAGAACTATAATAAATATACGTATTACTTTCATTATCATCAATATAACATGCATTATTACCCATATTATGCTGTTATTATCGATAGAACTGTAATAAATATACTTATTACTTTTATTATTATCAATATAACATGCACTATTTGCCATATTTTACTATTATTATCGCTAGAACTATAATAATTATACTTATTACTCCCGATATTATCAATATAACATGCATTATTACCCATATAATGCAGTTATTATCGCTAGAACTGTAATAATTATACTTATTACTCCCAATATTATTAATATAACATGCATTTTTACCCACATAATGCAGTTATTATCGCTAGAACTGTAATAATTATACTTATTACTTATATTGTTAGCAATATAACGTGCATTATTACCCATATAATGCAGTTATTATCGCTAGAGCTGTAATAATTATACTTATTACTCCCAATATTATCAATATAACATGCATTATTACCCATATAATGCAGTTATTATCGCTAGAACTGTAATAATTATACTTATTACTTATATTGTTAGCAATATAACGTGCATTATTACCCATATAATGCAGTTATTATCGCTAGAACTGTAATAATTATACTTATTACTTATATTATTATCAATATAACATGCATTATTACCCATATTATGCAGTTATTATCTCCAGAACCATAATAAGTATACTTATTACTCCCAATATTATCAATATAACATGCATTATTACCCATATAATGCAGTTATTAACGCTAGAACTGTAATAATTATACTTATTACTTATATTATTATCAATATAACATGCATTATTACCCATATTATGCAGTTATTATCGCTGGAACTATAATAAATATACGTATTACCTTTATTATCATCAATATAACATGCATATTACCCATATAATTGAGGTATTATCGCTAGAACTGTAATAATTATACTTATTACTTATATTATTATCAATATAACATGCACTATTTGCCATATTTTACTATTATTATCGCTAGAACTATAATAATTATACTTATTACTCCCGATATTATCAATATAACATGCATTATTACCCATATAATGCAGTTATTATCGCTAGAACTGTAATAATTATACTTATTACTTATATTATTAGCAATATAACGTGCATTATTAACCATATAATCCAGTTATTATCGCCAGAACTGTAATAATTATACTTATTACTTATATTATTCTCATTATAACATGCATTATTACCCATATAATGCAGTTATTATCGCTAGAACTGTAATAATTATACTTATTACTTATATTATTATCAATATAACATGCATTATTACCCATATAATGGAGGTATTATCGCAAGAACTGTAATAATTATACTTATTACTTATACTATTAGCAATATAACGTGCATTATTAACCATATAATGCAGTTATTATCGCCAGAACTGTAATAATTATACTTATTACTTATATTATTCTCATTATAACATGCATTATTACCCATATTATGCAGTTATTATCGCTAGAACTATAATAAATAAACGTATTACTTTTATTATCATCAATATAACATGCATTATTACCCATATTATGCAGTTATTATCGATAGAACTGTAATAAATATACTTATTACTTTTATTATTATCAATATAACATGCACTATTTGCCATATTTTACTATTATTATCGCTAGAACTATAATAATTATACTTATTACTCCCGATATTATCAATATAACATGCATTATTACCCATATAATGCAGTTATTATCGCTAGAACTGTAATAATTATACTTATTACTTATATTGTTAGCAATATAACGTGCATTATTACCCATATAATGCAGTTATTATCGCTAGAACTGTAATAATTATACTTATTACTTATATTATTATCAATATAACATGCATTATTACCCATATTATGCAGTTATTATCTCTAGAACCATAATAAGTATACTTATTACTCCCAATATTATCAATATAACATGCATTATTAACCATATAATGCAGTTATTAACGCTAGAACTGTAATAATTATACTTATTACTTATATTATTATCAATATAACATGCATTATTACCCATATTATGCAGTTATTATCGCTGGAACTATAATAAATATACGTATTACCTTTATTATCATCAATATAACATGCATATTACCCATATAATTCAGGTATTATCGCTAGAACTGTAATAATTATACTTATTACTTATATTATTATCAATATAACATGCACTATTTGCCATATTTTACTATTATTATCGCTAGAACTATAATAATTATACTTATTACTCCCGATATTATCAATATAACATGCATTATTACCCATATAATGCAGTTATTATCGCTAGAACTGTAATAATTATACTTATTACTTATATTATTAGCAATATAACGTGCATTATTAACCATATAATGCAGTTATTATCGCCAGAACTGTAATAATTATACTTATTACTTATATTATTCTCATTATAACATGCATTATTACCCATATAATGCAGTTATTATCGCTAGAACTGTAATAATTATACTTATTACTTATATTATTATCAATATAACATGCATTATTACCCATATAATGGAGGTATTATCGCAAGAACTGTAATAATTATACTTATTACTTATACTATTAGCAATATAACGTGCATTATTAACCATATAATGCAGTTATTATCGCCAGAACTGTAATAATTATACTTATTACTTATATTATTCTCATTGTAACATGCATTATTACCCATATTATGCAGTTATTATCGCTAGAACTATAATAAATAAACGTATTACTTTTATTATCATCAATATAACATGCATTATTACCCATATTATGCAGTTATTATCGATAGAACTGTAATAAATATACTTATTACTTTTATTATTATCAATATAACATGCACTATTTGCCATATTTTACTATTATTATCGCTAGAACTATAATAATTATACTTATTATTCCCGATATTATCAATATAACATGCATTATTACCCATATAATGCAGTTATTATCGCTAGAACTGTAATAATTATACTTATTACTTATATTGTTAGCAATATAACGTGCATTATTACCCATATAATGCAGTTATTATCGCTAGAACTGTAATAATTATACTTATTACTTATATTATTATCAATATAACATGCATTATTACCCATATAATGGAGGTATTATCGCAAGAACTGTAATAATTATACTTATTACTTATACTATTAGCAATATGACGTGCATTATTAACCATATAATGCAGTTATTATCGCCAGAACTGTAATAATTATACTTATTACTTATATTATTCTCATTATAACATGCATTATTACCCATATTATGCAGTTATTATCGCTAGAACTATAATAAATATACGTATTACTTTCATTATCATCAATATAACATGCATTATTACCCATATAATGCAGTTATTATCGCTAGAACTGTAATAATTATACTTATTACTTATATTATTATCAATATAACATGCATTATTACCCATATAATGGAGGTATTATCGCAAGAACTGTAATAATTATACTTATTACTTATACTATTAGCAATATAACGTGCATTATTAACCATATAATGCAGTTATTATCGCCAGAACTGTAATAATTATACTTATTACTTATATTATTCTCATTATAACATGCATTATTACCCATATTATGCAGTTATTATCGCTAGAACTATAATAAATATACGTATTACTTTCATTATCATCAATATAACATGCATTATTACCCATATAATTGAGGTATTATCGCTAGAACTGTAATAATTATACTTATTACTTATATTATTATCAATATAACATGCATTATTACCCATATTATGCAGTTATTATCTCTAGAACTGTAATAATTATACTTATTACTTATATTATTATCAATATAACATGCATTATTGCCCATATTATGCAGTTATTATCGCTAGAACTATAATAAATATACGTATTACTTTCATTATCATCAATATAACATGCATTATTACCCATATTATGCTGTTATTATCGATAGAACTGTAATAAATATACTTATTACTTTTATTATTATCAATATAACATGCACTATTTGCCATATTTTACTATTATTATCGCTAGAACTATAATAATTATACTTATTACTCCCGATATTATCAATATAACATGCATTATTACCCATATAATGCAGTTATTATCGCTAGAACTGTAATAATTATACTTATTACTCCCAATATTATCAATATAACATGCATTTTTACCCATATAATGCAGTTATTATCGCTAGAACTGTAATAATTATACTTATTACTTATATTGTTAGCAATATAACGTGCATTATTACCCATATAATGCAGTTATTATCGCTAGAGCTGTAATAATTATACTTATTACTCCCAATATTATCAATATAACATGCATTATTACCCATATAATGCAGTTATTATCGCTAGAACTGTAATAATTATACTTATTACTTATATTGTTAGCAATATAACGTGCATTATTACCCATATAATGCAGTTATTATCGCTAGAACTGTAATAATTATACTTATTACTTATATTATTATCAATATAACATGCATTATTACCCATATTATGCAGTTATTATATCTAGAACCATAATAAGTATACTTATTACTCCCAATATTATCAATATAACATGCATTATTACCCATATAATGCAGTTATTAACGCTAGAACTGTAATAATTATACTTATCACTTATATTATTATCAATATAACATGCATTATTACCCATATTATGCAGTTATTATCGCTGGAACTATAATAAATATACGTATTACCTTTATTATCATCAATATAACATGCATATTACCCATATAATTCAGGTATTATCGCTAGAACTGTAATAATTATACTTATTACTTATATTATTATCAATATAACATGCACTATTTGCCATATTTTACTATTATTATCGCTAGAACTATAATAATTATACTTATTACGCCCGATATTATCAATATAACATGCATTATTACCCATATAATGCAGTTATTATCGCTAGAACTGTAATAATTATACTTATTACTTATATTATTAGCAATATAACGTGCATTATTACCCATATAATGGAGGTATTATCGCAAGAACTGTAATAATTATACTTATTACTTATACTATTAGCAATATAACGTGCATTATTAACCATATAATGCAGTTATTATCGCCAGAACTGTAATAATTATACTTATTACTTATATTATTCTCATTGTAACATGCATTATTACCCATATTATGCAGTTATTATCGCTAGAACTATAATAAATAAACGTATTACTTTTATTATCATCAATATAACATGCATTATTACCCATATTATGCAGTTATTATCGATAGAACTGTAATAAATATACTTATTACTTTTATTATTATCAATATAACATGCACTATTTGCCATATTTTACTATTATTATCGCTAGAACTATAATAATTATACTTATTATTCCCGATATTATCAATATAACATGCATTATTACCCATATAATGCAGTTATTATCGCTAGAACTGTAATAATTATACTTATTACTTATATTGTTAGCAATATAACGTGCATTATTACCCATATAATGCAGTTATTATCGCTAGAACTGTAATAATTATACTTATTACTTATATTATTATCAATATAACATGCATTATTATCCATATAATGGAGGTATTATCGCAAGAACTGTAATAATTATACTTATTACTTATACTATTAGCAATATGACGTGCATTATTAACCATATAATGCAGTTATTATCGCCAGAACTGTAATAATTATACTTATTACTTATATTATTCTCATTATAACATGCATTATTACCCATATTATGCAGTTATTATCGCTAGAACTATAATAAATATACGTATTACTTTCATTATCATCAATATAACATGCATTATTACCCATATAATGCAGTTATTATCGCTAGAACTGTAATAATTATACTTATTACTTATATTATTATCAATATAACATGCATTATTACCCATATAATGGAGGTATTATCGCAAGAACTGTAATAATTATACTTATTACTTATACTATTAGCAATATAACGTGCATTATTAACCATATAATGCAGTTATTATCGCCAGAACTGTAATAATTATACTTATTACTTATATTATTCTCATTATAACATGCATTATTACCCATATTATGCAGTTATTATCGCTAGAACTATAATAAATATACGTATTACTTTCATTATCATCAATATAACATGCATTATTACCCATATAATTGAGGTATTATCGCTAGAACTGTAATAATTATACTTATTACTTATATTATTATCAATATAACATGCATTATTACCCATATTATGCAGTTATTATCTCTAGAACTGTAATAATTATACTTATTACTTATATTATTATCAATATAACATGCATTATTGCCCATATTATGCAGTTATTATCGCTAGAACTATAATAAATATACGTATTACTTTCATTATCATCAATATAACATGCATTATTACCCATATTATGCTGTTATTATCGATAGAACTGTAATAAATATACTTATTACTTTTATTATTATCAATATAACATGCACTATTTGCCATATTTTACTATTATTATCGCTAGAACTATAATAATTATACTTATTACTCCCGATATTATCAATATAACATGCATTATTACCCATATAATGCAGTTATTATCGCTAGAACTGTAATAATTATACTTATTACTCCCAATATTATCAATATAACATGCATTTTTACCCATATAATGCAGTTATTATCGCTAGAACTGTAATAATTATACTTATTACTTATATTGTTAGCAATATAACGTGCATTATTACCCATATAATGCAGTTATTATCGCTAGAGCTGTAATAATTATACTTATTACTCCCAATATTATCAATATAACATGCATTATTACCCATATAATGCAGTTATTATCGCTAGAACTGTAATAATTATACTTATTACTTATATTGCTAGCAATATAACGTGCATTATTACCCATATAATGCAGTTATTATCGCTAGAACTGTAATAATTATACTTATTACTTATATTATTATCAATATAACATGCATTATTACCCATATTATGCAGTTATTATATCTAGAACCATAATAAGTATACTTATTACTCCCAATATTATCAATATAACATGCATTATTACCCATATAATGCAGTTATTAACGCTAGAACTGTAATAATTATACTTATCACTTATATTATTATCAATATAACATGCATTATTACCCATATTATGCAGTTATTATCGCTGGAACTATAATAAATATACGTATTACCTTTATTATCATCAATATAACATGCATATTACCCATATAATTGAGGTATTATCGCTAGAACTGTAATAATTATACTTATTACTTATATTATTATCAATATAACATGCACTATTTGCCATATTTTACTATTATTATCGCTAGAACTATAATAATTATACTTATTACGCCCGATATTATCAATATAACATGCATTATTACCCATATAATGCAGTTATTATCGCTAGAACTGTAATAATTATACTTATTACTTATATTATTAGCAATATAACGTGCATTATTAACCATATAATGCAGTTATTATCGCCAGAACTGTAATAATTATACTTATTACTTATATTTTTCTCATTATAACATGCATTATTACCCATATAATGCAGTTATTATCGCTAGAACTGTAATAATTATACTTATTACTTATATTATTATCAATATAACATGCATTATTACCCATATTATGCAGTTATTATCGATAGAACTGTAATAAATATACTTATTACTTATATTGTTAGCAATATAACGTGCATTATTACCCATATAATGCAGTTATTATCGCTAGAACTATAATAAATATACGTATTACTTTCATTATCATCAATATAACATGCATTATTACCCATATTATGCTGTTATTATCGATAGAACTGTAATAAATATACTTATTACTTTTATTATTATCAATATAACATGCACTATTTGCCATATTTTACTATTATTATCGCTAGAACTATAATAATTATACTTATTACTCCCGATATTATCAATATAACATGCATTATTACCCATATAATGCAGTTATTATCGCTAGAACTGTAATAATTATACTTATTACTTATCTTATTAGCAATATAACGTGCATTATTACCCATATAATGCAGTTATTATCGCTAGAACTGTAATAATTATACTTAATACTTATATTATTATCAATATAACATGCATTATTACCCATATAATGCAGTTATTATCGCTAGAACTGTAATAATTATACTTATTACTCCCAATATTATCAATATAACATGCATTTTTACCCATATAATGCAGTTATTATCGCTAGAACTGTAATAATTATACTTATTACTTATATTGTTAGCAATATAACGTGCATTATTACCCATATAATGCAGTTATTATCGCTAGAGCTGTAATAATTATACTTATTACTCCCAATATTATCAATATAACATGCATTATTACCCATATAATGCAGTTATTATCGCTAGAACTGTAATAATTATACTTATTACTTATATTGTTAGCAATATAACGTGCATTATTACCCATATAATGCAGTTATTATCGCTAGAACTGTAATAATTATACTTATTACTTATATTATTATCAATATAACATGCATTATTACCCATATTATGCAGTTATTATATCTAGAACCATAATAAGTATACTTATTACTCCCAATATTATCAATATAACATGCATTATTACCCATATAATGCAGTTATTAACGCTAGAACTGTAATAATTATACTTATTACTTATATTATTATCAATATAACATGCATTATTACCCATATTATGCAGTTATTATCGCTGGAACTATAATAAATATACGTATTACCTTTATTATCATCAATATAACATGCATATTACCCATATAATTGAGGTATTATCGCTAGAACTGTAATAATTATACTTATTACTTATATTATTATCAATATAACATGCACTATTTGCCATATTTTACTATTATTATCGCTAGAACTATAATAATTATACTTATTACTCCC
This sequence comes from Megachile leachella, assembly GCA_963576845.1. Lineage (NCBI taxonomy): Eukaryota > Metazoa > Arthropoda > Insecta > Hymenoptera > Megachilidae > Megachile > Megachile leachella. The sequence goes on along the minus strand of CAUYWW010000124.1, from coordinate 693,999 downwards.
GATATTATCAATATAACATGCATTATTACCCATATAATGCAGTTATTATCGCTAGAACTGTAATAATTATACTTATTACTTATATTATTAGCAATATAACGTGCATTATTAACCATATAATGCAGTTATTATCGCCAGAACTGTAATAATTATACTTATTACTTATATTATTCTCATTATAACATGCATTATTACCCATATAATGCAGTTATTATCGCTAGAACTGTAATAATTATACTTATTACTTATATTATTATCAATATAACATGCATTATTACCCATATTATGCAGTTATTATCGATAGAACTGTAATAAATATACTTATTACTTATATTGTTAGCAATATAACGTGCATTATTACCCATATAATGCAGTTATTATCGCTAGAACTATAATAAATATACGTATTACTTTCATTATCATCAATATAACATGCATTATTACCCATATTATGCTGTTATTATCGATAGAACTGTAATAAATATACTTATTACTTTTATTATTATCAATATAACATGCACTATTTGCCATATTTTACTATTATTATCGCTAGAACTATAATAATTATACTTATTACTCCCGATATTATCAATATAACATGCATTATTACCCATATAATGCAGTTATTATCGCTAGAACTGTAATAATTATACTTATTACTTATATTGTTAGCAATATAACGTGCATTATTACCCATATAATGCAGTTATTATCGCTAGAACTGTAATAATTATACTTATTACTTATATTATTATCAATATAACATGCATTATTACCCATATTATGCAGTTATTATATCTAGAACCATAATAAGTATACTTATTACTCCCAATATTATCAATATAACATGCATTATTACCCATATAATGCAGTTATTAACGCTAGAACTGTAATAATTATACTTATCACTTATATTATTATCAATATAACATGCATTATTACCCATATTATGCAGTTATTATCGCTGGAACTATAATAAATATACGTATTACCTTTATTATCATCAATATAACATGCATATTACCCATATAATTGAGGTATTATCGCTAGAACTGTAATAATTATACTTATTACTTATATTATTATCAATATAACATGCACTATTTGCCATATTTTACTATTATTATCGCTAGAACTATAATAATTATACTTATTACGCCCGATATTATCAATATAACATGCATTATTACCCATATAATGCAGTTATTATCGCTAGAACTGTAATAATTATACTTATTACTTATATTATTAGCAATATAACGTGCATTATTAACCATATAATGCAGTTATTATCGCCAGAACTGTAATAATTATACTTATTACTTATATTATTCTCATTATAACATGCATTATTACCCATATAATGCAGTTATTATCGCTAGAACTGTAATAATTATACTTATTACTTATATTATTATCAATATAACATGCATTATTACCCATATTATGCAGTTATTATCGATAGAACTGTAATAAATATACTTATTACTTATATTGTTAGCAATATAACGTGCATTATTACCCATATAATGCAGTTATTATCGCTAGAACTATAATAAATATACGTATTACTTTCATTATCATCAATATAACATGCATTATTACCCATATTATGCTGTTATTATCGATAGAACTGTAATAAATATACTTATTACTTTTATTATTATCAATATAACATGCACTATTTGCCATATTTTACTATTATTATCGCTAGAACTATAATAATTATACTTATTACTCCCGATATTATCAATATAACATGCATTATTACCCATATAATGCAGTTATTATCGCTAGAACTGTAATAATTATACTTATTACTTATCTTATTAGCAATATAACGTGCATTATTACCCATATAATGCAGTTATTATCGCTAGAACTGTAATAATTATACTTAATACTTATATTATTATCAATATAACATGCATTATTACCCATATAATGCAGTTATTATCGCTAGAACTGTAATAATTATACTTATTACTCCCAATATTATCAATATAACATGCATTTTTACCCATATAATGCAGTTATTATCGCTAGAACTGTAATAATTATACTTATTACTTATATTGTTAGCAATATAACGTGCATTATTACCCATATAATGCAGTTATTATCGCTAGAGCTGTAATAATTATACTTATTACTCCCAATATTATCAATATAACATGCATTATTACCCATATAATGCAGTTATTATCGCTAGAACTGTAATAATTATACTTATTACTTATATTGTTAGCAATATAACGTGCATTATTACCCATATAATGCAGTTATTATCGCTAGAACTGTAATAATTATACTTATTACTTATATTATTATCAATATAACATGCATTATTACCCATATTATGCAGTTATTATATCTAGAACCATAATAAGTATACTTATTACTCCCAATATTATCAATATAACATGCATTATTACCCATATAATGCAGTTATTAACGCTAGAACTGTAATAATTATACTTATTACTTATATTATTATCAATATAACATGCATTATTACCCATATTATGCAGTTATTATCGCTGGAACTATAATAAATATACGTATTACCTTTATTATCATCAATATAACATGCATATTACCCATATAATTGAGGTATTATCGCTAGAACTGTAATAATTATACTTATTACTTATATTATTATCAATATAACATGCACTATTTGCCATATTTTACTATTATTATCGCTAGAACTATAATAATTATACTTATTACTCCCGATATTATCAATATAACATGCATTATTACCCATATAATGCAGTTATTATCGCTAGAACTGTAATAATTATACTTATTACTTATATTATTAGCAATATAACGTGCATTATTAACCATATAATGCAGTTATTATCGCCAGAACTGTAATAATTATACTTATTACTTATATTATTCTCATTATAACATGCATTATTACCCATATAATGCAGTTATTATCGCTAGAACTGTAATAATTATACTTATTACTTATATTATTATCAATATAACATGCATTATTACCCATATTATGCAGTTATTATCGATAGAACTGTAATAAATATACTTATTACTTATATTGTTAGCAATATAACGTGCATTATTACCCATATAATGCAGTTATTATCGCTAGAACTATAATAAATATACGTATTACTTTCATTATCATCAATATAACATGCATTATTACCCATATTATGCTGTTATTATCGATAGAACTGTAATAAATATACTTATTACTTTTATTATTATCAATATAACATGCACTATTTGCCATATTTTACTATTATTATCGCTAGAACTATAATAATTATACTTATTACTCCCGATATTATCAATATAACATGCATTATTACCCATATAATGCAGTTATTATCGCTAGAACTGTAATAATTATACTTATTACTTATATTGTTAGCAATATAACGTGCATTATTACCCATATAATGCAGTTATTATCGCTAGAACTGTAATAATTATACTTATTACTTATATTATTATCAATATAACATGCATTATTACCCATATTATGCAGTTATTATATCTAGAACCATAATAAGTATACTTATTACTCCCAATATTATCAATATAACATGCATTATTACCCATATAATGCAGTTATTAACGCTAGAACTGTAATAATTATACTTATCACTTATATTATTATCAATATAACATGCATTATTACCCATATTATGCAGTTATTATCGCTGGAACTATAATAAATATACGTATTACCTTTATTATCATCAATATAACATGCATATTACCCATATAATTGAGGTATTATCGCTAGAACTGTAATAATTATACTTATTACTTATATTATTATCAATATAACATGCACTATTTGCCATATTTTACTATTATTATCGCTAGAACTATAATAATTATACTTATTACGCCCGATATTATCAATATAACATGCATTATTACCCATATAATGCAGTTATTATCGCTAGAACTGTAATAATTATACTTATTACTTATATTATTAGCAATATAACGTGCATTATTAACCATATAATGCAGTTATTATCGCCAGAACTGTAATAATTATACTTATTACTTATATTATTCTCATTATAACATGCATTATTACCCATATAATGCAGTTATTATCGCTAGAACTGTAATAATTATACTTATTACTTATATTATTATCAATATAACATGCATTATTACCCATATTATGCAGTTATTATCGATAGAACTGTAATAAATATACTTATTACTTATATTGTTAGCAATATAACGTGCATTATTACCCATATAATGCAGTTATTATCGCTAGAACTATAATAAATATACGTATTACTTTCATTATCATCAATATAACATGCATTATTACCCATATTATGCTGTTATTATCGATAGAACTGTAATAAATATACTTATTACTTTTATTATTATCAATATAACATGCACTATTTGCCATATTTTACTATTATTATCGCTAGAACTATAATAATTATACTTATTACTCCCGATATTATCAATATAACATGCATTATTACCCATATAATGCAGTTATTATCGCTAGAACTGTAATAATTATACTTATTACTTATCTTATTAGCAATATAACGTGCATTATTACCCATATAATGCAGTTATTATCGCTAGAACTGTAATAATTATACTTAATACTTATATTATTATCAATATAACATGCATTATTACCCATATAATGCAGTTATTATCGCTAGAACTGTAATAATTATACTTATTACTCCCAATATTATCAATATAACATGCATTTTTACCCATATAATGCAGTTATTATCGCTAGAACTGTAATAATTATACTTATTACTTATATTGTTAGCAATATAACGTGCATTATTACCCATATAATGCAGTTATTATCGCTAGAGCTGTAATAATTATACTTATTACTCCCAATATTATCAATATAACATGCATTATTACCCATATAATGCAGTTATTATCGCTAGAACTGTAATAATTATACTTATTACTTATATTGTTAGCAATATAACGTGCATTATTACCCATATAATGCAGTTATTATCGCTAGAACTGTAATAATTATACTTATTACTTATATTATTATCAATATAACATGCATTATTACCCATATTATGCAGTTATTATATCTAGAACCATAATAAGTATACTTATTACTCCCAATATTATCAATATAACATGCATTATTACCCATATAATGCAGTTATTAACGCTAGAACTGTAATAATTATACTTATTACTTATATTATTATCAATATAACATGCATTATTACCCATATTATGCAGTTATTATCGCTGGAACTATAATAAATATACGTATTACCTTTATTATCATCAATATAACATGCATATTACCCATATAATTGAGGTATTATCGCTAGAACTGTAATAATTATACTTATTACTTATATTATTATCAATATAACATGCACTATTTGCCATATTTTACTATTATTATCGCTAGAACTATAATAATTATACTTATTACTCCCGATATTATCAATATAACATGCATTATTACCCATATAATGCAGTTATTATCGCTAGAACTGTAATAATTATACTTATTACTTATATTATTAGCAATATAACGTGCATTATTAACCATATAATGCAGTTATTATCGCCAGAACTGTAATAATTATACTTATTACTTATATTATTCTCATTATAACATGCATTATTACCCATATAATGCAGTTATTATCGCTAGAACTGTAATAATTATACTTATTACTTATATTATTATCAATATAACATGCATTATTACCCATATTATGCAGTTATTATCGATAGAACTGTAATAAATATACTTATTACTTATATTGTTAGCAATATAACGTGCATTATTACCCATATAATGCAGTTATTATCGCTAGAACTATAATAAATATACGTATTACTTTCATTATCATCAATATAACATGCATTATTACCCATATTATGCTGTTATTATCGATAGAACTGTAATAAATATACTTATTACTTTTATTATTATCAATATAACATGCACTATTTGCCATATTTTACTATTATTATCGCTAGAACTATAATAATTATACTTATTACTCCCGATATTATCAATATAACATGCATTATTACCCATATAATGCAGTTATTATCGCTAGAACTGTAATAATTATACTTATTACTTATCTTATTAGCAATATAACGTGCATTATTACCCATATAATGCAGTTATTATCGCTAGAACTGTAATAATTATACTTAATACTTATATTATTATCAATATAACATGCATTATTACCCATATAATGGAGGTATTATCGCAAGAACTGTAATAATTATACTTATTACTTATACTATTAGCAATATAACGTGATTTATTACCCATATAATGCAGTTATTATCGCCAGAACTGTAATAATTATATTTATTACTTATATTATTCTCAATATAACATGCATTATTACCCATACTATGCAGTTATTATCGCTAGAACTATAATAAATATACGTATTACTTTCAATATCATCAATATAACACGCATTATTACCCATATAATGGAGGTATTATCGCTAGAACTGTAATAATTATACTTATTACTTATATTATTATCAATATAACATGCATTATTACCCATATTATGCAGTTATTATCTCTAGAACCATAATAAGTATACTTATTACTCCCAATATTATCAATATAACATGCATTATTACCCATATAATGCAGTTATTATCGCTAGAACTGTAATAATTATACTTATTACTCCCAATATTATCAATATAACATGCATTTTCACCCATATAATGCAGTTATTATCGCTAGAACTGTAATAATTATACTTATTACTTATATTGTTAGCAATATAACGTGCATTATTACCCATATAATGCAGTTATTATCGCTAGAACTGTAATAATTATACTTATTACTCCCAATATTATCAATATAACATGCATTATTACCCATATAATGCAGTTATTATCGCTAGAACTGTAATAATTATACTTATTACTTATATTATTATCAATATAACATGCATTATTACCCATATAATGGAGGTATTATCGCAAGAACTGTAATAATTATACTTATTACTTATACTATTAGCAATATAACGTGTATTATTAACCATATAATGCAGTTATTATCGCCAGAACTGTAATAATTATACTTATTACTTATATTATTCTCATTATAACATGCATTATTACCCATATTATGCAGTTATTATCGCTAGAACTATAATAAATAAACGTATTACTTTTATTATCATCAATATAACATGCATTATTACCCATATTATGCAGTTATTATCGATAGAACTGTAATAAATATACTTATTACTTTTATTATTATTAATATAACATGCACTATTTGCCATATTTTACTATTATTATCGCTAGAACTATAATAATTATACTTATTACTCCCGATATTATCAATATAACATGCATTATTACCCATATAATGCAGTTATTATCGCTAGAACTGTAATAATTATACTTATTACTTATATTATTAGCAATATAACGTGCATTATTACCCATATAATGCAGTTATTATCGCTAGAACTGTAATAATTATACTTATTACTTATATTATTATCAATATAACATGCATTATTACCCATATAATGGAGGTATTATCGCAAGAACTGTAATAATTATTCTTATTACTTATACTATTAGCAATATGACGTGCATTATTAACCATATAATGCAGTTATTATCGCCAGAACTGTAATAATTATACTTATTACTTATATTATTCTCATTATAACATGCATTATTACCCATATTATGCAGTTATTATCGCTAGAACTATAAGAAATATACGTATTACTTTCATTATCATCAATATAACATGCATTATTACCCATATAATGCAGTTATTATCGCTAGAACTGTAATAATTATACTTATTACTTATATTATTATCAATATAACATGCATTATTACCCATATAATGGAGGTATTATCGCAAGAACTGTAATAATTATACCTATTACTTATACTATTAGCAATATAACGTGCATTATTAACCATATAATGCAGTTATTATCGCCAGAACTGTAATAATTATACTTATTACTTATATTATTCTCATTATAACATGCATTATTACCCATATTATGCAGTTATTATCGCTAGAACTATAATAAATATACGTATTACTTTCATTATCATCAATATAACATGCATTATTACCCATATAATTGCGGTATTATCGCTAGAACTGTAATAATTATACTTATTACTTATATTATTATCAATATAACATGCATTATTACCCATATTATGCAGTTATTATCTCTAGAACTGTAATAATTATACTTATTACTTATATTATTATCAATATAACATGCATTATTACCCATATTATGCAGTTATTATCGCTAGAACTATAATAAATATACGCATTACTTTCATTATCATCAATATAACATGCATTATTACCCATATTATGCTGTTATTATCGATAGAACTGTAATAAATATACTTATTACTTTTATTATTATCAATATAACATGCACTATTTGCCATATTTTACTATTATTATCGCTAGAACTATAATAATTATACTTATTACTCCCGATATTATCAATATAACATGCATTATTACCCATATAATGCAGTTATTATCGCTAGAACTGTAATAATTATACTTATTACTTATCTTATTAGCAATATAACGTGCATTATTACCCATATAATGCAGTTATTATCGCTAGAACTGTAATAATAATACTTATTACTTATATTATTATCAATATAACATGCATTATTACCCATATAATGGAGGTATTATCGCAAGAACTGTAATAATTATACTTATTACTTATACTATTAGCAATATAACGTGCATTATTACCCATATAATGCAGTTATTATCGCTAGAACTATAATAAATATACGCATTACTTTCATTATCATCAATATAACATGCATTATTACCCATATTATGCAGTTATTATCGCTAGAACTATAATAAATATACGCATTACTTTCATTATCATCAATATAACATGCATTATTACCCATATTATGCTGTTATTATCGATAGAACTGTAATAAATATACTTATTACTTTTATTATTATCAATATAACATGCACTATTTGCCATATTTTACTATTATTATCGCTAGAACTATAATAATTATACTTATTACTCCCGATATTATCAATATAACATGCATTATTACCCATATAATGCAGTTATTATCGCTAGAACTGTAATAATTATACTTATTACTTATCTTATTAGCAATATAACGTGCATTATTACCCATATAATGCAGTTATTATCGCTAGAACTGTAATAATAATACTTATTACTTATATTATTATCAATATAACATGCATTATTACCCATATAATGGAGGTATTATCGCAAGAACTGTAATAATTATACTTATTACTTATACTATTAGCAATATAACGTGCATTATTACCCATATAATGCAGTTATTATCGCTAGAACTGTAATAATTATACTTATTACTTATATTATTAGCAATATAACGTGCATTATTAACCATATAATGCAGTTATTATCGCCAGAACTGTAATAATTATACTTATTACTTATATTATTCTCATTATAACATGCATTATTACCCATATAATGCAGTTATTATCGCTAGAACTGTAATAATTATACTTATTACTTATATTATTATCAATATAACATGCATTATTACCCATATTATGCAGTTATTACCGATAGAACTGTAATAAATATACTTATTACTTATATTGTTAGCAATATAACGTGCATTATTACCCATATAATGCAGTTATTATCGCTAGAACTATAATAAATATACGTATTACTTTCATTATCATCAATATAACATGCATTATTACCCATATTATGCTGTTATTATCGATAGAACTGTAATAAATATACTTATTACTTTTATTATTATCAATATAACATGCACTATTTGCCATATTTTACTATTATTATCGCTAGAACTATAATAATTATACTTATTACTCCCGATATTATCAATATAACATGCATTATTACCCATATAATGCAGTTATTATCGCTAGAACTGTAATAATTATACTTATTACTTATCTTATTAGCAATATAACGTGCATTATTACCCATATAATGCAGTTATTATCACTAGAACTGTAATAATTATACTTAATACTTATATTATTATCAATATAACATGCATTATTACCCATATAATGGAGGTATTATCGCAAGAACTGTAATAATTATACTTATTACTTATACTATTAGCAATATAACGTGATTTATTACCCATATAATGCAGTTATTATCGCCAGAACTGTAATAATTATATTTATTACTTATATTATTCTCAATATAACATGCATTATTACCCATACTATGCAGTTATTATCGCTAGAACTATAATAAATATACGTATTACTTTCAATATCATCAATATAACACGCATTATTACCCATATAATGGAGGTATTATCGCTAGAACTGTAATAATTATACTTATTACTTATATTATTATCAATATAACATGCATTATTACCCATATTATGCAGTTATTATCTCTAGAACCATAATAAGTATACTTATTACTCCCAATATTATCAATATAACATGCATTATTACCCATATAATGCAGTTATTATCGCTAGAACTGTAATAATTATACTTATTACTCCCAATATTATCAATATAACATGCATTTTCACCCATATAATGCAGTTATTATCGCTAGAACTGTAATAATTATACTTATTACTTATATTGTTAGCAATATAACGTGCATTATTACCCATATAATGCAGTTATTATCGCTAGAACTGTAATAATTATACTTATTACTCCCAATATTATCAATATAACATGCATTATTACCCATATAATGCAGTTATTATCGCTAGAACTGTAATAATTATACTTATTACTTATATTATTATCAATATAACATGCATTATTACCCATATAATGGAGGTATTATCGCAAGAACTGTAATAATTATACTTATTACTTATACTATTAGCAATATGACGTGCATTATTAACCATATAATGCAGTTATTATCGCTAGAACTGTAATAATTATACTTATTACTTATCTTATTAGCAATATAACGTGCATTATTACCCATATAATGCAGTTATTATCGCTAGAACTGTAATAATAATACTTATTACTTATATTATTATCAATATAACATGCATTATTACCCATATAATGGAGGTATTATCGCAAGAACTGTAATAATTATACTTATTACTTATACTATTAGCAATATAACGTGCATTATTACCCATATAATGCAGTTATTATCGCTAGAACTGTAATAATTATACTTATTACTTATATTATTAGCAATATAACGTGCATTATTAACCATATAATGCAGTTATTATCGCCAGAACTGTAATAATTATACTTATTACTTATATTATTCTCATTATAACATGCATTATTACCCATATAATGCAGTTATTATCGCTAGAACTGTAATAATTATACTTATTACTTATATTATTATCAATATAACATGCATTATTACCCATATTATGCAGTTATTACCGATAGAACTGTAATAAATATACTTATTACTTATATTGTTAGCAATATAACGTGCATTATTACCCATATAATGCAGTTATTATCGCTAGAACTATAATAAATATACGTATTACTTTCATTATCATCAATATAACATGCATTATTACCCATATTATGCTGTTATTATCGATAGAACTGTAATAAATATACTTATTACTTTTATTATTATCAATATAACATGCACTATTTGCCATATTTTACTATTATTATCGCTAGAACTATAATAATTATACTTATTACTCCCGATATTATCAATATAACATGCATTATTACCCATATAATGCAGTTATTATCGCTAGAACTGTAATAATTATACTTATTACTTATCTTATTAGCAATATAACGTGCATTATTACCCATATAATGCAGTTATTATCGCTAGAACTGTAATAATTATACTTAATACTTATATTATTATCAATATAACATGCATTATTACCCATATAATGGAGGTATTATCGCAAGAACTGTAATAATTATACTTATTACTTATACTATTAGCAATATAACGTGATTTATTACCCATATAATGCAGTTATTATCGCCAGAACTGTAATAATTATATTTATTACTTATATTATTCTCAATATAACATGCATTATTACCCATACTATGCAGTTATTATCGCTAGAACTATAATAAATATACGTATTACTTTCAATATCATCAATATAACACGCATTATTACCCATATAATGGAGGTATTATCGCTAGAACTGTAATAATTATACTTATTACTTATATTATTATCAATATAACATGCATTATTACCCATATTATGCAGTTATTATCTCTAGAACCATAATAAGTATACTTATTACTCCCAATATTATCAATATAACATGCATTATTACCCATATAATGCAGTTATTATCGCTAGAACTGTAATAATTATACTTATTACTCCCAATATTATCAATATAACATGCATTTTCACCCATATAATGCAGTTATTATCGCTAGAACTGTAATAATTATACTTATTACTTATATTGTTAGCAATATAACGTGCATTATTACCCATATAATGCAGTTATTATCGCTAGAACTGTAATAATTATACTTATTACTCCCAATATTATCAATATAACATGCATTATTACCCATATAATGCAGTTATTATCGCTAGAACTGTAATAATTATACTTATTACTTATATTATTATCAATATAACATGCATTATTACCCATATAATGGAGGTATTATCGCAAGAACTGTAATAATTATACTTATTACTTATACTATTAGCAATATAACGTGCATTATTAACCATATAATGCAGTTATTATCGCCAGAACTGTAATAATTATACTTATTACTTATATTATTCTCATTATAACATGCATTATTACCCATATTATGCAGTTATTATCGCTAGAACTATAATAAATAAACGTATTACTTTTATTATCATCAATATAACATGCATTATTACCCATATTATGCAGTTATTATCGATAGAACTGTAATAAATATACTTATTACTTTTATTATTATTAATATAACGTGCACTATTTGCCATATTTTACTATTATTATCGCTAGAACTATAATAATTATACCTATTACTCCCGATATTATCAATATAACATGCATTATTACCCATATAATGCAGTTATTATCGCTAGAACTGTAATAATTATACTTATTACTTATATTATTAGCAATATAACGTGCATTATTACCCATATAATGCAGTTATTATCGCTAGAACTGTAATAATTATACTTATTACTTATATTATTATCAATATAACATGCATTATTACCCATATAATGGAGGTATTATCGCAAGAACTGTAATAATTATACTTATTACTTATACTATTAGCAATATGACGTGCATTATTAACCATATAATGCAGTTATTATCGCCAGAACTGTAATAATTATACTTATTACTTATATTATTCTCATTATAACATGCATTATTACCCATATTATGCAGTTATTATCGCTAGAACTATAAGAAATATACGTATTACTTTCATTATCATCAATATAACATGCATTATTACCCATATAATGCAGTTATTATCGCTAGAACTGTAATAATTATACTTATTACTTATATTATTATCAATATAACATGCATTATTACCCATATAATGGAGGTATTATCGCAAGAACTGTAATAATTATACCTATTACTTATACTATTAGCAATATAACGTGCATTATTAACCATATAATGCAGTTATTATCGCCAGAACTGTAATAATTATACTTATTACTTATATTATTCTCATTATAACATGCATTATTACCCATATTATGCAGTTATTATCGCTAGAACTATAATAAATATACGTATTACTTTCATTATCATCAATATAACATGCATTATTACCCATATAATTGCGGTATTATCGCTAGAACTGTAATAATTATACTTATTACTTATATTATTATCAATATAACGTGCATTATTACCCATATAATGCAGTTATTATCGCTAGAACTGTAATAATTATACTTATTACTTATATTATTATCAATATAACATGCATTATTACCCATATAATGGAGGTATTATCGCAAGAACTGTAATAATTATACTTATTACTTATACTATTAGCAATATAACGTGCATTATTACCCATATAATGCAGTTATTATCGCCAGAACTGTAATAATTATATTTATTACTTATATTATTCTCAATATAACATGCATTATTACCCATACTATGCAGTTATTATCGCTAGAACTATAATAAATATACGTATTACTTTCAATATCATCAATATAACACGCATTATTACCCATATAATGGAGGTATTATCGCTAGAGCTGTAATAATTATACTTATTACTTATATTATTATCAATATAACATGCATTATTACCCATATTATGCAGTTATTATCTCTAGAACCATAATAAGTATACTTATTACTACCAATATTATCAATATAACATGCATTATTACCCATATAATGCAGTTATTATCGCTAGAACTGTAATAATTATACTTATTACTCCCAATATTATCAATATAACATGCATTTTCACCCATATAATGCAGTTATTATCGCCAGAACTGTAATAATTATATTTATTACTTATATTATTCTCAATATAACATGCATTATTACCCATACTATGCAGTTATTATCGCTAGAACTATAATAAATATACGTATTACTTTCAATATCATCAATATAACACGCATTATTACCCATATAATGGAGGTATTATCGCTAGAACTCTAATAATTATACTTATTACTTATATTATTATCAATATAACATGCATTATTACCCATATAATGGAGGTATTATCGCAAGAACTGTAATAATTATACTTATTACTTATACTATTAGCAATATGACGTGCATTATTAACCATATAATGCAGTTATTATCGCCAGAACTGTAATAATTATACTTATTACTTATATTATTCTCATTATAACATGCATTATTACCCATATTATGCAGTTATTATCGCTAGAACTATAATAAATATACGTATTACTTTCATTATCATCAATATAACATGCATTATTACCCATATAATGCAGTTATTATCGCTAGAACTGTAATAATTATACTTATTACTTATATTATTATCAATATAACATGCATTATTACCCATATAATGGAGGTATTATCGCAAGAACTGTAATAATTATACTTATTACTTATACTATTAGCAATATAACGTGCATTATTAACCATATAATGCAGTTATTATCGCCAGAACTGTAATAATTATACTTATTACTTATATTATTCTCATTATAACATGCATTATTACCCATATTATGCAGTTATTATCGCTAGAACTATAATAAATATACGTATTACTTTCATTATCATCAATATAACATGCATTATTACCCATATAATTGAGGTATTATCGCTAGAACTGTAATAATTATACTTATTACTTATATTATTATCAATATAACATGCATTATTACCCATATAATGGAGGTATTATCGCAAGAACTGTAATAATTATACTTATTACTTATACTATTAGCAATATAACGTGCATTATTACCCATATAATGCAGTTATTAGCGCCAGAACTGTAATAATTATATTTATTACTTATATTATTCTCAATATAACATGCATTATTACCCATACTATGCAGTTATTATCGCTAGAACTATAATAAATATACGTATTACTTTCAATATCATCAATATAACACGCATTATTACCCATATAATGGAGGTATTATCGCTAGAGCTGTAATAATTATACTTATTACTTATATTATTATCAATATAACATGCATTATTACCCATATTATGCAGTTATTATCTCTAGAACCATAATAAGTATACTTATTACTCCCAATATTATCAATATAACATGCATTATTACCCATATAATGCAGTTATTATCGCTAGAACTGTAATAATTATACTTATTACTCCCAATATTATCAATATAACATGCATTTTCACCCATATAATGCAGTTATTATCGCTAGAACTGTAATAATTATACTTATTACTTATATTGTTAGCAATATAACGTGCATTATTACCCATATAATGCAGTTATTATCGCCAGAACTGTAATAATTATACTTATTACTTATATTATTCTCATTATAACATGCATTATTACCCATATTATGCAGTTATTATCGCTAGAACTATAATAAATATACGTATTACTTTCATTATCATCAATATAACATGCATTATTACCCATATAATTGCGGTATTATCGCTAGAACTGTAATAATTATACTTATTACTTATATTATTATCAATATAACATGCATTATTACCCATATTATGCAGTTATTATCTCTAGAACTGTAATAATTATACTTATTACTTATATTATTATCAATATAACATGCATTATTACCCATATTATGCAGTTATTATCGCTAGAACTATAATAAATATACGCATTACTTTCATTATCATCAATATAACATGCATTATTACCCATATTATGCTGTTATTATCGATAGAACTGTAATAAATATACTTATTACTTTTATTATTATCAATATAACATGCACTATTTGCCATATTTTACTATTATTATCGCTAGAACTATAATAATTATACTTATTACTCCCGATATTATCAATATAACATGCATTATTACCCATATAATGCAGTTATTATCGCTAGAACTGTAATAATTATACTTATTACTTATCTTATTAGCAATATAACGTGCATTATTACCCATATAATGCAGTTATTATCGCTAGAACTGTAATAATTATACTTATTACTTATATTATTATCAATATAACATGCATTATTACCCATATAATGGAGGTATTATCGCAAGAACTGTAATAATTATACTTATTACTTATACTATTAGCAATATAACGTGCATTATTACCCATATAATGCAGTTATTATCGCCAGAACTGTAATAATTATATTTATTACTTATATTATTCTCAATATAACATGCATTATTACCCATACTATGCAGTTATTATCGCTAGAACTATAATAAATATACGTATTACTTTCAATATCATCAATATAACACGCATTATTACCCATATAATGGAGGTATTATCGCTAGAACTCTAATAATTATACTTATTACTTATATTATTATCAATATAACATGCATTATTACCCATATTATGCAGTTATTATCTCTAGAACCATAATAAGTATACTTATTACTCCCAATATTATCAATATAACATGCATTATTACCCATATAATGCAGTTATTATCGCTAGAACTGTAATAATTATACTTATTACTTATATTGTTAGCAATATAACGTGCATTATTACCCATATAATGCAGTTATTATCGCTAGAACTGTAATAATTATACTTATTACTTATATTATTATCAATATAACATGCATTATTACCCATATTATGCAGTTATTATCTCTAGAACCATAATAAGTATACTTATTACTCCCAATATTATCAATATAACATGCATTATTACCCATATAATGCAGTTATTATCGCTAGAACTGTAATAATTATACTTATTACTTATATTATTATCAGTATAACATGCATTATTACCCATATTATGCAGTTATTATCGCTGGAACTATAATAAATATACGTATTACCTTTATTATCATCAATATAACATGCATATTACCCATATAATTGAGGTATTATCGCTAGAACTGTAATAATTATACTTATTACTTATATTATTATCAATATAACATGCACTATTTGCCATATTTTACTATTATTATCGCTAGAACTATAATAATTATACTTATTACTCCCGATATTATCAATATAACATGCATTATTACCCATATAATGCAGTTATTATCGCTAGAACTGTAATAATTATACTTATTACTTATCTTATTAGCAATATAACGTGCATTATTACCCATATAATGCAGTTATTATCGCTAGAACTGTAATAATTATACTTAATACTTATATTATTATCAATATAACATGCATTATTACCCATATAATGGAGGTATTATCGCAAGAACTGTAATAATTATACTTATTACTTATACTATTAGCAATATAACGTGCATTATTACCCATATAATGCAGTTATTATCGCCAGAACTGTAATAATTATATTTATTACTTATATTATTCTCAATATAACATGCATTATTACCCATACTATGCAGTTATTATCGCTAGAACTATAATAAATATACGTATTACTTTCAATATCATCAATATAACACGCATTATTACCCATATAATGGAGGTATTATCGCTAGAGCTGTAATAATTATACTTATTACTTATATTATTATCAATATAACATGCATTATTACCCATATTATGCAGTTATTATCTCTAGAACCATAATAAGTATACTTATCACTCCCAATATTATCAATATAACATGCATTATTACCCATATAATGCAGTTATTATCGCTAGAACTGTAATAATTATACTTATTACTCCCAATATTATCAATATAACATGCATTTTCACCCATATAATGCAGTTATTATCGCTAGAACTGTAATAATTATACTTATTACTTATATTGTTAGCAATATAACGTGCATTATTACCCATATAATGCAGTTATTATCGCCAGAACTGTAATAATTATACTTATTACTTATATTATTCTCATTATAACATGCATTATTACCCATATTATGCAGTTATTATCGCTAGAACTATAATAAATATACGTATTACTTTCATTATCATCAATATAACATGCATTATTACCCATATAATTGCGGTATTATCGCTAGAACTGTAATAATTATACTTATTACTTATATTATTATCAATATAACATG
Source organism: Megachile leachella (assembly GCA_963576845.1). NCBI lineage: Eukaryota > Metazoa > Arthropoda > Insecta > Hymenoptera > Megachilidae > Megachile > Megachile leachella. Next base: position 675,226 of record CAUYWW010000124.1, on the reverse strand, counting down.
CATTATTACCCATATTATGCAGTTATTATCTCTAGAACTGTAATAATTATACTTATTACTTATATTATTATCAATATAACATGCATTATTACCCATATTATGCAGTTATTATCGCTAGAACTATAATAAATATACGCATTACTTTCATTATCATCAATATAACATGCATTATTACCCATATTATGCTGTTATTATCGATAGAACTGTAATAATTATACTTATTACTTATATTATTAGCAATATAACGTGCATTATTACCCATATAATGCAGTTATTATCGCTAGAACTGTAATAATTATACTTATTACTTATATTATTATCAATATAACATGCATTATTACCCATATAATGGAGGTATTATCGCAAGAACTGTAATAATTATACTTATTACTTATACTATTAGCAATATAACGTGCATTATTAACCATATAATGCAGTTATTATCGCCAGAACTGTAATAATTATACTTATTACTTATATTATTCTCATTATAACATGCATTATTACCCATATTATGCAGTTATTATCGCTAGAACTATAATAAATATACGTATTACTTTCATTATCATCAATATAACATGCATTATTACCCATATAATTGAGGTATTATCGCTAGAACTGTAATAATTATACTTATTACTTATATTATTATCAATATAACATGCATTATTACCCATATTATGCAGTTATTATCTCTAGAACTGTAATAATTATACTTATTACTTATATTATTATCAATATAACATGCATTATTACCCATATTATGCAGTTATTATCGCTAGAACTATAATAAATATACGTATTACTTTCATTATCAACAATATAACATGCATTATTACCCATATTATGCTGTTATTATCGATAGAACTGTAATAAATATACTTATTACTTTTATTATTATCAATATAACATGCACTATTTGCCATATTTTACTATTATTATCGCTAGAACTATAATAATTATACTTATTACTCCCGATATTATCAATATAACATGCATTATTACCCATATAATGCAGTTATTATCGCTAGAACTGTAATAATTATACTTATTACTTATCTTATTAGCAATATAACGTGCATTATTACCCATATAATGCAGTTATTATCGCTAGAACTGTAATAATTATACTTATTACTTATATTATTATCAATATAACATGCATTATTACCCATATAATGGAGGTATTATCGCAAGAACTGTAATAATTATACTTATTACTTATACTATTAGCAATATAACGTGCATTATTACCCATATAATGCAGTTATTATCGCCAGAACTGTAATAATTATATTTATTACTTATATTATTCTCAATATAACATGCATTATTACCCATACTATGCAGTTATTATCGCTAGAACTATAATAAATATACGTATTACTTTCAATATCATCAATATAACACGCATTATTACCCATATAATGGAGGTATTATCGCTAGAACTCTAATAATTATACTTATTACTTATATTATTATCAATATAACATGCATTATTACCCATATTATGCAGTTACTATCTCTAGAACCATAATAAGTATACTTATTACTCCCAATATTATCAATATAACATGCATTATTACCCATATAATGCAGTTATTATCGCTAGAACTGTAATAATTATACTTATTACTTATATTGTTAGCAATATAACGTGCACTATTACCCATATAATGCAGTTATTATCGCTAGAACTGTAATAATTATACTTAAAACTTATATTATTATCAATATAACATGCACTATTTGCCATATTTTACTATTATTATCGCTAGAACTATAATAATTATACTTATTACTCCCGATATTATCAATATAACATGCATTATTACCCATATAATGCAGTTATTATCGCTAGAACTGTAATAGTTATACTTATTACTTATATTATTAGCAATATAACGTGCATTACCACCCATATAATGCAGTTATTATCGCTAGAACTGTAATAATTATACTTATTACTTATATTATTATCAATATAACATGCATTATTACCCATACTATGCAGTTATTATCGCTAGAACTATAATAAATATACGTATTACTTTCAATATCATCAATATAACACGCATTATTACCCATATAATGGAGGTATTATCGCTAGAACTCTAATAATTATACTTATTACTTATATTATTATCAATATAACATGCATTATTACCCATATTATGCAGTTATTATCTCTAGAACCATAATAAGTATACTTATTACTCCCAATATTATCAATATAACATGCATTATTACCCATATAATGCAGTTATTATCGCTAGAACTGTAATAATTATACTTATTACTTATATTGTTAGCAATATAACGTGCATTATTACCCATATAATGCAGTTATTATCGCTAGAACTGTAATAATTATACTTATTACTTATATTATTATCAATATAACATGCATTATTACCCATATTATGCAGTTATTATCTCTAGAACCATAATAAGTATACTTATTACTCCCAATATTATCAATATAACATGCATTATTACCCATATAATGCAGTTATTATCGCTAGAACTGTAATAATTATACTTATTACTTATATTATTATCAGTATAACATGCATTATTACCCATATTATGCAGTTATTATCGCTGGAACTATAATAAATATACGTATTACCTTTATTATCATCAATATAACATGCATATTACCCATATAATTGAGGTATTATCGCTAGAACTGTAATAATTATACTTATTACTTATATTATTATCAATATAACATGCACTATTTGCCATATTTTACTATTATTATCGCTAGAACTATAATAATTATACTTATTACTCCCGATATTATCAATATAACATGCATTATTACCCATATAATGCAGTTATTATCGCTAGAACTGTAATAATTATACTTATTACTTATCTTATTAGCAATATAACGTGCATTATTACCCATATAATGCAGTTATTATCGCTAGAACTGTAATAATTATACTTAATACTTATATTATTATCAATATAACATGCATTATTACCCATATAATGGAGGTATTATCGCAAGAACTGTAATAATTATACTTATTACTTATACTATTAGCAATATAACGTGCATTATTACCCATATAATGCAGTTATTATCGCCAGAACTGTAATAATTATATTTATTACTTATATTATTCTCAATATAACATGCATTATTACCCATACTATGCAGTTATTATCGCTAGAACTATAATAAATATACGTATTACTTTCAATATCATCAATATAACACGCATTATTACCCATATAATGGAGGTATTATCGCTAGAGCTGTAATAATTATACTTATTACTTATATTATTATCAATATAACATGCATTATTACCCATATTATGCAGTTATTATCTCTAGAACCATAATAAGTATACTTATCACTCCCAATATTATCAATATAACATGCATTATTACCCATATAATGCAGTTATTATCGCTAGAACTGTAATAATTATACTTATTACTCCCAATATTATCAATATAACATGCATTCTCACCCATATAATGCAGTTATTATCGCTAGAACTGTAATAATTATACTTATTACTTATATTGTTAGCAATATAACGTGCATTATTACCCATATAATGCAGTTATTATCGCCAGAACTGTAATAATTATACTTATTACTTATATTATTCTCATTATAACATGCATTATTACCCATATTATGCAGTTATTATCGCTAGAACTATAATAAATATACGTATTACTTTCATTATCATCAATATAACATGCATTATTACCCATATAATTGCGGTATTATCGCTAGAACTGTAATAATTATACTTATTACTTATATTATTATCAATATAACATGCATTATTACCCATATTATGCAGTTATTATCTCTAGAACTGTAATAATTATACTTATTACTTATATTATTATCAATATAACATGCATTATTACCCATATTATGCAGTTATTATCGCTAGAACTATAATAAATATACGCATTACTTTCATTATCATCAATATAACATGCATTATTACCCATATTATGCAGTTATTATCTCTAGAACCATAATAAGTATACTTATTACTCCCAATATTATCAATATAACATGCATTATTACCCATATAATGCAGTTATTATCGCTAGAACTGTAATAATTATACTTATTACTTATATTGTTAGCAATATAACGTGCATTATTACCCATATAATGCAGTTATTATCGCTAGAACTGTAATAATTATACTTATTACTTATATTATTATCAATATAACATGCATTATTACCCATATTATGCAGTTATTATCTCTAGAACCATAATAAGTATACTTATTACTCCCAATATTATCAATATAACATGCATTATTACCCATATAATGCAGTTATTATCGCTAGAACTGTAATAATTATACTTATTACTTATATTATTATCAGTATAACATGCATTATTACCCATATTATGCAGTTATTATCGCTGGAACTATAATAAATATACGTATTACCTTTATTATCATCAATATAACATGCATATTACCCATATAATTGAGGTATTATCGCTAGAACTGTAATAATTATACTTATTACTTATATTATTATCAATATAACATGCACTATTTGCCATATTTTACTATTATTATCGCTAGAACTATAATAATTATACTTATTACTCCCGATATTATCAATATAACATGCATTATTACCCATATAATGCAGTTATTATCGCTAGAACTGTAATAATTATACTTATTACTTATCTTATTAGCAATATAACGTGCATTATTACCCATATAATGCAGTTATTATCGCTAGAACTGTAATAATTATACTTAATACTTATATTATTATCAATATAACATGCATTATTACCCATATAATGGAGGTATTATCGCAAGAACTGTAATAATTATACTTATTACTTATACTATTAGCAATATAACGTGCATTATTACCCATATAATGCAGTTATTATCGCCAGAACTGTAATAATTATATTTATTACTTATATTATTCTCAATATAACATGCATTATTACCCATACTATGCAGTTATTATCGCTAGAACTATAATAAATATACGTATTACTTTCAATATCATCAATATAACACGCATTATTACCCATATAATGGAGGTATTATCGCTAGAGCTGTAATAATTATACTTATTACTTATATTATTATCAATATAACATGCATTATTACCCATATTATGCAGTTATTATCTCTAGAACCATAATAAGTATACTTATCACTCCCAATATTATCAATATAACATGCATTATTACCCATATAATGCAGTTATTATCGCTAGAACTGTAATAATTATACTTATTACTCCCAATATTATCAATATAACATGCATTTTCACCCATATAATGCAGTTATTATCGCTAGAACTGTAATAATTATACTTATTACTTATATTGTTAGCAATATAACGTGCATTATTACCCATATAATGCAGTTATTATCGCCAGAACTGTAATAATTATACTTATTACTTATATTATTCTCATTATAACATGCATTATTACCCATATTATGCAGTTATTATCGCTAGAACTATAATAAATATACGTATTACTTTCATTATCATCAATATAACATGCATTATTACCCATATAATTGCGGTATTATCGCTAGAACTGTAATAATTATACTTATTACTTATATTATTATCAATATAACATGCATTATTACCCATATTATGCAGTTATTATCTCTAGAACTGTAATAATTATACTTATTACTTATATTATTATCAATATAACATGCATTATTACCCATATTATGCAGTTATTATCGCTAGAACTATAATAAATATACGCATTACTTTCATTATCATCAATATAACATGCATTATTACCCATATTATGCTGTTATTATCGATAGAACTGTAATAATTATACTTATTACTTATATTATTAGCAATATAACGTGCATTATTACCCATATAATGCAGTTATTATCGCTAGAACTGTAATAATTATACTTATTACTTATATTATTATCAATATAACATGCATTATTACCCATATAATGGAGGTATTATCGCAAGAACTGTAATAATTATACTTATTACTTATACTATTAGCAATATAACGTGCATTATTAACCATATAATGCAGTTATTATCGCCAGAACTGTAATAATTATACTTATTACTTATATTATTCTCATTATAACATGCATTATTACCCATATTATGCAGTTATTATCGCTAGAACTATAATAAATATACGTATTACTTTCATTATCATCAATATAACATGCATTATTACCCATATAATTGAGGTATTATCGCTAGAACTGTAATAATTATACTTATTACTTATATTATTATCAATATAACATGCATTATTACCCATATTATGCAGTTATTATCTCTAGAACTGTAATAATTATACTTATTACTTATATTATTATCAATATAACATGCATTATTACCCATATTATGCAGTTATTATCGCTAGAACTATAATAAATATACGTATTACTTTCATTATCAACAATATAACATGCATTATTACCCATATTATGCTGTTATTATCGATAGAACTGTAATAAATATACTTATTACTTTTATTATTATCAATATAACATGCACTATTTGCCATATTTTACTATTATTATCGCTAGAACTATAATAATTATACTTATTACTCCCGATATTATCAATATAACATGCATTATTACCCATATAATGCAGTTATTATCGCTAGAACTGTAATAATTATACTTATTACTTATCTTATTAGCAATATAACGTGCATTATTACCCATATAATGCAGTTATTATCGCTAGAACTGTAATAATTATACTTATTACTTATATTATTATCAATATAACATGCATTATTACCCATATAATGGAGGTATTATCGCAAGAACTGTAATAATTATACTTATTACTTATACTATTAGCAATATAACGTGCATTATTACCCATATAATGCAGTTATTATCGCCAGAACTGTAATAATTATATTTATTACTTATATTATTCTCAATATAACATGCATTATTACCCATACTATGCAGTTATTATCGCTAGAACTATAATAAATATACGTATTACTTTCAATATCATCAATATAACACGCATTATTACCCATATAATGGAGGTATTATCGCTAGAACTCTAATAATTATACTTATTACTTATATTATTATCAATATAACATGCATTATTACCCATATTATGCAGTTACTATCTCTAGAACCATAATAAGTATACTTATTACTCCCAATATTATCAATATAACATGCATTATTACCCATATAATGCAGTTATTATCGCTAGAACTGTAATAATTATACTTATTACTTATATTGTTAGCAATATAACGTGCACTATTACCCATATAATGCAGTTATTATCGCTAGAACTGTAATAATTATACTTAAAACTTATATTATTATCAATATAACATGCACTATTTGCCATATTTTACTATTATTATCGCTAGAACTATAATAATTATACTTATTACTCCCGATATTATCAATATAACATGCATTATTACCCATATAATGCAGTTATTATCGCTAGAACTGTAATAGTTATACTTATTACTTATATTATTAGCAATATAACGTGCATTACCACCCATATAATGCAGTTATTATCGCTAGAACTGTAATAATTATACTTATTACTTATATTATTATCAATATAACATGCATTATTACCCATACTATGCAGTTATTATCGCTAGAACTATAATAAATATACGTATTACTTTCAATATCATCAATATAACACGCATTATTACCCATATAATGGAGGTATTATCGCTAGAACTCTAATAATTATACTTATTACTTATATTATTATCAATATAACATGCATTATTACCCATATTATGCAGTTATTATCTCTAGAACCATAATAAGTATACTTATTACTCCCAATATTATCAATATAACATGCATTATTACCCATATAATGCAGTTATTATCGCTAGAACTGTAATAATTATACTTATTACTTATATTGTTAGCAATATAACGTGCATTATTACCCATATAATGCAGTTATTATCGCTAGAACTGTAATAATTATACTTATTACTTATATTATTATCAATATAACATGCATTATTACCCATATTATGCAGTTATTATCTCTAGAACCATAATAAGTATACTTATTACTCCCAATATTATCAATATAACATGCATTATTACCCATATAATGCAGTTATTATCGCTAGAACTGTAATAATTATACTTATTACTTATATTATTATCAGTATAACATGCATTATTACCCATATTATGCAGTTATTATCGCTGGAACTATAATAAATATACGTATTACCTTTATTATCATCAATATAACATGCATATTACCCATATAATTGAGGTATTATCGCTAGAACTGTAATAATTATACTTATTACTTATATTATTATCAATATAACATGCACTATTTGCCATATTTTACTATTATTATCGCTAGAACTATAATAATTATACTTATTACTCCCGATATTATCAATATAACATGCATTATTACCCATATAATGCAGTTATTATCGCTAGAACTGTAATAATTATACTTATTACTTATCTTATTAGCAATATAACGTGCATTATTACCCATATAATGCAGTTATTATCGCTAGAACTGTAATAATTATACTTAATACTTATATTATTATCAATATAACATGCATTATTACCCATATAATGGAGGTATTATCGCAAGAACTGTAATAATTATACTTATTACTTATACTATTAGCAATATAACGTGCATTATTACCCATATAATGCAGTTATTATCGCCAGAACTGTAATAATTATATTTATTACTTATATTATTCTCAATATAACATGCATTATTACCCATACTATGCAGTTATTATCGCTAGAACTATAATAAATATACGTATTACTTTCAATATCATCAATATAACACGCATTATTACCCATATAATGGAGGTATTATCGCTAGAGCTGTAATAATTATACTTATTACTTATATTATTATCAATATAACATGCATTATTACCCATATTATGCAGTTATTATCTCTAGAACCATAATAAGTATACTTATCACTCCCAATATTATCAATATAACATGCATTATTACCCATATAATGCAGTTATTATCGCTAGAACTGTAATAATTATACTTATTACTCCCAATATTATCAATATAACATGCATTCTCACCCATATAATGCAGTTATTATCGCTAGAACTGTAATAATTATACTTATTACTTATATTGTTAGCAATATAACGTGCATTATTACCCATATAATGCAGTTATTATCGCCAGAACTGTAATAATTATACTTATTACTTATATTATTCTCATTATAACATGCATTATTACCCATATTATGCAGTTATTATCGCTAGAACTATAATAAATATACGTATTACTTTCATTATCATCAATATAACATGCATTATTACCCATATAATTGCGGTATTATCGCTAGAACTGTAATAATTATACTTATTACTTATATTATTATCAATATAACATGCATTATTACCCATATTATGCAGTTATTATCTCTAGAACTGTAATAATTATACTTATTACTTATATTATTATCAATATAACATGCATTATTACCCATATTATGCAGTTATTATCGCTAGAACTATAATAAATATACGCATTACTTTCATTATCATCAATATAACATGCATTATTACCCATATTATGCTGTTATTATCGATAGAACTGTAATAATTATACTTATTACTTATATTATTAGCAATATAACGTGCATTATTACCCATATAATGCAGTTATTATCGCTAGAACTGTAATAATTATACTTATTACTTATATTATTATCAATATAACATGCATTATTACCCATATAATGGAGGTATTATCGCAAGAACTGTAATAATTATACTTATTACTTATACTATTAGCAATATAACGTGCATTATTAACCATATAATGCAGTTATTATCGCCAGAACTGTAATAATTATACTTATTACTTATATTATTCTCATTATAACATGCATTATTACCCATATTATGCAGTTATTATCGCTAGAACTATAATAAATATACGTATTACTTTCATTATCATCAATATAACATGCATTATTACCCATATAATTGAGGTATTATCGCTAGAACTGTAATAATTATACTTATTACTTATATTATTATCAATATAACATGCATTATTACCCATATTATGCAGTTATTATCTCTAGAACTGTAATAATTATACTTATTACTTATATTATTATCAATATAACATGCATTATTACCCATATTATGCAGTTATTATCGCTAGAACTATAATAAATATACGTATTACTTTCATTATCAACAATATAACATGCATTATTACCCATATTATGCTGTTATTATCGATAGAACTGTAATAAATATACTTATTACTTTTATTATTATCAATATAACATGCACTATTTGCCATATTTTACTATTATTATCGCTAGAACTATAATAATTATACTTATTACTCCCGATATTATCAATATAACATGCATTATTACCCATATAATGCAGTTATTATCGCTAGAACTGTAATAATTATACTTATTACTTATCTTATTAGCAATATAACGTGCATTATTACCCATATAATGCAGTTATTATCGCTAGAACTGTAATAATTATACTTATTACTTATATTATTATCAATATAACATGCATTATTACCCATATAATGGAGGTATTATCGCAAGAACTGTAATAATTATACTTATTACTTATACTATTAGCAATATAACGTGCATTATTAACCATATAATGCAGTTATTATCGCCAGAACTGTAATAATTATATTTATTACTTATATTATTCTCAATATAACATGCATTATTACCCATACTATGCAGTTATTATCGCTAGAACTATAATAAATATACGTATTACTTTCAATATCATCAATATAACACGCATTATTACCCATATAATGGAGGTATTATCGCTAGAACTCTAATAATTATACTTATTACTTATATTATTATCAATATAACATGCATTATTACCCATATTATGCAGTTATTATCTCTAGAACCATAATAAGTATACTTATTACTCCCAATATTATCAATATAACATGCATTATTACCCATATAATGCAGTTATTATCGCTAGAACTGTAATAATTATACTTATTACTTATATTGTTAGCAATATAACGTGCATTATTACCCATATAATGCAGTTATTATCGCTAGAACTGTAATAATTATACTTAAAACTTATATTATTATCAATATAACATGCACTATTTGCCATATTTTACTATTATTATCGCTAGAACTATAATAATTATACTTATTACTCCCGATATTATCAATATAACATGCATTATTACCCATATAATGCAGTTATTATCGCTAGAACTGTAATAGTTATACTTATTACTTATATTATTAGCAATATAACGTGCATTACCACCCATATAATGCAGTTATTATCGCTAGAACTGTAATAATTATACTTATTACTTATATTATTATCAATATAACATGCATTATTACCCATATAATGGAGGTATTATCGCAAGAACTGTAATAATTATACTTATTACTTATACTATTAGCAATATAACGTGCATTATTAACCATATAATGCAGTTATTATCGCCAGAACTGTAATAATTATACTTATTACTTATATTATTCTCATTATAACATGCATTATTACCCACATTATGCAGTTATTATCGCTAGAACTATAATAAATAAACGTATTACTTTTATTATCATCAATATAACATGCATTATTACCCATATTATGCAGTTATTATCGATAGAACTGTAATAAATATACTTATTACTTTTATTATTATCAATATAACATGCACTATTTGCCATATTTTACTATTATTATCGCTAGAACTATAATAATTATACTTATTACTCCCGATATTATCAATATAACATGCATTATTACCCATATAATGCAGTTATTATCGCTAGAACTGTAATAATTATACTTATTACTTATCTTATTAGCAATATAACGTGCATTATTACCCATATAATGCAGTTATTATCGCTAGAACTGTAATAATTATACTTATTACTTATATTATTATCAATATAACATGCATTATTACCCATATAATGGAGGTATTATCGCAAGAACTGTAATAATTATACTTATTACTTATACTATTAGCAATATAACGTGCATTATTACCCATATAATGCAGTTATTATCGCCAGAACTGTAATAATTATATTTATTACTTATATTATTCTCAATATAACATGCATTATTACCCATACTATGCAGTTATTATCGCTAGAACTATAATAAATATACGTATTACTTTCAATATCATCAATATAACACGCATTATTACCCATATAATGGAGGTATTATCGCTAGAACTCTAATAATTATACTTATTACTTATATTATTATCAATATAACATGCATTATTACCCATATTATGCAGTTATTATCTCTAGAACTGTAATAATTATACTTATTACTTATATTATTATCAATATAACATGCATTATTACCCATATTATGCAGTTATTATCGCTAGAACTATAATAAATATACGTATTACTTTCATTATCAACAATATAACATGCATTATTACCCATATTATGCTGTTATTATCGATAGAACTGTAATAAATATACTTATTACTTTTATTATTATCAATATAACATGCACTATTTGCCATATTTTACTATTATTATCGCTAGAACTATAATAATTATACTTATTACTCCCGATATTATCAATATAACATGCATTATTACCCATATAATGCAGTTATTATCGCTAGAACTGTAATAATTATACTTATTACTTATCTTATTAGCAATATAACATGCATTATTACCCATATAATGCAGTTATTATCGCTAGAACTGTAATAATTATACTTATTACTTATATTATTAGCAATATAACGTGCATTATTACCCATATAATGCAGTTATTATCGCCGGAACTGTAATAATTATACTTATTACTTATATTATTCTCATTATAACATGCATTATTACCCATATTATGCAGTTATTATCGCTAGAACTGTAATAATTATACTTATTACTTATATTATTATCAATATAACATGCATTATTACCCATATAATGGAGGTATTATCGCAAGAACTGTAATAATTATACTTATTACTTATACTATTAGCAATATAACGTGCATTATTAACCATATAATGCAGTTATTATCGCCAGAACTGTAATAATTATACTTATTACTTATATTATTCTCATTATAACATGCATTATTACCCACATTATGCAGTTATTATCGCTAGAACTATAATAAATAAACGTATTACTTTTATTATCATCAATATAACATGCATTATTACCCATATTATGCAGTTATTATCGATAGAACTGTAATAAATATACTTATTACTTTTATTATTATCAATATAACATGCACTATTTGCCATATTTTACTATTATTATCGCTAGAACTATAATAATTATACTTATTACTCCCGATATTATCAATATAACATGCATTATTACCCATATAATGCAGTTATTATCGCTAGAACTGTAATAATTATACTTATTACTTATCTTATTAGCAATATAACGTGCATTATTACCCATATAATGCAGTTATTATCGCTAGAACTGTAATAATTATACTTATTACTTATATTATTATCAATATAACATGCATTATTACCCATATAATGGAGGTATTATCGCAAGAACTGTAATAATTATACTTATTACTTATACTATTAGCAATATAACGTGCATTATTACCCATATAATGCAGTTATTATCGCCAGAACTGTAATAATTATATTTATTACTTATATTATTCTCAATATAACATGCATTATTACCCATACTATGCAGTTATTATCGCTAGAACTATAATAAATATACGTATTACTTTCAATATCATCGATATAACACGCATTATTACCCATATAATGGAGGTATTATCGCTAGAACTCTAATAATTATACTTATTACTTATATTATTATCAATATAACATGCATTATTACCCATATTATGCAGTTATTATCTCTAGAACTGTAATAATTATACTTATTACTTATATTATTATCAATATAACATGCATTATTACCCATATTATGCAGTTATTATCGCTAGAACTATAATAAATATACGTATTACTTTCATTATCAACAATATAACATGCATTATTACCCATATTATGCTGTTATTATCGATAGAACTGTAATAAATATACTTATTACTTTTATTATTATCAATATAACATGCACTATTTGCCATATTTTACTATTATTATCGCTAGAACTATAATAATTATACTTATTACTCCCGATATTATCAATATAACATGCATTATTACCCATATAATGCAGTTATTATCGCTAGAACTGTAATAATTATACTTATTACTTATCTTATTAGCAATATAACATGCATTATTACCCATATAATGCAGTTATTATCGCTAGAACTGTAATAATTATACTTATTACTTATATTATTAGCAATATAACGTGCATTATTACCCATATAATGCAGTTATTATCGCCGGAACTGTAATAATTATACTTATTACTTATATTATTCTCATTATAACATGCATTATTACCCATATTATGCAGTTATTATCGCTAGAACTATAATAAATATACGTATTACTTTCATTATCATCAATATAACATGCATTATTACCCATATAATTGAGGTATTATCGCTAGAACTGTAATAATTATACTTATTACTTATATTATTATCAATATAACATGCATTATTACCCATATTATGCAGTTATTATCTCGAGAACTGTAATAATTATACTTATTACTTATATTATTATCAATATAACATGCATTATTACCCATATAATGGAGGTATTATCGCAAGAACTGTAATAATTATACTTATTACTTATACTATTAGCAATATAACGTGCATTATTAACCATATAATGCAGTTATTATCGCCAGAACTGTAATAATTATACTTATTACTTATATTATTCTCATTATAACATGCATTATTACCCATATTATGCAGTTATTATCGCTAGAACTATAATAAATATACGTATTACTTTCATTATCATCAATATAACATGCATTATTACCCATATAATTGAGGTATTATCGCTAGAACTGTAATAATTATACTTATTACTTATATTATTATCAATATAACATGCATTATTACCCATATAATGGAGGTATTATCGCAAGAACTGTAATAATTATACTTATTACTTATACTATTAGCAATATAACGTGCATTATTAACCATATAATGCAGTTATTATCGCCAGAACTGTAATAATTATACTTATTACTTATATTATTCTCATTATAACATGCATTATTACCCATATTATGCAGTTATTATCGCTAGAACTATAATAAATATACGTATTACTTTCATTATCATCAATATAACATGCATTATTACCCATATAATTGAGGTATTATCGCTAGAACTGTAATAATTATACTTATTACTTATATTATTATCAATATAACATGCATTATTACCCATATTATGCAGTTATAATCTCTAGAACTGTAATAATTATACTTATTACTTATATTTGATCAATATAACATGCATTATTGCCCATATTATGCTGTTATTATCAATAGAACTGTAATAAATATACTTATTACTTCTATTATTATCAATATAACATGCACTATTTGCCATATTTTACTATTATTATCGCTAGAACTATAATAATTATACTTATTACTCCCGATATTATCAATATAACATGCATTATTACCCATATAATGCAGTTATTATCGCTAGAACTGTAATAATTATACTTATTACTTATCTTATTAGCAATATAACGTGCATTATTACCCATATAATGCAGTTATTATCGCTAGAACTGTAATAATTATACTTATTACTTATATTATTATCAATATAACATGCATTATTACCCATATAATGGAGGTATTGTCGCAAGAACTGTAATAATTATACTTATTACTTATACTATTAGCAATATAACGTGCATTATTACCCATATAATGAAGTTATTATCGCCAGAACTGTAATAATTATACTTATTACTTATATTATTCTCAATATAACATGCATTATTACCCATACTATGCAGTTATTATCGCTAGAACTATAATAAATATACGTATTACTTTCAATATCATCAATATAACACGCATTATTACCCATATGATGGAGGTATTATCGCTAGAACTGTAATAATTATACTTATTACTTATATTATTATCAATATAACATGCATTATTACCCATATTATGCAGTTATTATCTCTAGAACCATAATAAGTATACTTATTACTCCCAATATTATCAATATAACATGCATTATTACCCATATAATGCAGTTATTATCGCTAGAACTGTAATAATTATACTTATTACTTATATTGTTAGCAATATAACGTGCATTATTACCCATATAATGCAGTTATTATCGCTAGAACTGTAATAATTATACTTAAAACTTATATTATTATCAATATAACATGCACTATTTGCCATATTTTACTATTATTATCGCTAGAACTATAATAATTATACTTATTACTCCCGATATTATCAATATAACATGCATTATTACCCATATAATGCAGTTATTATCGCTAGAACTGTAATAGTTATACTTATTACGTATATTATTAGCAATATAACGTGCATTACCACCCATATAATGCAGTTATTATCGCTAGAACTGTAATAATTATACTTATTACTTATATTATTATCAATATAACATGCATTATTACCCATATAATGGAGGTATTATCGCAAGAACTGTAATAATTATACTTATTACTTATACTATTAGCAATATAACGTGCATTATTAACCATATAATGCAGTTATTATCGCCAGAACAGTAATAATTATACTTATTACTTATATTATTCTCATTATAACATGCATTATTACCCACATTATGCAGTTATTATCGCTAGAACTATAATAAATAAACGTATTACTTTTATTATCATCAATATAACATGCATTATTACCCATATTATGCAGTTATTATCGATAGAACTGTAATAAATATACTTATTACTTTTATTATTATCAATATAACATGCACTATTTGCCATATTTTACTATTATTATCGCTAGAACTATAATAATTATACTTATTACTCCCGATATTATCAATATAACATGCATTATTACCCATATAATGCAGTTATTATCGCTAGAACTGTAATAATTATACTTATTACTTATATTATTAGCAATATAACGTGCATTATTACCCATATAATGCAGTTATTATCGCCAGAACTGTAATAATTATACTTATTACTTATATTATTCTCATTATAACATGCATTATTACCCATATTATGCAGTTATTATCGCTAGAACTATAATAAATATACGTATTACTTTCATTATCATCAATATAACATGCATTATTACCCATATAATTGAGGTATTATCGCTAGAACTGTAATAATTATACTTATTACTTATATTATTATCAATATAACATGCATTATTACCCATATTATGCAGTTATTATCTCGAGAACTGTAATAATTATACTTATTACTTATATTATTATCAATATAACATGCATTATTACCCATATAATGGAGGTATTATCGCAAGAACTGTAATAATTATACTTATTACTTATACTATTAGCAATATAACGTGCATTATTAACCATATAATGCAGTTATTATCGCCAGAACTGTAATAATTATACTTATTACTTATATTATTCTCATTATAACATGCATTATTACCCATATTATGCAGTTATTATCGCTAGAACTATAATAAATATACGTATTACTTTCATTATCATCAATATAACATGCATTATTACCCATATAATTGAGGTATTATCGCTAGAACTGTAATAATTATACTTATTACTTATATTATTATCAATATAACATGCATTATTACCCATATAATGGAGGTATTATCGCAAGAACTGTAATAATTATACTTATTACTTATACTATTAGCAATATAACGTGCATTATTAACCATATAATGCAGTTATTATCGCCAGAACTGTAATAATTATACTTATTACTTATATTATTCTCATTATAACATGCATTATTACCCATATTATGCAGTTATTATCGCTAGAACTATAATAAATATACGTATTACTTTCATTATCATCAATATAACATGCATTATTACCCATATAATTGAGGTATTATCGCTAGAACTGTAATAATTATACTTATTACTTATATTATTATCAATATAACATGCATTATTACCCATATTATGCAGTTATTATCTCTAGAACTGTAATAATTATACTTATTACTTATATTTGATCAATATAACATGCATTATTGCCCATATTATGCTGTTATTATCAATAGAACTGTAATAAATATACTTATTACTTCTATTATTATCAATATAACATGCACTATTTGCCATATTTTACTATTATTATCGCTAGAACTATAATAATTATACTTATTACTCCCGATATTATCAATATAACATGCATTATTACCCATATAATGCAGTTATTATCGCTAGAACTGTAATAATTATACTTATTACTTATCTTATTAGCAATATAACGTGCATTATTACCCATATAATGCAGTTATTATCGCTAGAACTGTAATAATTATACTTATTACTTATATTATTATCAATATAACATGCATTATTACCCATATAATGGAGGTATTGTCGCAAGAACTGTAATAATTATACTTATTACTTATACTATTAGCAATATAACGTGCATTATTACCCATATAATGAAGTTATTATCGCCAGAACTGTAATAATTATACTTATTACTTATATTATTCTCAATATAACATGCATTATTACCCATACTATGCAGTTATTATCGCTAGAACTATAATAAATATACGTATTACTTTCAATATCATCAATATAACACGCATTATTACCCATATGATGGAGGTATTATCGCTAGAACTGTAATAATTATACTTATTACTTATATTATTATCAATATAACATGCATTATTACCCATATTATGCAGTTATTATCTCTAGAACCATAATAAGTATACTTATTACTCCCAATATTATCAATATAACATGCATTATTACCCATATAATGCAGTTATTATCGCTAGAACTGTAATAATTATACTTATTACTTATATTGTTAGCAATATAACGTGCATTATTACCCATATAATGCAGTTATTATCGCTAGAACTGTAATAATTATACTTAAAACTTATATTATTATCAATATAACATGCACTATTTGCCATATTTTACTATTATTATCGCTAGAACTATAATAATTATACTTATTACTCCCGATATTATCAATATAACATGCATTATTACCCATATAATGCAGTTATTATCGCTAGAACTGTAATAGTTATACTTATTACTTATATTATTAGCAATATAACGTGCATTACCACCCATATAATGCAGTTATTATCGCTAGAACTGTAATAATTATACTTATTACTTATATTATTATCAATATAACATGCATTATTACCCATATAATGGAGGTATTATCGCAAGAACTGTAATAATTATACTTATTACTTATACTATTAGCAATATAACGTGCATTATTAACCATATAATGCAGTTATTATCGCCAGAACTGTAATAATTATACTTATTACTTATATTATTCTCATTATAACATGCATTATTACCCATATTATGCAGTTATTATCGCTAGAACTATAATAAATATACGTATTACTTTCATTATCATCAATATAACATGCATTATTACCCATATAATTGAGGTATTATCGCTAGAACTGTAATAATTATACTTATTACTTATATTATTATCAATATAACATGCATTATTACCCATATTATGCAGTTATTATCTCGAGAACTGTAATAATTATACTTATTACTTATATTATTATCAATATAACATGCATTATTACCCATATAATGGAGGTATTATCGCAAGAACTGTAATAATTATACTTATTACTTATACTATTAGCAATATAACGTGCATTATTAACCATATAATGCAGTTATTATCGCCAGAACTGTAATAATTATACTTATTACTTATATTATTCTCATTATAACATGCATTATTACCCATATTATGCAGTTATTATCGCTAGAACTATAATAAATATACGTATTACTTTCATTATCATCAATATAACATGCATTATTACCCATATAATTAAGGTATTATCGCTAGAACTGTAATAATTATACTTATTACTTATATTATTATCAATATAACATGCATTATTACCCATATAATGGAGGTATTATCGCAAGAACTGTAATAATTATACTTATTACTTATACTATTAGCAATATAACGTGCATTATTAACCATATAATGCAGTTATTATCGCCAGAACTGTAATAATTATACTTATTACTTATATTATTCTCATTATAACATGCATTATTACCCATATTATGCTGTTATTATAGATAGAACTGTAATAATTATACTTATTACTTTTATTATTATCAATATAACATGCACTATTTGCCATATTTTACTATTATTATCGCTAGAACTATAATAATTATACTTATTACTCCCGATATTATCAATATAACATGCATTATTACCCATATAATGCAGTTATTATCGCTAGTACTGTAATAATTATACTTATTACTTATTTTATTAGCAATATAACGTGCATTATTACCCATATAATGCAGTTATTATCGCTAGAACTGTAATAATTATACTTATTACTTATATTATTATCAATATAACATGCATTATTACCCATATTATGCAGTTATTATCGCTAGAACTGTAATAATTGTACTCATTACTTATATTATTAGCAATATAACGTGCGTTATTACCCATATTATGTAGTTATTATCGCTAGAACTGTAATAATTATACTTATTACTTATATCATTATCAATATAACATGCGTTATTACCCATGTAATGGAGGTATTATCGCTAGAACTGTAATAATTATACTTATTAAATACTATTAGCAATATAACGTGCATTATTACCCATATAATGCAGATATTATCGCCAGAACTGTAATAATTATACTTATTACTTATATTATTATCAATATAACATGCATTATTACCCATATTATGCAGTTATTATCTCTAGAACCATAATAAATATACTTATTACTCCCAATATTATCAATATAACATGCATTATTACCCATATAATGCAGTTATTATCGCTAGAACTGTAATAATTATACTTATTACTTATATTGTTAGCAATATAACGTGCATGATTACCCATATAATGCAGTTATTATCGCTAGAACTGTAATAATTATACTTATTACTTATATTATTATCAATATAACATGCATTATTACCCACATTATGCTGTTATTATCGCTAGAACTATAATAAATATACGTATTACCTTTATTATCATCAATATAACATGCATTATTACCCATATTATGCAGTTATTATCGATAGAATTGTAATAAATATACTTATTACTTTTATTATTATCAATATAACATGCACTATTTGCCATATTTTACTATTATTATCGCTAGAACCATAATAAATATACTTATTACTCCCAATATTATCAATATAACATGCATTTTTACCCATATAATGCAGTTATTACCGCTAGAACTGTAATAATTGTACTCATTACTTATATTATTAGCAATATAACGTGCATTATTACCCATATTATGCAGTTATTATCGCTAGAACTGTAATAATTATACTTATTACTTATATTATCATCAATATAACATGCATTATTACCCATATTATGCAATTATTATCGATAGAACTGTAATAAATATATTTATTACTTTTATTATTATCAATATAACATGCACTATATGCCATATTTTACTATTATTATCGCTAGAACTATAATAATTATACTTATTTCTCCCGATATTATCAATATAACATGCATTATTACCCATATTATGCAGTTATTATCGCTAGAACTGTAATAATTGTACTCATTACTTATATTATTAGCAATATAACGTGCATTATTACCCATATTATGCAGTTATTATCGCTAGAACTGTAATAATTATACTTATTACTTATATTATTATCAATATAACATGCATTATTACCCATATTATGCAGTTATTATCGATAGAACTGTAATAAATATACTTATTACTTTTACTATTATCAATATATCATGCACTATTAGCCATATTTTACTATTATTATCGCTAGAACTATAATAATTATACTTATTACCCCCGATATTATCAATATAACATGCCTTATTACGCATATAATGCAGTTATTATCGCTAGAACTGTAATAAATATACTTACTACTTTCATTATCATCAATATAACATGCATTATTACCCATATTAAGAAGTTATTATCGATAGAACTGTAATAATTATACTTATTACTTATATTGTTAGCAATATAACGTGCATTATTACCCATACAATGCAGTTATTATCGCTAGAACTGTAATAATTATACTTATTACTTATATTATTATCAATATAACATGCATTATTACCCATATTAAGAAGTTATTATCGATAGAACGATAATAAATATACTTATTACTTTTGTTATTATCAATATAACAGGCACTAATAGCCATATTTTACTATTATTATCGCTAGAACTATAATCATTATACTTATTACTCCCGATATTATCAATATAACATGCATTATTACCCATATAATGCAGTTATTATCGCTAGAACTGTAATAATTATACTTATTACTCCCGATATTATCAATATAGCATGCATTATTACCCATATTATGCAGTTATTATCGCTAGAACTGTAATAATTGTACTCATTACTTATATTATTCTCAATATAACATGCATTATTACCCATATAATGCAGTTATTATCGCTAGAACTGTAATAATTATACTTATTACTTATACTATTATCAATATAACATGCATTATTACCCATATTGTGCAGTTATTATCGCTAGAACTATAATAAATATACTTATTACTCCCAATATTATCAATATAACATGCATTATTACCCATATAACGCAGTTATTATCGCTAGAACTGTAATAATTGTACTCATTACTTATATTATTAGCAATATAACGTGCATTATTACCCATATTATGCAGTTATTATCGCGAGAACTGTAATAATTATACTTATTACTTATATTATCATCAATATAACATGCATTATTACCCATATTATGCAGTTATTATCGATAGAACTGTAATAAATATATTTATTACTTTTATTATTATCAATATAACATGCACTATATGCCATATTTTACTATTATTATCGCTAGAACTATAATAATTATACTTATTACTCCCGATATTATCAATATAACATGCATTATTACCCATATTATGCAGTTATTATCGCTAGAACTGTAATAATTGTACTCATTACTTATATTATTCTCAATATAACATGCATTATTACCCATATAATGCAGTTATTATCGCTAGAACTGTAATAATTATACTTATTACTTATACTATTATCAATATAACATGCATTATTACCCATATTATGCAGTTATTATCGCTAGAACTATAATAAATATACTTATTACTCCCAATATTATCAATATAACATGCATTATTACCCATATAACGCAGTTATTATCGCTAGAACTGTAATAAATATACTTATTACTTATATCATTATCAATATAACATGCGTTATTACCCATATAATGGAGGTATTATCGCTAGAACTGTAATAATTATACTTATTAAATACTATTAGCAATATAACGTGCATTATTACCCATATAATGCAGATATTATCGCCAGAACTGTAATAATTATACTTATTACTTATATTATTATCAATATAACATGCATTATTACCCATATTATGCAGTTATTATCTCTAGAACCATAATAAATATACTTATTACTCCCAATATTATCAATATAACATGCATTATTACCCATATAATGCAGTTATTATCGCTAGAACTGTAATAATTATACTTATTACTTATATTGTTAGCAATATAACGTGCATGATTACCCATATAATGCAGTTATTATCGCTAGAACTGTAATAATTATACTTATTACTTATATTATTATCAATATAACATGCATTATTACCCACATTATGCAGTTATTATCGCTAGAACTATAATAAATATACGTATTACCTTTATTATCATCAATATAACATGCATTTTTACCCATATAATGCAGTTATTACCGCTAGAACTGTAATAATTGTACTCATTACTTATATTATTAGCAATATAACGTGCATTATTACCCATATTATGCAGTTATTATCGCTAGAACTGTAATAATTATACTTATTACTTATATTATCATCAATATAACATGCATTATTACCCATATTATGCGGTTATTATCGATAGAACTGTAATAAATATATTTATTACTTTTATTATTATCAATATAACATGCACTATATGCCATATTTTACTATTATTATCGCTAGAACTATAATAATTATACTTATTACTCACGATATTATCAATATAACATGCATTATTACCCATATTATGCAGTTATTATCGCTAGAACTGTAATAATTGTACTCATTACTTATATTATTAGCAATATAACGTGCATTATTACAAATATTATGCAGTTATTATCGCTAGAACTGTAATAATTATACTTATTACTTATATTATTATCAATATAACATGCATTATTACCCATATTATGCAGTTATTATCGATAGAACTGTAATAAATATACTTATTACTTTTACTATTATCAATATATCATGCACTATTAGCCATATTTTACTATTATTATCGCTAGAACTATAATAATTATACTTATTGCCCCCGATATTATCAATATAACATGCCTTATTACGCATATAATGCAGTTATTATCTCTAGAACCATAATAAATATACTTATTACTCCCAATATTATCAATATAACATGCATTATTACCCATATAATGCAGTTATTATCGCTAGAACTGTAATAATTATACTTATTACTTATATTGTTAGCAATATAACGTGCATGATTACCCATATAATGCAGTTATTATCGCTAGAACTGTAATAATTATACTTATTACTTATATTATTATCAATATAACATGCATTATTACCCACATTATGCAGTTATTATCGCTAGAACTATAATAAATATACGTATTACCTTTATTATCATCAATATAACATGCATTATTACCCATATTATGCAGTTATTATCGATAGAACTGTAATAAATATACTTATTACTTTTATTATTATCAATATAACATGCACTATTTGCCATATTTTACTATTATTATCGCTAGAACCATAATAAATATACTTATTACTCCCAATATTATCAATATAACATGCATTTTTACCCATATAATGCAGTTATTACCGCTAGAACTGTAATAATTGTACTCATTACTTATATTATTAGCAATATAACGTGCATTATTACCCATATTATGCAGTTATTATCGCTAGAACTGTAATAATTATACTTATTACTTATATTATCATCAATATAACATGCATTATTACCCATATTATGCGGTTATTATCGATAGAACTGTAATAAATATATTTATTACTTTTATTATTATCAATATAACATGCACTATATGCCATATTTTACTATTATTATCGCTAGAACTATAATAATTATACTTATTACTCACGATATTATCAATATAACATGCATTATTACCCATATTATGCAGTTATTATCGCTAGAACTGTAATAATTGTACTCATTACTTATATTATTAGCAATATAACGTGCATTATTACAAATATTATGCAGTTATTATCGCTAGAACTGTAATAATTATACTTATTACTTATATTATTATCAATATAACATGCATTATTACCCATATTATGCAGTTATTATCGATAGAACTGTAATAAATATACTTATTACTTTTACTATTATCAATATATCATGCACTATTAGCCATATTTTACTATTATTATCGCTAGAACTATAATAATTATACTTATTACCCCCGATATTATCAATATAACATGCCTTATTACGCATATAATGCAGTTATTATCGCTAGAACTGTAATAAATATACTTACTACTTTCATTATCATCAATATAACATGCATTATTACCCATATTAAGAAGTTATTATCGATAGAACTGTAATAATTATACTTATTACTTATATTGTTAGCAATATAACGTGCATTATTACCCATACAATGCATTTATTATCGCTAGAACTGTAATAATTATACTTATTACTTATATTATTATCAATATAACATGCATTATTACCCATATTAAGAAGTTATTATCGATAGAACGATAATAAATATACTTATTACTTTTATTATTATCAATATAACAGGCACTAATAGCCATATTTTACTATTATTATCGCTAGAACTATAATCATTATACTTATTACTCCCGATATTATCAATATAACATGCATTATTACCCATATAATGCAGTTATTATCGATAGAACAGTAATAAATATATTTATTACTTTTATTATTATCAATACAACATGCATTATTACCCATATAATGCAGTTATTATCGCTAGAACTGTAATAATTATACTTATTACTTATATTATTCTCAATATAACATGCATTATTACCCATATAATGCAGTTATTATCGCTAGAACTGTAATAATTATACTTATTACTTATACTATTATCAATATAACATGCATTATTACCCATATTATGCAGTTATTATCGCTAGAACTATAATAAATATACTTATTACTCCCAATATTATCAATATAACATGCATTATTACCCATATAATGCAGTTATTATCGCTAGAACTGTAATAATTATACTTATTACTTATATTGTTAGCAATATAACGTGCATGATTACCCATATAATGCAGTTATTATCGCTAGAACTGTAATAATTATACTTATTACTTATATTATTATCAATATAACATGCATTATTACCCACATTATGCAGTTATTATCGCTAGAACTATAATAAATATACGTATTACCTTTATTATCATCAATATAACATGCATTATTACCCATATTATGCAGTTATTATCGATAGAACTGTAATAAATATACTTATTACTTTTATTATTATCAATATAACATGCACTATTTGCCATATTTTACTATTATTATCGCTAGAACCATAATAAATATACTTATTACTCCCAATATTATCAATATAACATGCATTTTTACCCATATAATGCAGTTATTACCGCTAGAACTGTAATAATTGTACTCATTACTTATATTATTAGCAATATAACGTGCATTATTACCCATATTATGCAGTTATTATCGCTAGAACTGTAATAATTATACTTATTACTTATATTATCATCAATATAACATGCATTATTACCCATATTATGCGGTTATTATCGATAGAACTGTAATAAATATATTTATTACTTTTATTATTATCAATATAACATGCACTATATGCCATATTTTACTATTATTATCGCTAGAACTATAATAATTATACTTATTACTCACGATATTATCAATATAACATGCATTATTACCCATATTATGCAGTTATTATCGCTAGAACTGTAATAATTGTACTCATTACTTATATTATTAGCAATATAACGTGCATTATTACCCATATTATGCAGTTATTATCGCTAGAACTGTAATAATTATACTTATTACTTATATTATTATCAATATAACATGCATTATTACCCATATTATGCAGTTATTATCGATAGAACTGTAATAAATATACTTATTACTTTTACTATTATCAATATATCATGCACTATTAGCCATATTTTACTATTATTATCGCTAGAACTATAATAATTATACTTATTACCCCCGATATTATCAATATAACATGCCTTATTACGCATATAATGCAGTTATTATCGCTAGAACTGTAATAAATATACTTACTACTTTCATTATCATCAATATAACATGCATTATTACCCATATTATGCAGTTATTATCTCTAGAACCATAATAAATATACTTATTACTCCCAATATTATCAATATAACATGCATTATTACCCATATAATGCAGATATTATCGCCAGAACTGTAATAATTATACTTATTACTTATATTATTATCAATATAACATGCATTATTACCCATATTATGCAGTTATTATCTCTAGAACCATAATAAATATACTTATTACTCCCAATATTATCAATATAACATGCATTATTACCCATATAATGCAGTTATTATCGCTAGAACTGTAATAATTATACTTATTACTTATATTGTTAGCAATATAACGTGCATGATTACCCATATAATGCAGTTATTATCGCTAGAACTGTAATAATTATACTTATTACTTATATTATTATCAATATAACATGCATTATTACCCACATTATGCAGTTATTATCGCTAGAACTATAATAAATATACGTATTACCTTTATTATCATCAATATAACATGCATTATTACCCATATTATGCAGTTATTATCGATAGAACTGTAATAAATATACTTATTACTTTTATTATTATCAATATAACATGCACTATTTGCCATATTTTACTATTATTATCGCTAGAACCATAATAAATATACTTATTACTCCCAATATTATCAATATAACATGCATTTTTACCCATATAATGCAGTTATTACCGCTAGAACTGTAATAATTGTACTCATTACTTATATTATTAGCAATATAACGTGCATTATTACCCATATTATGCAGTTATTATCGCTAGAACTGTAATAATTATACTTATTACTTATATTATCATCAATATAACATGCATTATTACCCATATTATGCGGTTATTATCGATAGAACTGTAATAAATATATTTATTACTTTTATTATTATCAATATAACATGCACTATATGCCATATTTTACTATTATTATCGCTAGAACTATAATAATTATACTTATTACTCACGATATTATCAATATAACATGCATTATTACCCATATTAAGAAGTTATTATCGATAGAACGATAATAAATATACTTATTACTTTTATTATTATCAATATAACAGGCACTAATAGCCATATTTTACTATTATTATCGCTAGAACTATAATCATTATACTTATTACTCCCGATATTATCAATATAACATGCATTATTACCCATATAATGCAGTTATTATCGATAGAACAGTAATAAATATATTTATTACTTTTATTATTATCAATACAACATGCATTATTACCCATATAATGCAGTTATTATCGCTAGAACTGTAATAATTATACTTATTACTTATATTATTATAAATATAACATGCATTATTACCCATATAATGGAGGTATTATCGCTAGAACTGTAATAATTATACTTATTACTTATACTATTAGCAATATAACGTGCATTATTACCCATATAATGCAGTTATTATCGCCAGAACTGTAATAATTATACTTATTACTTATATTATTCTCAATATAACATGCATTATTACCCATATTATGCAGTTATTATCGCAAGAACTATAATAAATATACGTATTACTTTCATTATCATCAATACAACATGCATTATTACCCATATAATGGAGGTATTATCGCTAGAACTGTAATAATTATACTTATTACTTATATTATTATCAATATAACATGCATTATTACCCATATTATGCAGTTATTATCTCTAGAACCATAATAAATATACTTATTACTCCCAATATTATCAATATAACATGCATTATTACCCATATAATGCAGTTATTATCGACAGAAGTATAATAAATATACTTATTACTTTTATTATTATCAATATAACATGCACTATTAGCCATATTTTACTATTATTATCGCTAGAACTATAATAATTATACTTATTACTCCCGATATTATCAATATAACATGCATTATTACCAATATAATGCAGGTATTATCGCTAGAACTGTAATAATTACACTTATTACTTATATTGCTAGCAATATAACGTGCATTATTACCCATATAATGCAGTTATTATCGCTAGAACTGTAATAATTATACTTATTACTTATATTATTATCAATATAACATGCATTATTACCCATATAATGCAGTTATTATCGCTAGAACTGTAATAATTATACTTATTACTTATCTTATTAGCAATATAACGTGCATTATTACCCATATAATGCAGTTATTATCGCTAGAACTGTAATAATTATACTTATTACTTATATTATTATCAATATAACATGCATTATTACCCATATAATGGAGGTATTATCGCAAGAACTGTAATAATTATACTTATTACTTATACTATTAGCAATATAACGTGCATTATTAACCATATAATGCAGTTATTATCGCCAGAACTGTAATAATTATACTTATTACTTATATTATTCTCATTATAACATGCATTATTACCCATATTATGCAGTTATTATCGCTAGAACTATAATAAATATACGTATTACTTTCATTATCATCAATATAACATGCATTATTACCCATATAATGGAGGTATTATCGCAAGAACTGTAATAATTATACTTATTACTTATACTATTAGCAATATAACGTGCATTATTAACCATATAATGCAGTTATTATCGCCAGAACTGTAATAATTATACTTATTACTTATATTATTCTCATTATAACATGCATTATTACCCATATTATGCAGTTATTATCGCTAGAACTATAATAAATATACGTATTACTTTCATTATCATCAATATAACATGCATTATTACCCATATAATTGAGGTATTATCGCTAGAACTGTAATAATTATACTTATTAAATACTATTAGCAATATAACGTGCATTATTACCCATATAATGCAGTTATTATCGCCAGAACTGTAATAATTATACTTATTACTTATATTATTATCAATATAACATGCATTATTACCCATATTATGCAGTTATCATCTCTAGAACCATAATAAATATACTTATTACTCCCAATATTATCAATATAACATGCATTATTACCCATATAATGCAGTTATTATCGCTAGAACTGTAATAATTATACTTATTACTTATATTATTATCAATATAACATGCATTATTACCCACATTATGCAGTTATTATCGCTAGAACTATAATAAATATACGTATTACCTTTATTATCATCAATATAACATGCATTATTACCCATATTATGCAGTTATTATCGATAGAATTGTAATAAATATACTTATTACTTTTATTATTATCAATATAACATGCACTATATGCCATATTTTATTATTATTATCGCTAGAACTATAATAATTATACTTATTACTCCCGATATTATCAATATAACATGCATTATTACCCATATTATGCAGTTATTATCGCTAGAACTGTAATAATTGTACTCATTACTTATATTATTAGCAATATAACGTGCATTATTACCCATATTATGCAGTTATTATCGCTAGAACTGTAATAATTATACTTATTACTTATATTATTATCAATATAACATGCATTATTACCCATATTATGCAGTTATTATCGATAGAACTGTAATAAATATACTTATTACTTTTACTATTATCAATATATCATGCACTATTAGCCATATTTTACTATTATTATCGCTAGAACTATAATAATTATACTTATTACCCCCGATATTATCAATATAACATGCCTTATTACGCATATAATGCAGTTATTATCGCTAGAACTGTAATAAATATACTTACTACTTTCATTATCATCAATATAACATGCATTATTACCCATATTAAGAAGTTATTATCGATAGAACTGTAATAATTATACTTATTACTTAAATTGTTAGCAATATAACGTGCATTATTACCCATACAATGCAGTTATTATCGCTAGAACTGTAATAATTATACTTATTACTTATATTATTATCAATATAACATGCATTATTACCCATATTAAGAAGTTATTATCGATAGAACGATAATAAATATACTTATTACTTTTATTATTATCAATATAACAGGCACTAATAGCCATATTTTACTATTATTATCGCTAGAACTATAATCATTATACTTATTACTCCCGATATTATCAATATAACATGCATTATTACCCATATAATGCAGTTATTATCGCTAGAACTGTAATAATTATACTTATTACTCCCGATATTATCAATATAACATGCATTATTACCCATATTATGCAGTTATTATCGCTAGAACTGTAATAATTGTACTCATTACTTATATTATTCTCAATATAACATGCATTATTACCCATATAATGCAGTTATTATCGCTAGAACTGTAATAATTATACTTATTACTTATACTATTATCAATATAACATGCATTATTACCCATATTATGCAGTTATTATCGCTAGAACTATAATAAATATACTTATTACTCCCAATATTATCAATATAACATGCATTATTACCCATATAACGCAGTTATTATCGCTAGAACTGTAATAATTGTACTCATTACTTATATTATTAGCAATATAACGTGCATTATTACCCATATTATGCAGTTATTATCGCTAGAACTGTAATAATTATACTTATTACTTATATTATCATCAATATAACATGCATTATTACCCATATTATGCAGTTATTATCGATAGAACTGTAATAAATATATTTATTACTTTTATTATTATCAATATAACATGCACTATATGCCATATTTTACTATTATTATCGCTAGAACTATAATAATTATACTTATTACTCCCGATATTATCAATATAACATGCATTATTACCCATATTATGCAGTTATTATCGCTAGAACTGTAATAATTGTACTCATTACTTATATTATTCTCAATATAACATGCATTATTACCCATATAATGCAGTTATTATCGCTAGAACTGTAATAATTATACTTATTACTTATACTATTATCAATATAACATGCATTATTACCCATATTATGCAGTTATTATCGCTAGAACTGTAATAAATATACTTATTACTCCCAATATTATCAATATAACATGCATTATTACCCATATAACGCAGTTATTATCGCTAGAACTGTAATAATTATACTTATTACTTATATCATTATCAATATAACATGCGTTATTACCCATATAATGGAGGTATTATCGCTAGAACTGTAATAATTATACTTATTAAATACTATTAGCAATATAACGTGCATTATTACCCATATAATGCAGATATTATCGCCAGAACTGTAATAACTATACTTATTACTTATATTATTATCAATATAACATGCATTATTACCCATATTATGCAGTTATTATCTCTAGAACCATAATAAATATACTTATTACTCCCAATATTATCAATATAACATGCATTATTACCCATATAATGCAGTTATTATCGCTGGAACTGTAATAATTATACTTATTACTTATATTCTTAGCAATATAACGTGCATGATTACCCATATAATGCAGTTATTATCGCTAGAACTGTAATAATTATACTTATTACTTATATTATTATCAATATAACATGCATTATTACCCACATTATGCAGTTATTATCGCTAGAACTATAATAAATATACGTATTACCTTTATTATCATCAATATAACATGCATTATTACCCATATTATGCAGTTATTATCGATAGAACTGTAATAAATATACTTATTACTTTTATTATTATCAATATAACATGCATTTTTACCCATATAATGCAGTTATTACCGCTAGAACTGTAATAATTGTACTCATTACTTATATTATTAGCAATATAACGTGCATTATTACCCATATTATGCAGTTATTATCGCTAGAACTGTAATAATTATACTTATTACTTATATTATGATCAATATAACATGCATTATTACCCATATTATGCGGTTATTATCGATAGAACTGTAATAAATATATTTATTACTTTTATTATTATCAATATAACATGCACTATATGCCATATTTTACTATTATTATCGCTAGAACTATAATAATTATACTTATTACTCACGATATTATCAATATAACATGCATTATTACCCATATTAAGAAGTTATTATCGATAGAACGATAATAAATATACTTATTACTTTTATTATTATCAATATAACAGGCACTAATAGCCATATTTTACTATTATTATCGCTAGAACTATAATCATTATACTTATTACTCCCGATATTATCAATATAACATGCATTATTACCCATATAATGCAGTTATTATCGATAGAACAGTAATAAATATATTTATTACTTTTATTATTATCAATACAACATGCATTATTACCCATATAATGCAGTTATTATCGCTAGAACTGTAATAATTATACTTATTACTTATATTATTCTCAATATAACATGCATTATTACCCATATAATGCAGTTATTATCGCTAGAACTGTAATAATTATACTTATTACTTATACTATTATCAATATAACATGCATTATTACCCATATTATGCAGTTATTATCGCTAGAACTATAATAAATATACTTATTACTCCCAATATTATCAATATAACATGCATTATTACCCATATAACGCAGTTATTATCGCTAGAACTGTAATAATTATACTTATTACTTATATTATTAGCAATATAACGTGCATTATTACCCATATAATGCAGTTATTATCGCTAGAACTGTAATAATTATACTTATTACTTATATTATTATAAATATAACATGCATTATTACCCATATAATGGAGGTATTATCGCTAGAACTGTAATAATTATACTTATTACTTATACTATTAGCAATATAACGTGCATTATTACCCATATAATGCAGTTATTATCGCCAGAACTGTAATAATTATACTTATTACTTATATTATTCTCAATATAACATGCATTATTACCCATATTATGCAGTTATTATCGCAAGAACTATAATAAATATACGTATTACTTTCATTATCATCAATACAACATGCATTATTACCCATATAATGGAGGTATTATCGCTAGAACTGTAATAATTATACTTATTACTTATATTATTATCAATATAACATGCATTATTACCCATATTATGCAGTTATTATCTCTAGAACCATAATAAATATACTTATTACTCCCAATATTATCAATATAACATGCATTATTACCCATATAATGCAGTTATTATCGACAGAAGTATAATAAATATACTTATTACTTTTATTATTATCAATATAACATGCACTATTAGCCATATTTTACTATTATTATCGCTAGAACTATAATAATTATACTTATTACTCCCGATATTATCAATATAACATGCATTATTACCAATATAATGCAGTTATTATCGCTAGAACTGTAATAATTACACTTATTACTTATATTGCTAGCAATATAACGTGCATTATTACCCATATAATGCAGTTATTATCGCTAGAACTGTAATAATTATACTTATTACTTATATTATTATCAATATAACATGCATTATTACCCATATAATGCAGTTATTATCGCTAGAACTGTAATAATTATACTTATTACTTATCTTATTAGCAATATAACGAGCATTATTACCCATATAATGCAGTTATTATCGCTAGAACTGTAATAATTATACTTATTACTTATATTATTATCAATATAACATGCATTATTACCCATATAATGGAGGTATTATCGCAAGAACTGTAATAATTATACTTATTACTTATACTATTAGCAATATAACGTGCATTATTAACCATATAATGCAGTTATTATCGCCAGAACTGTAATAATTATACTTATTACTTATATTATTCTCATTATAACATGCATTATTACCCATATTATGCAGTTATTATCGCTAGAACTATAATAAATATACGTATTACTTTCATTATCATCGATATAACATGCATTATTACCCATATAATGGAGGTATTATCGCAAGCACTGTAATAATTATACTTATTACTTATACTATTAGCAATATAACGTGCATTATTAACCATATAATGCAGTTATTATCGCCAGAACTGTAATAATTATACTTATTACTTATATTATTCTCATTATAACATGCATTATTACCCATATTATGCAGTTATTATCGCTAGAACTATAATAAATATACGTATTACTTTCATTATCATCAATATAACATGCATTATTACCCATATAATTGAGGTATTATCGCTAGAACTGTAATAATTATACTTATTAAATACTATTAGCAATATAACGTGCATTATTACCCATATAATGCAGTTATTATCGCCAGAACTGTAATAATTATACTTATTACTTATATTATTATCAATATAACATGCATTATTACCCATATTATGCAGTTATCATCTCTAGAACCATAATAAATATACTTATTACTCCCAATATTATCAATATAACATGCATTATTACCCATATAATGCAGTTATTATCGCTAGAACTGTAATAATTATACTTATTACTTATATTATTATCAATATAACATGCATTATTACCCACATTATGCAGTTATTATCGCTAGAACTATAATAAATATACGTATTACCTTTATTATCATCAATATAACATGCATTATTACCCATATTATGCAGTTATTATCGATAGAATTGTAATAAATATACTTATTACTTTTATTATTATCAATATAACATGCACTATATGCCATATTTTACTATTATTATCGCTAGAACTATAATAATTATACTTATTACTCCCGATATTATCAATATAACATGCATTATTACCCATATTATGCAGTTATTATCGCTAGAACTGTAATAATTGTACTCATTACTTATATTATTAGCAATATAACGTGCATTATTACCCATATTATGCAGTTATTATCGCTAGAACTGTAATAATTATACTTATTACTTATATTATTATCAATATAACATGCATTATTACCCATATTATGCAGTTATTATCGCTAGAACTGTAATAAATATACTTATTACTCCCAATATTATCAATATAACATGCATTATTACCCATATAATGCAGTTATTATCGCTGGAACTGTAATAATTATACTTATTACTTATATTCTTAGCAATATAACGTGCATGATTACCCATATAATGCAGTTATTATCGCTAGAACTGTAATAATTATACTTATTACTTATATTATTATCAATATAACATGCATTATTACCCACATTATGCAGTTATTATCGCTAGAACTATAATAAATATACGTATTACCTTTATTATCATCAATATAACATGCATTATTACCCATATTATGCAGTTATTATCGCTAGAACTGTAATAATTGTACTCATTACTTATATTATTAGCAATATAACGTGCATTATTACCCATATTATGCAGTTATTATCGATAGAACTGTAATAAATATACTTATTACTTTTACTATTATCAATATATCATGCACTATTAGCCATATTTTACTATTATTATCGCTAGAACTATAATAATTATACTTATTACCCCCGATATTATCAATATAACATGCCTTATTACGCATATAATGCAGTTATTATCGCTAGAACTGTAATAAATATACTTACTACTTTCATTATCATCAATATAACATGCATTATTACCCATATTAAGAAGTTATTATCGATAGAACTGTAATAATTATACTTATTACTTATATTGTTAGCAATATAACGTGCATTATTACCCATACAATGCAGTTATTATCGCTAGAACTGTAATAATTATACTTATTACTTATATTATTATCAATATAACATGCATTATTACCCATATTAAGAAGTTATTATCGATAGAACGATAATAAATATACTTATTACTTTTATTATTATCAATATAACAGGCACTAATAGCCATATTTTACTATTATTATCGCTAGAACTATAATCATTATACTTATTACTCCCGATTTAATCAATATAACATGCATTATTACCCATATAATGCAGTTATTATCGCTAGAACTGTAATAATTATACTTATTACTCCCGATATTATCAATATAACATGCATTATTACCCATATTATGCAGTTATTATCGCTAGAACTGTAATAATTGTACTCATTACTTATATTATTCTCAATATAACATGCATTATTACCCATATAATGCAGTTATTATCGCTAGAACTGTAATAATTATACTTATTACTTATACTATTATCAATATAACATGCATTATTACCCATATTATGCAGTTATTATCGCTAGAACTATAATAAATATACTTATTACTCCCAATATTATCAATATAACATGCATTATTACCCATATAACGCAGTTATTATCGCTAGAACTGTAATAATTGTACTCATTACTTATATTATTAGCAATATAACGTGCATTATTACCCATATTATGCAGTTATTATCGCTAGAACTGTAATAATTATACTTATTACTTATATTATCATCAATATAACATGCATTATTACCCATATTATGCAGTTATTATCGATAGAACTGTAATAAATATATTTATTACTTTTATTATTATCAATATAACATGCACTATATGCCATATTTTACTATTATTATCGCTAGAACTATAATAATTATACTTATTACTCCCGATATTATCAATATAACATGCATTATTACCCATATTATGCAGTTATTATCGCTAGAACTGTAATAATTGTACTCATTACTTATATTATTCTCAATATAACATGCATTATTACCCATATAATGCAGTTATTATCGCTAGAACTGTAATAATTATACTTATTACTTATACTATTATCAATATAACATGCATTATTACCCATATTATGCAGTTATTATCGCTAGAACTGTAATAAATATACTTATTACTCCCAATATTATCAATATAACATGCATTATTACCCATATAACGCAGTTATTATCGCTAGAACTGTAATAATTATACTTATTACTTATATCATTATCAATATAACATGCGTTATTACCCATATAATGGAGGTATTATCGCTAGAACTGTAATAATTATACTTATTAAATACTATTAGCAATATAACGTGCATTATTACCCATATAATGCAGATATTATCGCCAGAACTGTAATAATTATACTTATTACTTATATTATTATCAATATAACATGCATTATTACCCATATTATGTAGTTATTATCTCTAGAACCATAATAAATATACTTATTACTCCCAATATTATCAATATAACATGCATTATTACCCATATAATGCAGTTATTATCGCTGGAACTGTAATAATTATACTTATTACTTATATTCTTAGCAATATAACGTGCATGATTACCCATATAATGCAGTTATTATCGCTAGAACTGTAATAATTATACTTATTACTTATATTATTATCAATATAACATGCATTATTACCCACATTATGCAGTTATTATCGCTAGAACTATAATAAATATACGTATTACCTTTATTATCATCAATATAACATGCATTATTACCCATATTATGCAGTTATTATCGATAGAACTGTAATAAATATACTTATTACTTTTATTATTATCAATATAACATGCACTATTTGCCATATTTTACTATTATTATCGCTAGAACCATAATAAATATACTTATTACTCCCAATATTATCAATATAACATGCATTTTTACCCATATAATGCAGTTATTACCGCTAGAACTGTAATAATTGTACTCATTACTTATATTATTAGCAATATAACGTGCATTATTACCCATATTATGCAGTTATTATCGCTAGAACTGTAATAATTATACTTATTACTTATATTATCATCAATATAACATGCATTATTACCCATATTATGCGGTTATTATCGATAGAACTGTAATAAATATATTTATTACTTTTATTATTATCAATATAACATGCACTATATGCCATATTTTACTATTATTATCGCTAGAACTATAATAATTATACTTATTACTCACGATATTATCAATATAACATGCATTATTACCCATATTAAGAAGTTATTATCGATAGAACGATAATAAATATACTTATTACTTTTATTATTATCAATATAACAGGCACTAATAGCCATATTTTACTATTATTATCGCTAGAACTATAATCATTATACTTATTACTCCCGATATTATCAATATAACATGCATTATTACCCATATAATGCAGTTATTATCGATAGAACAGTAATAAATATATTTATTACTTTTATTATTATCAATACAACATGCATTATTACCCATATAATGCAGTTATTATCGCTAGAACTGTAATAATTATACTTATTACTTATATTATTCTCAATATAACATGCATTATTACCCATATAATGCAGTTATTATCGCTAGAACTGTAATAATTATACTTATTACTTATACTATTATCAATATAACATGCATTATTACCCATATTATGCAGTTATTATCGCTAGAACTATAATAAATATACTTATTACTCCCAATATTATCAATATAACATGCATTATTACCCATATAACGCAGTTATTATCGCTAGAACTGTAATAATTATACTTATTACTTATATTATTAGCAATATAACGTGCATTATTACCCATATAATGCAGTTATTATCGCTAGAACTGTAATAATTATACTTATTACTTATATTATTATAAATATAACATGCATTATTACCCATATAATGGAGGTATTATCGCTAGAACTGTAATAATTATACTTATTACTTATACTATTAGCAATATAACGTGCATTATTACCCATATAATGCAGTTATTATCGCCAGAACTGTAATAATTATACTTATTACTTATATTATTCTCAATATAACATGCATTATTACCCATATTATGCAGTTATTATCGCAAGAACTATAATAAATATACGTATTACTTTCATTATCATCAATACAACATGCATTATTACCCATATAATGGAGGTATTATCGCTAGAACTGTAATAATTATACTTATTACTTATATTATTATCAATATAACATGCATTATTACCCATATTATGCAGTTATTATCTCTAGAACCATAATAAATATACTTATTACTCCCAATATTATCAATATAACATGCATTATTACCCATATAATGCAGTTATTATCGACAGAAGTATAATAAATATACTTATTACTTTTATTATTATCAATATAACATGCACTATTAGCCATATTTTACTATTATTATCGCTAGAACTATAATAATTATACTTATTACTCCCGATATTATCAATATAACATGCATTATTACCAATATAATGCAGTTATTATCGCTAGAACTGTAATAATTACACTTATTACTTATATTGCTAGCAATATAACGTGCATTATTACCCATATAATGCAGTTATTATCGCTAGAACTGTAATAATTATACTTATTACTTATATTATTATCAATATAACATGCATTATTACCCATATAATGCAGTTATTATCGCTAGAACTGTAATAATTATACTTATTACTTATCTTATTAGCAATATAACGTGCATTATTACCCATATAATGCAGTTATTATCGCTAGAACTGTAATAATTATACTTATTACTTATATTATTATCAATATAACATGCATTATTACCCATATAATGGAGGTATTATCGCAAGAACTGTAATAATTATACTTATTACTTATACTATTAGCAATATAACGTGCATTATTAACCATATAATGCAGTTATTATCGCCAGAACTGTAATAATTATACTTATTACTTATATTATTCTCATTATAACATGCATTATTACCCATATTATGCAGTTATTATCGCTAGAACTATAATAAATATACGTATTACTTTCATTATCATCAATATAACATGCATTATTACCCATATAATGGAGGTATTATCGCAAGAACTGTAATAATTATACTTATTACTTATACTATTAGCAATATAACGTGCATTATTAACCATATAATGCAGTTATTATCGCCAGAACTGTAATAATTATACTTATTACTTATATTATTCTCATTATAACATGCATTATTACCCATATTATGCAGTTATTATCGCTAGAACTATAATAAATATACGTATTACTTTCATTATCATCAATATAACATGCATTATTACCCATATAATTGAGGTATTATCGCTAGAACTGTAATAATTATACTTATTAAATACTATTAGCAATATAACGTGCATTATTACCCATATAATGCAGTTATTATCGCCAGAACTGTAATAATTATACTTATTACTTATATTATTATCAATATAACATGCATTATTACCCATATTATGCAGTTATCATCTCTAGAACCATAATAAATATACTTATTACTCCCAATATTATCAATATAACATGCATTATTACCCATATAATGCAGTTATTATCGCTAGAACTGTAATAATTATACTTATTACTTATATTATTATCAATATAACATGCATTATTACCCACATTATGCAGTTATTATCGCTAGAACTATAATAAATATACGTATTACCTTTATTATCATCAATATAACATGCATTATTACCCATATTATGCAGTTATTATCGATAGAATTGTAATAAATATACTTATTACTTTTATTATTATCAATATAACATGCACTATATGCCATATTTTACTATTATTATCGCTAGAACTATAATAATTATACTTATTACTCCCGATATTATCAATATAACATGCATTATTACCCATATTATGCAGTTATTATCGCTAGAACTGTAATAATTGTACTCATTACTTATATTATTAGCAATATAACGTGCATTATTACCCATATTATGCAGTTATTATCGCTAGAACTGTAATAATTATACTTATTACTTATATTATTATCAATATAACATGCATTATTACCCATATTATGCAGTTATTATCGATAGAACTGTAATAAATATACTTATTACTTTTACTATTATCAATATATCATGCACTATTAGCCATATTTTACTATTATTATCGCTAGAACTATAATAATTATACTTATTACCCCCGATATTATCAATATAACATGCCTTATTACGCATATAATGCAGTTATTATCGCTAGAACTGTAATAAATATACTTACTACTTTCATTATCATCAATATAACATGCATTATTACCCATATTAAGAAGTTATTATCGATAGAACTGTAATAATTATACTTATTACTTATATTGTTAGCAATATAACGTGCATTATTACCCATACAATGCAGTTATTATCGCTAGAACTATAATCATTATACTTATTACTCCCGATATTATCAATATAACATGCATTATTACCCATATAATGCAGTTATTATCGC
The DNA here is from genome assembly GCA_963576845.1 of Megachile leachella. Lineage (NCBI taxonomy): Eukaryota > Metazoa > Arthropoda > Insecta > Hymenoptera > Megachilidae > Megachile > Megachile leachella. The sequence continues at coordinate 632,385 of CAUYWW010000124.1, read as the reverse complement.
TAGAACTGTAATAATTATACTTATTACTCCCGATATTATCAATATAACATACATTATTACCCATATTATGCAGTTATTATCGCTAGAACTGTAATAATTGTACTCATTACTTATATTATTCTCAATATAACATGCATTATTACCCATATAATGCAGTTATTATCGCTAGAACTGTAATAATTATACTTATTACTTATACTATTATCAATATAACATGCATTATTACCCATATTATGCAGTTATTATCGCTAGAACTATAATAAATATACTTATTACTCCCAATATTATCAATATAACATGCATTATTACCCATATAACGCAGTTATTATCGCTAGAACTGTAATAATTGTACTCATTACTTATATTATTAGCAATATAACGTGCATTATTACCCATATTATGCAGTTATTATCGCTAGAACTGTAATAATTATACTTATTACTTATATTATCATCAATATAACATGCATTATTACCCATATTATGCAGTTATTATCGATAGAACTGTAATAAATATATTTATTACTTTTATTATTATCAATATAACATGCACTATATGCCATATTTTACTATTATTATCGCTAGAACTATAATAATTATACTTATTACTCCCGATATTATCAATATAACATGCATTATTACCCATATTATGCAGTTATTATCGCTAGAACTGTAATAATTGTACTCATTACTTATATTATTCTCAATATAACATGCATTATTACCCATATAATGCAGTTATTATCGCTAGAACTGTAATAATTATACTTATTACTTATACTATTATCAATATAACATGCATTATTACCCATATTATGCAGTTATTATCGCTAGAACTGTAATAAATATACTTATTACTCCCAATATTATCAATATAACATGCATTATTACCCATATAACGCAGTTATTATCGCTAGAACTGTAATAATTATACTTATTACTTATATCATTATCAATATAACATGCGTTATTACCCATATAATGGAGGTATTATCGCTAGAACTGTAATAATTATACTTATTAAATACTATTAGCAATATAACGTGCATTATTACCCATATAATGCAGATATTATCGCCAGAACTGTAATAATTATACTTATTACTTATATTATTATCAATATAACATGCATTATTACCCATATTATGCAGTTATTATCTCTAGAACCATAATAAATATACTTATTACTCCCAATATTATCAATATAACATGCATTATTACCCATATAATGCAGTTATTATCGCTGGAACTGTAATAATTATACTTATTACTTATATTCTTAGCAATATAACGTGCATGATTACCCATATAATGCAGTTATTATCGCTAGAACTGTAATAATTATACTTATTACTTATATTATTATCAATATAACATGCATTATTACCCACATTATGCAGTTATTATCGCTAGAACTATAATAAATATACGTATTACCTTTATTATCATCAATATAACATGCATTATTACCCATATTATGCAGTTATTATCGATAGAACTGTAATAAATATACTTATTACTTTTATTATTATCAATATAACATGCACTATTTGCCATATTTTACTATTATTATCGCTAGAACCATAATAAATATACTTATTACTCCCAATATTATCAATATAACATGCATTTTTACCCATATAATGCAGTTATTACCGCTAGAACTGTAATAATTGTACTCATTACTTATATTATTAGCAATATAACGTGCATTATTACCCATATTATGCAGTTATTATCGCTAGAACTGTAATAATTATACTTATTACTTATATTATCATCAATATAACATGCATTATTACCCATATTATGCGGTTATTATCGATAGAACTGTAATAAATATATTTATTACTTTTATTATTATCAATATAACATGCACTATATGCCATATTTTACTATTATTATCGCTAGAACTATAATAATTATACTTATTACCCCCGATATTATCAATATAACATGCCTTATTACGCATATAATGCAGTTATTATCGCTAGAACTGTAATAAATATACTTACTACTTTCATTATCATCAATATAACATGCATTATTACCCATATTAAGAAGTTATTATCGATAGAACTGTAATAATTATACTTATTACTTATATTGTTAGCAATATAACGTGCATTATTACCCATACAATGCAGTTATTATCGCTAGAACTGTAATAATTATACTTATTACTTATATTATTATCAATATAACATGCATTATTACCCATATTAAGAAGTTAGTATCGATAGAACGATAATAAATATACTTATTACTTTTATTATTATCAATATAACAGGCACTAATAGCCATATTTTACTATTATTATCGCTAGAACTATAATCATTATACTTATTACTACCGATATTATCAATATAACATGCATTATTACCCATATAATGCAGTTATTATCGATAGAACAGTAATAAATATATTTATTACTTTTATTATTATCAATACAACATGCATTATTACCCATATTATGCAGTTATTATCTCGAGAACTGTAATAATTATACTTATTACTTATATTATTATCAATATAACATGCATTATTACCCATATTATGCAGTTATTATCGCTAGAACTATAATAATTATACTTATTACTCCCGATATTATCAATATAACATGCATTATTACCAATATAATGCAGTTATTATCGCTAGAACTGTAATAATTACACTTATTACTTATATTGCTAGCAATATAACGTGCATTATTACCCATATAATGCAGTTATTATCGCTAGAACTGTAATAATTATACTTATTACTTATATTATTATCAATATAACATGCATTATTACCCATATTATGCAGTTATTATCTCGAGAACTGTAATAATTATACTTATTACTTATATTATTATCAATATAACATGCATTATTACCCATATTATGCAGTTATTATCGCTAGAACTATAATAAATATACGTATTACTTTCATTATCATCAATATAACATGCATTATTACCCATATTATGCTGTTACTATCGATAGAACTGTAATAAATATACTTATTACTTTTATTATTATCAATATAACATGCACTATTTGCCATATTTTACTATTATTATCGCTAGAACTATAATAATTATACTTATTACTCCCGATATTATCAATACAACATGCATTATTACCCATATAATGCAGTTATTATCGCTAGAACTGTAATAATTATACTTATTACTTATCTTATTAGCAATATAACGTGCATTATTACCCATATAATGCAGTTATTATCGCTAGAACTGTAATAATTATACTTATTACTTATATTATTATCAATATAACATGCATTATTACCCATATAATGGAGGTATTATCGCAAGAACTGAAATAATTATACTTATTACTTATACTATTAGCAATATAACGTGCATTATTACCCATATAATGCAGTTATTATCGCCAGAACTGTAATAATTATACTTATTACTTATATTATTCTCAATATAACATGCATTATTACGCATACTATGCAGTTATTATCGCTAGAACTATAATAAATATACGTATTACTTTCAATATCATCAATATAACACGCATTATTACCCATATAATGGAGGTATTATCGCTAGAACTGTAATAATTATACTTATTACTCCCGATATTATCAATATAACATGCATTATTACCCATATAATGCAGTTATTATCGCTAGAACTGTAATAATTATACTTATTACTTATATTATTATCAATATAACATGCATTATTACCCATCTAATGGAGGTATTATCGCAAGAACTGTAATAATTATACTTATTACTTATACTATTAGCAATATAACGTGCATTATTAACCATATAATGCAGTTATTTTCGCCAGAACTGTAATAATTATACTTATTACTTTTATTATTATCAATATAACATGCACTATTTGCCATATTTTACTATTATTATCGCTAGAACCATAATAAATATACTTATTACTCCCAATATTATCAATATAACATGCATTTTTACCCATATAATGCAGTTATTATCGCTAGAACTGTAATAATTATACTTATTACTTATATTATTATCAATATAACATGCATTATTACCCATATAATGCAGTTATTATCGCTAGAACTGTAATAATTGTACTCATTACTTATATTATTAGCAATATAACGTGCATTATTACCCATACAATGCAGTTATTATCGCTAGAACTGTAATAATTATACTTATTACTTATATTATTATCAATATAACATGCATTATTACCTACATTATGCAGTTATTATCGCTAGAACTATAATAAATATACGTATTACCTTTATTATCATCAATATAACATGCATTATTACCCATATTATGCAGTTATTATCGATAGAACTGTAATAAATATACTTATTACTTTTATTATTATCAATATAACATGCACTATTTGCCATATTTTACTATTATTATCGCTAGAACCATAATAAATATACTTATTACTCCCAATATTATCAATATAACATGCATTTTTACCCATATAATGCAGTTATTATCGCTAGAACTGTAATAATTATACTTATTACTTATATTATTCTCAATATAACATGCATTATTACCCATATTATGCAGTTATTATCGCTAGAACTATAATAAATATACGTATTACCTTTATTATCATCAATATAACATGCATTATTACCCATATTATGCAGTTATTATCGATAGAACTGCAATAAATATACTTATTACTTTTATTATTATCAATATAACATGCACTATTTGCCATATTTTACTATTATTATCGCTAGAACCATAATAAATATACTTATTACTCCCAATATTATCAATATAACATGCATTTTTACCCATATAATGCAGTTATTATCGCTAGAACTGTAATAATTATACTTATTACTTATATTATTATCAATATAACATGCATTATTACCCATATAATGCAGTTATTATCGCTAGAACTGTAATAATTGTACTCATTACTTATATTATTAGCAATATAACGTGCATTATTACCCATACAATGCAGTTATTATCGCTAGAACTGTAATAATTATACTTATTACTTATACTATTATCAATATAACATGCATTATTACCCATATTATGCAGTTATTATCGCTAGAACTATAATAAATATACTTATTACTCCCAATATTATCAATATAACATGCATTATTACCCATATAACGCAGTTATTATCGCTAGAACTGTAATAATTGTACTCATTACTTATATTATTAGCAATATAACGTGCATTATTACCCATATTATGCAGTTATTATCGCTAGAACTGTAATAATTATACTTATTACTTATATTATCATCAATATAACATGCATTATTACCCATATTATGCAGTTATTATCGATAGAACTGTAATAAATATATTTATTACTTTTATTATTATCAATATAACATGCACTATATGCCATATTTTACTATTATTATCGCTAGAACTATAATAATTATACTTATTACTCCCGATATTATCAATATAACATGCATTATTACCCATATTATGCAGTTATTATCGCTAGAACTGTAATAATTGTACTCATTACTTATATTATTCTCAATATAACATGCATTATTACCCATATAATGCAGTTATTATCGCTAGAACTGTAATAATTATACTTATTACTTATACTATTATCAATATAACATGCATTATTACCCATATTATGCAGTTATTATCGCTAGAACTGTAATAAATATACTTATTACTCCCAATATTATCAATATAACATGCATTATTACCCATATAACGCAGTTATTATCGCTAGAACTGTAATAATTATACTTATTACTTATATCATTATCAATATAACATGCGTTATTACCCATATAATGGAGGTATTATCGCTAGAACTGTAATAATTATACTTATTAAATACTATTAGCAATATAACGTGCATTATTACCCATATAATGCAGATATTATCGCCAGAACTGTAATAATTATACTTATTACTTATATTATTATCAATATAACATGCATTATTACCCATATTATGCAGTTATTATCTCTAGAACCATAATAAATATACTTATTACTCCCAATATTATCAATATAACATGCATTATTACCCATATAATGCAGTTATTATCGCTGGAACTGTAATAATTATACTTATTACTTATATTCTTAGCAATATAACGTGCATTATTACCCATATAATGCAGATATTATCGCCAGAACTGTAATAATTATACTTATTACTTATATTATTATCAATATAACATGCATTATTACCCATATTATGCAGTTATTATCTCTAGAACCATAATAAATATACTTATTACTCCCAATATTATCAATATAACATGCATTATTACCCATATAATGCAGTTATTATCGCTGGAACTGTAATAATTATACTTATTACTTATATTCTTAGCAATATAACGTGCATGATTACCCATATAATGCAGTTATTATCGCTAGAACTGTAATAATTATACTTATTACTTATATTATTATCAATATAACATGCATTATTACCCACATTATGCAGTTATTATCGCTAGAACTATAATAAATATACGTATTACCTTTATTATCATCAATATAACATGCATTATTACCCATATTATGCAGTTATTATCGATAGAACTGTAATAAATATACTTATTACTTTTATTATTATCAATATAACATGCACTATTTGCCATATTTTACTATTATTATCGCTAGAACCATAATAAATATACTTATTACTCCCAATATTATCAATATAACATGCATTTTTACCCATATAATGCAGTTATTACCGCTAGAACTGTAATAATTGTACTCATTACTTATATTATTAGCAATATAACGTGCATTATTACCCATATTATGCAGTTATTATCGCTAGAACTGTAATAATTATACTTATTACTTATATTATCATCAATATAACATGCATTATTACCCATATTATGCGGTTATTATCGATAGAACTGTAATAAATATATTTATTACTTTTATTATTATCAATATAACATGCACTATATGCCATATTTTACTATTATTATCGCTAGAACTATAATAATTATACTTATTACCCCCGATATTATCAATATAACATGCCTTATTACGCATATAATGCAGTTATTATCGCTAGAACTGTAATAAATATACTTACTACTTTCATTATCATCAATATAACATGCATTATTACCCATATTAAGAAGTTATTATCGATAGAACTGTAATAATTATACTTATTACTTATATTGTTAGCAATATAACGTGCATTATTACCCATACAATGCAGTTATTATCGCTAGAACTGTAATAATTATACTTATTACTTATATTATTATCAATATAACATGCATTATTACCCATATTAAGAAGTTAGTATCGATAGAACGATAATAAATATACTTATTACTTTTATTATTATCAATATAACAGGCACTAATAGCCATATTTTACTATTATTATCGCTAGAACTATAATCATTATACTTATTACTACCGATATTATCAATATAACATGCATTATTACCCATATAATGCAGTTATTATCGATAGAACAGTAATAAATATATTTATTACTTTTATTATTATCAATACAACATGCATTATTACCCATATTATGCAGTTATTATCTCGAGAACTGTAATAATTATACTTATTACTTATATTATTATCAATATAACATGCATTATTACCCATATTATGCAGTTATTATCGCTAGAACTATAATAATTATACTTATTACTCCCGATATTATCAATATAACATGCATTATTACCAATATAATGCAGTTATTATCGCTAGAACTGTAATAATTACACTTATTACTTATATTGCTAGCAATATAACGTGCATTATTACCCATATAATGCAGTTATTATCGCTAGAACTGTAATAATTATACTTATTACTTATATTATTATCAATATAACATGCATTATTACCCATATTATGCAGTTATTATCTCGAGAACTGTAATAATTATACTTATTACTTATATTATTATCAATATAACATGCATTATTACCCATATTATGCAGTTATTATCGCTAGAACTATAATAAATATACGTATTACTTTCATTATCATCAATATAACATGCATTATTACCCATATTATGCTGTTACTATCGATAGAACTGTAATAAATATACTTATTACTTTTATTATTATCAATATAACATGCACTATTTGCCATATTTTACTATTATTATCGCTAGAACTATAATAATTATACTTATTACTCCCGATATTATCAATACAACATGCATTATTACCCATATAATGCAGTTATTATCGCTAGAACTGTAATAATTATACTTATTACTTATCTTATTAGCAATATAACGTGCATTATTACCCATATAATGCAGTTATTATCGCTAGAACTGTAATAATTATACTTATTACTTATATTATTATCAATATAACATGCATTATTACCCATATAATGGAGGTATTATCGCAAGAACTGAAATAATTATACTTATTGCTTATACTATTAGCAATATAACGTGCATTATTACCCATATAATGCAGTTATTATCGCCAGAACTGTAATAATTATACTTATTACTTATATTATTTTCAATATAACATGCATTATTACGCATACTATGCAGTTATTATCGCTAGAACTATAATAAATATACGTATTACTTTCAATATCATCAATATAACACGCATTATTACCCATATAATGGAGGTATTATCGCTAGAACTGTAATAATTATACTTATTACTCCCGATATTATCAATATAACATGCATTATTACCCATATAATGCAGTTATTATCGCTAGAACTTTAATAATTATACTTATTACTTATATTATTATCAATATAACATGCATTATTACCCATCTAATGGAGGTATTATCGCAAGAACTGTAATAATTATACTTATTACTTATACTATTAGCAATATAACGTGCATTATTAACCATATAATGCAGTTATTTTCGCCAGAACTGTAATAATTATACTTATTACTTTTATTATTATCAATATAACATGCACTATTTGCCATATTTTACTATTATTATCGCTAGAACCATAATAAATATACTTATTACTCCCAATATTATCAATATAACATGCATTTTTACCCATATAATGCAGTTATTATCGCTAGAACTGTAATAATTATACTTATTACTTATATTATTATCAATATAACATGCATTATTACCCATATAATGCAGTTATTATCGCTAGAACTGTAATAATTGTACTCATTACTTATATTATTAGCAATATAACGTGCATTATTACCCATACAATGCAGTTATTATCGCTAGAACTGTAATAATTATACTTATTACTTATATTATTATCAATATAACATGCATTATTACCTACATTATGCAGTTATTATCGCTAGAACTATAATAAATATACGTATTACCTTTATTATCATCAATATAACATGCATTATTACCCATATTATGCAGTTATTATCGATAGAACTGTAATAAATATACTTATTACTTTTATTATTATCAATATAACATGCACTATTTGCCATATTTTACTATTATTATCGCTAGAACCATAATAAATATACTTATTACTCCCAATATTATCAATATAACATGCATTTTTACCCATATAATGCAGTTATTATCGCTAGAACTGTAATAATTATACTTATTACTTATATTATTCTCAATATAACATGCATTATTACCCATATTATGCAGTTATTATCGCTAGAACTATAATAAATATACGTATTACCTTTATTATCATCAATATAACATGCATTATTACCCATATTATGCAGTTATTATCGATAGAACTGCAATAAATATACTTATTACTTTTATTATTATCAATATAACATGCACTATTTGCCATATTTTACTATTATTATCGCTAGAACCATAATAAATATACTTATTACTCCCAATATTATCAATATAACATGCATTTTTACCCATATAATGCAGTTATTATCGCTAGAACTGTAATAATTATACTTATTACTTATATTATTATCAATATAACATGCATTATTACCCATATAATGCAGTTATTATCGCTAGAACTGTAATAATTGTACTCATTACTTATATTATTAGCAATATAACGTGCATTATTACCCATACAATGCAGTTATTATCGCTAGAACTGTAATAATTATACTTATTACTTATATTATTATCAATATAACATGCATTATTACCCATATTATGCAGTTATTATCGCTAGAACTGTAATATTTATACTTATTACTTATATTGTTAGCAATATAACGTGCATTATTACCCATATAATGCAGTTATTATCGCTAGAACTCTAATAATTACACTTATTACTTAGATTATTATCAATATAACATGCATTATTACCCATATTATGCAGTTATTATCGCTCGAACTATAATAAATATACGTATTACTTTTATTATCATCAATATAACATGCATTATTACCCATATTATGCAGTTATTATCGATAGAACTGTAATAAATATATTTATTACTTTTATTATTATCAATATAACATGCACTATTTGCCATATTTTACTATTATTATCGCTAGAACTATAATAATTATACTTATTACTCCCGATATTATCAATATAACATGCATTATTACCCATATTATGCAGTTATTATCGCTAGAACTGTAATAATTGTACTCATTACTTATATTATTAGCAATATAACGTGCGTTATTACCCATATTATGTAGTTATTATCGCTAGAACTGTAATAATTATACTTATTACTTATATCATTATCAATATAACATGCGTTATTACCCATATAATGGAGGTATTATCGCTAGAACTGTAATAATTATACTTATTAAATACTATTAGCAATATAACGTGCATTATTACCCATATAATGCAGATATTATCGCCAGAACTGTAATAATTATACTTATTACTTATATTATTATCAATATAACATGCATTATTACCCATATTATGCAGTTATTATCTCTAGAACCATAATAAATATACTTATTACTCCCAATATTATCAATATAACATGCATTATTACCCATATAATGCAGTTATTATCGCTAGAACTGTAATAATTATACTTATTACTTATATTGTTAGCAATATAACGTGCATGATTACCTATATAATGCAGTTATTATCGCTAGAACTGTAATAATTATACTTATTACTTATATTATTATCAATATAACATGCATTATTACCCACATTATGCAGTTATTATCGCTAGAACTATAATAAATATACGTATTACCTTTATTATCATCAATATAACATGCATTATTACCCATATTATGCAGTTATTATCGATAGAATTGTAATAAATATACTTATTACTTTTATTATTATCAATATAACATGCACTACTTGCCATATTTTACTATTATTATCGCTAGAACCATAATAAATATACTTATTACTCCCAATATTATCAATATAACATGCATTTTTACCCATATAATGCAGTTATTACCGCTAGAACTGTAATAATTGTACTCATTACTTATATTATTAGCAATATAACGTGCATTATTACCCATATTATGCAGTTATTATCGCTAGAACTGTAATAATTATACTTATTACTTATATTATCATCAATATAACATGCATTATTACCCATATTATGCAATTATTATCGATAGAACTGTAATAAATATATTTATTACTTTTATTATTATCAATATAACATGCATTATTACCCATATTATGCAGTTATTATCGCTAGAACTGTAATAATTGTACTCATTACTTATATTATTAGCAATATAACGTGCATTATTACCCATATTATGCAGTTATTATCGCTAGAACTGTAATAATTATACTTATTACTTGTATTATTATCAATATAACATGCATTATTACCCATATTATGCAGTTATTATCGATAGATCTGTAATAAATATACTTATTACTTTTACTATTATCAATATATCATGCACTATTAGCCATATTTTACTATTATTATCGCTAGAACTATAATAATTATACTTATTACCCCCGATATTATCAATATAACATGCCTTATTACGCATATAATGCAGTTATTATCGCTAGAACTGTAATAAATATACTTACTACTTTCATTATCATCAATATAACATGCATTATTACCCATATTAAGAAGTTATTATTGATAGAACTGTAATAATTATACTTATTACTTATATTGTTAGCAATATAACGTGCATTATTACCCATACAATGCAGTTATTATCGCTAGAACTGTAATAATTATACTTATTGCTTATATTATTATCAATATAACATGCATTATTACCCATATTAAGAAGTTATTATCGATAGAACGATAATAAATAAACTTATTACTTTTATTATTATCAATATAACAGGCACTAATAGCCATATTTTACTATTATTATCGCTAGAACTATAATCATTATACTTATTACTCCCGATATTATCAATATAACATGCATTATTACCCATATAATGCAGTTATTATCGCTAGAACTGTAATAATTATACTTATTACTCCCGATATTATCAATATAACATGCATTATTACCCATATTATGCAGTTATTATCGCTAGAACTGTAATAATTGTACTCATTACTTATATTATTCTCAATATAACATGCATTATTACCCATATAATGCAGTTATTATCGATAGAACTGTAATAATTATACTTATTACTTATACTATTATCAATATAACATGCATTATTACCCATATTATGCAGTTATTATCGCTAGAACTATAATAAATATACTTATTACTCCCAATATTATCAATATAACATGCATTATTACCCATATAACGCAGTTATTATCGCTAGAACTGTAATAATTGTACTCATTACTTATATTATTAGCAATATAACGTGCATTATTACCCATATTATGCAGTTATTATCGCTAGAACTGTAATAATTATACTTATTACTTATATTATCATCAATATAACATGCATTATTACCCATATTATGCAGTTATTATCGATAGAACTGTAATAAATATATTTATTACTTTTATTATTATCAATATAACATGCACTATATGCCATATTTTACTATTATTATCGCTAGAACTATAATAATTATACTTATTACTCCCGATATTATCAATATAACATGCATTATTACCCATATTATGCAGTTATTATCGCTAGAACTGTAATAATCGTACTCATTACTTATATTATTAGCAATATAACGTGCATTATTACCAATATTATGCAGTTATTATCGCTAGAACTGTAATAATTATACTTATTACTTATATCATTATCAATATAACATGCATTATTACCCATATAATGGAGGTATTATCGCTAGAACTGTAATAATTATACTTATTACTTATATTATTCTCAATGTAACATGCATTATTACCCATATTATGCAGTTATTATCGATAGAACTGCAATAATTATACTTATTACTTATATTATTATCAATATAACGTGCATTATTACCCATATTATGCAGTTATTATCTCTAGAACCATAATAAATATACTTATTACTCCCAATATTATCAATATAACATGCATTATTACCCATATAATGCAGTTATTGTCGCTAGAACTGTAATAATTATACTTATTACTTATATTGTTAGCAATATAACATGCATTATTACCCATATTATGCAGTTATTATCGATAGAACTGTAATAATTATACTTATTACTTATATTATTATCAATATAACGTGCATTATTACCCATATTATGCAGTTATTATCGCTAGAACTATAATAAATATACGTATTACTTTCATTATCATCAATATAACATGCATTATTACCCATATTATGCTGTTACTATCGATAGAACTGTAATAAATATACTTATTACTTTTATTATTATCAATATAACATGCACTATTTGCCATATTTTACTATTATTATCGCTAGAACTATAATAATTATACTTATTACTCCCGATATTATCAATACAACATGCATTATTACCCATATAATGCAGTTATTATCGCTAGAACTGTAATAATTATACTTATTACTTATCTTATTAGCAATATAACGTGCATTATTACCCATATAATGCAGTTATTATCGCTAGAACTGTAATAATTATACTTATTACTTATATTATTATCAATATAACATGCATTATTACCCATATAATGGAGGTATTATCGCAAGAACTGAAATAATTATACTTATTACTTATACTATTAGCAATATAACGTGCATTATTACCCATATAATGCAGTTATTATCGCCAGAACTGTAATAATTATACTTATTACTTATATTATTCTCAATATAACATGCATTATTACGCATACTATGCAGTTATTATCGCTAGAACTATAATAAATATACGTATTACTTTCAATATCATCAATATAACACGCATTATTACCCATATAATGGAGGTATTATCGCTAGAACTGTAATAATTATACTTATTACTCCCGATATTATCAATATAACATGCATTATTACCCATATAATGCAGTTATTATCGCTAGAACTGTAATAATTATACTTATTACTTATATTATTATCAATATAACATGCATTATTACCCATCTAATGGAGGTATTATCGCAAGAACTGTAATAATTATACTTATTACTTATACTATTAGCAATATAACGTGCATTATTAACCATATAATGCAGTTATTTTCGCCAGAACTGTAATAATTATACTTATTACTTTTATTATTATCAATATAACATGCACTATTTGCCATATTTTACTATTATTATCGCTAGAACCATAATAAATATACTTATTACTCCCAATATTATCAATATAACATGCATTTTTACCCATATAATGCAGTTATTATCGCTAGAACTGTAATAATTATACTTATTACTTATATTATTATCAATATAACATGCATTATTACCCATATAATGCAGTTATTATCGCTAGAACTGTAATAATTGTACTCATTACTTATATTATTCTCAATATAACATGCATTATTACCCATATAATGCAGTTATTATCGATAGAACTGTAATAATTATACTTATTACTTATACTATTATCAATATAACATGCATTATTACCCATATTATGCAGTTATTATCGCTAGAACTATAATAAATATACTTATTACTCCCAATATTATCAATATAACATGCATTATTACCCATATAACGCAGTTATTATCGCTAGAACTGTAATAATTGTACTCATTACTTATATTATTAGCAATATAACGTGCATTATTACCCATATTATGCAGTTATTATCGCTAGAACTGTAATAATTATACTTATTACTTATATTATCATCAATATAACATGCATTATTACCCATATTATGCAGTTATTATCGATAGAACTGTAATAAATATATTTATTACTTTTATTATTATCAATATAACATGCACTATATGCCATATTTTACTATTATTATCGCTAGAACTATAATAATTATACTTATTACTCCCGATATTATCAATATAACATGCATTATTACCCATATTATGCAGTTATTATCGCTAGAACTGTAATAATCGTACTCATTACTTATATTATTAGCAATATAACGTGCATTATTACCAATATTATGCAGTTATTATCGCTAGAACTGTAATAATTATACTTATTACTTATATCATTATCAATATAACATGCATTATTACCCATATAATGGAGGTATTATCGCTAGAACTGTAATAATTATACTTATTACTTATATTATTCTCAATATAACATGCATTATTACCCATATTATGCAGTTATTATCGATAGAACTGCAATAATTATACTTATTACTTATATTATTATCAATATAACGTGCATTATTACCCATATTATGCAGTTATTATCTCTAGAACCATAATAAATATACTTATTACTCCCAATATTATCAATATAACATGCATTATTACCCATATAATGCAGTTATTGTCGCTAGAACTGTAATAATTATACTTATTACTTATATTGTTAGCAATATAACATGCATTATTACCCATATTATGCAGTTATTATCGATAGAACTGTAATAATTATACTTATTACTTATATTATTATCAATATAACGTGCATTATTACCCATATTATGCAGTTATTATCGCTAGAACTATAATAAATATACGTATTACTTTCATTATCATCAATATAACATGCATTATTACCCATATTATGCTGTTACTATCGATAGAACTGTAATAAATATACTTATTACTTTTATTATTATCAATATAACATGCACTATTTGCCATATTTTACTATTATTATCGCTAGAACTATAATAATTATACTTATTACTCCCGATATTATCAATACAACATGCATTATTACCCATATAATGCAGTTATTATCGCTAGAACTGTAATAATTATACTTATTACTTATCTTATTAGCAATATAACGTGCATTATTACCCATATAATGCAGTTATTATCGCTAGAACTGTAATAATTATACTTATTACTTATATTATTATCAATATAACATGCATTATTACCCATATAATGGAGGTATTATCGCAAGAACTGAAATAATTATACTTATTACTTATACTATTAGCAATATAACGTGCATTATTACCCATATAATGCAGTTATTATCGCCAGAACTGTAATAATTATACTTATTACTTATATTATTCTCAATATAACATGCATTATTACGCATACTATGCAGTTATTATCGCTAGAACTATAATAAATATACGTATTACTTTCAATATCATCAATATAACACGCATTATTACCCATATAATGGAGGTATTATCGCTAGAACTGTAATAATTATACTTATTACTCCCGATATTATCAATATAACATGCATTATTACCCATATAATGCAGTTATTATCGCTAGAACTGTAATAATTATACTTATTACTTATATTATTATCAATATAACATGCATTATTACCCATCTAATGGAGGTATTATCGCAAGAACTGTAATAATTATACTTATTACTTATACTATTAGCAATATAACGTGCATTATTAACCATATAATGCAGTTATTTTCGCCAGAACTGTAATAATTATACTTATTACTTTTATTATTATCAATATAACATGCACTATTTGCCATATTTTACTATTATTATCGCTAGAACCATAATAAATATACTTATTACACCCAATATTATCAATATAACATGCATTTTTACCCATATAATGCAGTTATTATCGCTAGAACTGTAATAATTATACTTATTACTTATATTATTATCAATATAACATGCATTATTACCTACATTATGCAGTTATTATCGCTAGAACTATAATAAATATACGTATTACCTTTATTATCATCAATATAACATGCATTATTACCCATATTATGCAGTTATTATCGATAGAACTGTAATAAATATACTTATTACTTTTATTATTATCAATATAACATGCACTATTTGCCATATTTTACTATTATTATCGCTAGAACCATAATAAATATACTTATTACTCCCAATATTATCAATATAACATGCATTTTTACCCATATAATGCAGTTATTATCGCTAGAACTGTAATAATTATACTTATTACTTATATTATTCTCAATATAACATGCATTATTACCCATATTATGCAGTTATTATCGCTAGAACTATAATAAATATACGTATTACCTTTATTATCATCAATATAACATGCATTATTACCCATATTATGCAGTTATTATCGATAGAACTGCAATAAATATACTTATTACTTTTATTATTATCAATATAACATGCACTATTTGCCATATTTTACTATTATTATCGCTAGAACCATAATAAATATACTTATTACTCCCAATATTATCAATATAACATGCATTTTTACCCATATAATGCAGTTATTATCGCTAGAACTGTAATAATTATACTTATTACTTATATTATTATCAATATAACATGCATTATTACCCATATAATGCAGTTATTATCGCTAGAACTGTAATAATTGTACTCATTACTTATATTATTAGCAATATAACGTGCATTATTACCCATACAATGCAGTTATTATCGCTAGAACTGTAATAATTATACTTATTACTTATATTATTATCAATATAACATGCATTATTACCTACATTATGCAGTTATTATCGCTAGAACTATAATAAATATACGTATTACCTTTATTATCATCAATATAACATGCATTATTACCCATATTATGCAGTTATTATCGATAGAACTGTAATAAATATACTTATTACTTTTATTATTATCAATATAACATGCACTATTTGCCATATTTTACTATTATTATCGCTAGAACCATAATAAATATACTTATTACTCCCAATATTATCAATATAACATGCATTTTTACCCATATAATGCAGTTATTATCGCTAGAACTGTAATAATTATACTTATTACTTATATTATTCTCAATATAACATGCATTATTACCCATATTATGCAGTTATTATCGCTAGAACTATAATAAATATACGTATTACCTTTATTATCATCAATATAACATGCATTATTACCCATATTATGCAGTTATTATCGATAGAACTGCAATAAATATACTTATTACTTTTATTATTATCAATATAACATGCACTATTTGCCATATTTTACTATTATTATCGCTAGAACCATAATAAATATACTTATTACACCCAATATTATCAATATAACATGCATTTTTACCCATATAATGCAGTTATTATCGCTAGAACTGTAATAATTATACTTATTACTTATATTATTATCAATATAACATGCATTATTACCCATATAATGCAGTTATTATCGCTAGAACTGTAATAATTGTACTCATTACTTATATTATTAGCAATATAACGTGCATTATTACCCATACAATGCAGTTATTATCGCTAGAACTGTAATAATTATACTTATTACTTATATTATTATCAATATAACATGCATTATTACCCATATTATGCAGTTATTATCGCTAGAACTGTAATAATTATACTTATTACTTATATTGTTAGCAATATAACGTGCATTATTACCCATATAATGCAGTTATTATCGCTAGAACTCTAATAATTACACTTATTACTTAGATTATTATCAATATAACATGCATTATTACCCATATTATGCAGTTATTATCGCTCGAACTATAATAAATATACGTATTACTTTTATTATCATCAATATAACATGCATTATTACCCATATTATGCAGTTATTATCGATAGAACTGTAATAAATATATTTATTACTTTTATTATTATCAATATAACATGCACTATTTGCCATATTTTACTATTATTATCGCTAGAACTATAATAATTATACTTATTACTCCCGATATTATCAATATAACATGCATTATTACCCATATTATGCAGTTATTATCGCTAGAACTGTAATAATTGTACTCATTACTTATATTATTAGCAATATAACGTGCGTTATTACCCATATTATGTAGTTATTATCGCTAGAACTGTAATAATTATACTTATTACTTATATCATTATCAATATAACATGCGTTATTACCCATATAATGGAGGTATTATCGCTAGAACTGTAATAATTATACTTATTAAATACTATTAGCAATATAACGTGCATTATTACCCATATAATGCAGATATTATCGCCAGAACTGTAATAATTATACTTATTACTTATATTATTATCAATATAACATGCATTATTACCCATATTATGCAGTTATTATCTCTAGAACCATAATAAATATACTTATTACTCCCAATATTATCAATATAACATGCATTATTACCCATATAATGCAGTTATTATCGCTAGAACTGTAATAATTATACTTATTACTTATATTGTTAGCAATATAACGTGCATGATTACCCATATAATGCAGTTATTACCGCTAGAACTGTAATAATTGTACTCATTACTTATATTATTAGCAATATAACGTGCATTATTACCCATATTATGCAGTTATTATCGCTAGAACTGCAATAATTATACTTATTACTTATATTATCATCAATATAACATGCATTATTACCCATATTATGCAATTATTATCGATAGAACTGTAATAAATATATTTATTACTTTTATTATTATCAATATAACATGCATTATTACCCATATTATGCAGTTATTATCGCTAGAACTGTAATAATTGTACTCATTACTTATATTATTAGCAATATAACGTGCATTATTACCCATATTATGCAGTTATTATCGCTAGAACTGTAATAATTATACTTATTACTTGTATTATTATCAATATAACATGCATTATTACCCATATTATGCAGTTATTATCGATAGATCTGTAATAAATATACTTATTACTTTTACTATTATCAATATATCATGCACTATTAGCCATATTTTACTATTATTATCGCTAGAACTATAATAATTATACTTATTACCCCCGATATTATCAATATAACATGCCTTATTACGCATATAATGCAGTTATTATCGCTAGAACTGTAATAAATTTACTTACTACTTTCATTATCATCAATATAACATGCATTATTACCCATATTAAGAAGTTATTATTGATAGAACTGTAATAATTATACTTATTACTTATATTGTTAGCAATATAACGTGCATTATTACCCATACAATGCAGTTATTATCGCTAGAACTGTAATAATTATACTTATTGCTTATATTATTATCAATATAACATGCATTATTACCCATATTAAGAAGTTATTATCGATAGAACGATAATAAATAAACTTATTACTTTTATTATTATCAATATAACAGGCACTAATAGCCATATTTTACTATTATTATCGCTAGAACTATAATCATTATACTTATTACTCCCGATATTATCAATATAACATGCATTATTACCCATATAATGCAGTTATTATCGCTAGAACTGTAATAATTATACTTATTACTCCCGATATTATCAATATAACATGCATTATTACCCATATTATGCAGTTATTATCGCTAGAACTGTAATAATTGTACTCATTACTTATATTATTCTCAATATAACATGCATTATTACCCATATAATGCAGTTATTATCGATAGAACTGTAATAATTATACTTATTACTTATACTATTATCAATATAACATGCATTATTACCCATATTATGCAGTTATTATCGCTAGAACTATAATAAATATACTTATTACTCCCAATATTATCAATATAACATGCATTATTACCCATATAACGCAGTTATTATCGCTAGAACTGTAATAATTGTACTCATTACTTATATTATTAGCAATATAACGTGCATTATTACCCATATTATGCAGTTATTATCGCTAGAACTGTAATAATTATACTTATTACTTATATTATCATCAATATAACATGCATTATTACCCATATTATGCAGTTATTATCGATAGAACTGTAATAAATATATTTATTACTTTTATTATTATCAATATAACATGCACTATATGCCATATTTTACTATTATTATCGCTAGAACTATAATAATTATACTTATTACTCCCGATATTATCAATATAACATGCATTATTACCCATATTATGCAGTTATTATCGCTAGAACTGTAATAATCGTACTCATTACTTATATTATTAGCAATATAACGTGCATTATTACCAATATTATGCAGTTATTATCGCTAGAACTGTAATAATTATACTTATTACTTATATCATTATCAATATAACATGCATTATTACCCATATAATGGAGGTATTATCGCTAGAACTGTAATAATTATACTTATTACTTATATTATTCTCAATATAACATGCATTATTACCCATATTATGCAGTTATTATCGATAGAACTGCAATAATTATACTTATTACTTATATTATTATCAATATAACGTGCATTATTACCCATATTATGCAGTTATTATCTCTAGAACCATAATAAATATACTTATTACTCCCAATATTATCAATATAACATGCATTATTACCCATATAATGCAGTTATTGTCGCTAGAACTGTAATAATTATACTTATTACTTATATTGTTAGCAATATAACATGCATTATTACCCATATTATGCAGTTATTATCGATAGAACTGTAATAATTATACTTATTACTTATATTATTATCAATATAACGTGCATTATTACCCATATTATGCAGTTATTATCGCTAGAACTATAATAAATAAACGTATTACTTTTATTATCATCAATATAACACGCATTATTACCCATATAATGGAGGTATTATCGCTAGAACTGTAATAATTATACTTATTACTTACATTATTATCAATATAACATGCATTATTACCTACATTATGCAGTTATTATCGCTAGAACTATAATAAATATACGTATTACCTTTATTATCATCAATATAACATGCATTATTACCCATATTATGCAGTTATTATCGATAGAACTGTAATAAATATACTTATTACTTTTATTATTATCAATATAACATGCACTATTTGCCATATTTTACTATTATTATCGCTAGAACCATAATAAATATACTCATTACTCCCAATATTATCAATATAACATGCATTTTTACCCATATAATGCAGTTATTATCGCTAGAACTGTAATAATTATACTTATTACTTATATTATTCTCAATATAACATGCATTATTACCCATATTATGCAGTTATTATCGCTAGAACTATAATAAATATACGTATTACCTTTATTATCATCAATATAACATGCATTATTACCCATATTATGCAGTTATTATCGATAGAACTGCAATAAATATACTTATTACTTTTATTATTATCAATATAACATGCACTATTTGCCATATTTTACTATTATTATCGCTAGAACCATAATAAATATACTTATTACTCCCAATATTATCAATATAACATGCATTTTTACCCATATAATGCAGTTATTATCGCTAGAACTGTAATAATTATACTTATTACTTATATTATTATCAATATAACATGCATTATTACCCATATAATGCAGTTATTATCGCTAGAACTGTAATAATTGTACTCATTACTTATATCATTATCAATATAACATGCGTTATTACCCATATAATGGAGGTATTATCGCTAGAACTGTAATAATTATACTTATTAAATACTATTAGCAATATAACGTGCATTATTACCCATATAATGCAGATATTATCGCCAGAACTGTAATAATTATACTTATTACTTATATTGTTAGCAATATAACGTGCATGATTACCTATATAATGCAGTTATTATCGCTAGAACTGTAATAATTATACTTATTACTTATATTATTATCAATATAACATGCATTATTACCCACATTATGCAGTTATTATCGCTAGAACTATAATAAATATACGTATTACCTTTATTATCATCAATATAACATGCATTATTACCCATATTATGCAGTTATTATCGATAGAATTGTAATAAATATACTTATTACTTTTATTATTATCAATATAACATGCACTACTTGCCATATTTTACTATTATTATCGCTAGAACCATAATAAATATACTTATTACTCCCAATATTATCAATATAACATGCATTTTTACCCATATAATGCAGTTATTACCGCTAGAACTGTAATAATTGTACTCATTACTTATATTATTAGCAATATAACGTGCATTATTACCCATATTATGCAGTTATTATCGCTAGAACTGTAATAATTATACTTATTACTTATATTATCATCAATATAACATGCATTATTACCCATATTATGCAATTATTATCGATAGAACTGTAATAAATATATTTATTACTTTTATTATTATCAATATAACATGCATTATTACCCATATTATGCAGTTATTATCGCTAGAACTGTAATAATTGTACTCATTACTTATATTATTAGCAATATAACGTGCATTATTACCCATATTATGCAGTTATTATCGCTAGAACTGTAATAATTATACTTATTACTTGTATTATTATCAATATAACATGCATTATTACCCATATTATGCAGTTATTATCGATAGATCTGTAATAAATATACTTATTACTTTTACTATTATCAATATATCATGCACTATTAGCCATATTTTACTATTATTATCGCTAGAACTATAATAATTATACTTATTACCCCCGATATTATCAATATAACATGCCTTATTACGCATATAATGCAGTTATTATCGCTAGAACTGTAATAAATATACTTACTACTTTCATTATCATCAATATAACATGCATTATTACCCATATTAAGAAGTTATTATTGATAGAACTGTAATAATTATACTTATTACTTATATTGTTAGCAATATAACGTGCATTATTACCCATACAATGCAGTTATTATCGCTAGAACTGTAATAATTATACTTATTGCTTATATTATTATCAATATAACATGCATTATTGCCCATATTAAGAAGTTATTATCGATAGAACGATAATAAATAAACTTATTACTTTTATTATTATCAATATAACAGGCACTAATAGCCATATTTTACTATTATTATCGCTAGAACTATAATCATTATACTTATTACACCCGATATTATCAATATAACATGCATTATTACCCATATAATGCAGTTATTATCGCTAGAACTGTAATAATTATACTTATTACTCCCGATATTATCAATATAACATGCATTATTACCCATATTATGCAGTTATTATCGCTAGAACTGTAATAATTGTACTCATTACTTATATTATTCTCAATATAACATGCATTATTACCCATATAATGCAGTTATTATCGCTAGAACTGTAATAATTATACTTATTACTTATACTATTATCAATATAACATGCATTATTACCCATATTATGCAGTTATTATCGCTAGAACTATAATAAATATACTTATTACTCCCAATATTATCAATATAACATGCATTATTACCCATATAACGCAGTTATTATCGCTAGAACTGTAATAATTGTACTCATTACTTATATTATTAGCAATATAACGTGCATTATTACCCATATTATGCAGTTATTATCGCTAGAACTGTAATAATTATACTTATTACTTATATTATCATCAATATAACATGCATTATTACCCATATTATGCAGTTATTATCGATAGAACTGTAATAAATATATTTATTACTTTTATTATTATCAATATAACATGCACTATATGCCATATTTTACTATTATTATCGCTAGAACTATAATAATTATACTTATTACTCCCGATATTATCAATACAACATGCATTATTACCCATATTATGCAGTTATTATCGCTAGAACTGTAATAATCGTACTCATTACTTATATTATTAGCAATATAACGTGCATTATTACCAATATTATGCAGTTATTATCGCTAGAACTGTAATAATTATACTTATTACTTATATCATTATCAATATAACATGCATTATTACCCATATAATGGAGGTATTATCGCTAGAACTGTAATAATTATACTTATTACTTATATTATTCTCAATATAACATGCATTATTACCCATATTATGCAGTTATTATCGATAGAACTGTAATAATTATACTTATTACTTATATTATTATCAATATAACGTGCATTATTACCCATATTATGCAGTTATTATCTCTAGAACCATAATAAATATACTTATTACTCCCAATATTATCAATATAACATGCATTATTACCCATATAATGCAGTTATTGTCGCTAGAACTGTAATAATTATACTTATTACTTATATTGTTAGCAATATAACATGCATTATTACCCATATTATGCAGTTATTATCGATAGAACTGTAATAATTATACTTATTACTTATGTTATTATCAATATAACGTGCATTATTACCCATATTATGCAGTTATTATCGCTAGAACTGTAATAATTATACTTATTACTTATATTATCATCAATATAACATGCATTATTACCCATATTATGCAATTATTATCGATAGAACTGTAATAAATATATTTATTACTTTTATTATTATCAATATAACATGCATTATTACCCATATTATGCAGTTATTATCGCTAGAACTGTAATAATTGTACTCATTACTTATATTATTAGCAATATAACGTGCATTATTACCCATATTATGCAGTTATTATCGCTAGAACTGTAATAATTATACTTATTACTTGTATTATTATCAATATAACATGCATTATTACCCATATTATGCAGTTATTATCGATAGATCTGTAATAAATATACTTATTACTTTTACTATTATCAATATATCATGCACTATTAGCCATATTTTACTATTATTATCGCTAGAACTATAATAATTATACTTATTACCCCCGATATTATCAATATAACATGCCTTATTACGCATATAATGCAGTTATTATCGCTAGAACTGTAATAAATATACTTACTACTTTCATTATCATCAATATAACATGCATTATTACCCATATTAAGAAGTTACTATTGATAGAACTGTAATAATTATACTTATTACTTATATTGTTAGCAATATAACGTGCATTATTACCCATACAATGCAGTTATTATCGCTAGAACTGTAATAATTATACTTATTACTTATATTATTATCAATATAACATGCATTATTACCCATATTAAGAAGTTATTATCGATAGAACGATAATAAATAAACTTATTACTTTTATTATTATCAATATAACAGGCACTAATAGCCATATTTTACTATTATTATCGCTAGAACTATAATCATTATACTTATTACTCCCGATATTATCAATATAACATGCATTATTACCCATATAATGCAGTTATTATCGCTAGAACTGTAATAATTATACTTATTACTCCCGATATTATCAATATAACATGCATTATTACCCATATTATGCAGTTATTATCGCTAGAACTGTAATAATTGTACTCATTACTTATATTATTCTCAATATAACATGCATTATTACCCATATAATGCAGTTATTATCGCTAGAACTGTAATAATTATACTTATTACTTATACTATTATCAATATAACATGCATTATTACCCATATTATGCAGTTATTATCGCTAGAACTATAATAAATATACTTATTACTCCCAATATTATCAATATAACATGCATTATTACCCATATAACGCAGTTATTATCGCTAGAACTGTAATAATTGTACTCATTACTTATATTATTAGCAATATAACGTGCATTATTACCCATATTATGCAGTTATTATCGCTAGAACTGTAATAATTATACTTATTACTTATATTATCATCAATATAACATGCATTATTACCCATATTATGCAGTTATTATCGATAGAACTGTAATAAATATATTTATTACTTTTATTATTATCAATATAACATGCACTATATGCCATATTTTACTATTATTATCGCTAGAACTATAATAATTATACTTATTACTCCCGATATTATCAATATAACATGCATTATTACCCATATTATGCAGTTATTATCGCTAGAACTGTAATAATCGTACTCATTACTTATATTATTAGCAATATAACGTGCATTATTACCAATATTATGCAGTTATTATCGCTAGAACTGTAATAATTATACTTATTACTTATATCATTATCAATATAACATGCATTATTACCCATATAATGGAGGTATTATCGCTAGAACTGTAATAATTATACTTATTACTTATATTATTCTCAATATAACATGCATTATTACCCATATTATGCAGTTATTATCGATAGAACTGTAATAATTATACTTATTACTTATATTATTATCAATATAACGTGCATTATTACCCATATTATGCAGTTATTATCTCTAGAACCATAATAAATATACTTATTACTCCCAATATTATCAATATAACATGCATTATTACCCATATAATGCAGTTATTGTCGCTAGAACTGTAATAATTATACTTATTACTTATATTGTTAGCAATATAACATGCATTATTACCCATATAATGGAGGTATTATCGCTAGAACTGTAATGATTATACTTATTAAATACTATTAGCAATATAACGTGCATCATTACCCATATAATGCAGTTATTATCGCTAGAACTCTCATAATTATACTTATTACTTATATTATTCTCAATATAACATGCATTATTACCCATATAATGGAGGTATTATCGCTAGAACTGTAATAATTATACTTATTACTTATATTGTTAGCAATTTAACGTGCATTATTACCCATATTATGCAGTTATTATCGCTAGAACTGTAATAATTATACTTATTACTTATATTATTCTCAATATAACATGCATTATTACCCATATAATGGAGGTATTATCGCTAGAACTGTAATAATTATACTTATTACTTATATTGTTAGCAATTTAACGTGCATTATTACCCATATTATGCAGTTATTATCGCTAGAACTGTAATAATTATACTTATTACTTATATCATTATCAATATAACATGCATTATTACCCATATAATGGAGGTATTATCGCTAGAACTGTAATAATTATACTTATTAAATACTATTAGCAATATAACATGCATTATTACCCATATAATGCAGTTATTATCGCTAGAACTGTAATAATTATACTTCTTACTTATATTATTATCAATATAACATGCATTATTACCCATATTATGCAGTTATTATCGCTAGAACTGTAATAAATATACGTATTACCTTTATTATTATCAATATAACATGCATTATTACCCATATAATGGAGGTATTATCGCTAGAACTGTAATAATTATACTTATTAAATACTATTAGCAATATAACGTGCATCATTACCCATATAATGCAGTTATTATCGCTAGAACTCTCATAATTATACTTATTACTTATATTATTCTCAATATAACATGCATTATTACCCATATAATGGAGGTATTATCGCTAGAACTGTAATAATTATACTTATTACTTATATTGTTAGCAATTTAACGTGCATTATTACCCATATTATGCAGTTATTATCGCTAGAACTGTAATAATTATACTTATTACTTATATCATTATCAATATAACATGCATTATTACCCATATAATGGAGGTATTATCGCTAGAACTGTAATAATTATACTTATTAAATACTATTAGCAATATAACATGCATTATTGCCCATATAATGCAGTTATTATCGCTAGAACTGTAATAATTATACTTCTTACTTATATTATTATCAATACAACATGCATTATTACCCATATTATGCAGTTATTATCGCTAGAACTGTAATAAATATACGTATTACCTTTATTATTATCAATATAACATGCATTATTACCCATATTATGCAGTTATTATCTCTAGAACCATAATAAATATACTTATTACTCCCAATATTATCAATATGACATGCATTATTACCCATATAATGCAGTTATTGCCGCTAGAACTGTAATAATTATACTTATTACTTACATTGTTAGCAATATAACGTGCATTATTACCCATATAATGCAGTTATTATCGCTAGAACTGTAATAATTATACTTATTACTTATATTATTATCAATATAACATGCATTATTACCCACGTTATGCAGTTATTATCGCTAGAACTATAATAAATATACGTATTACCTTTATTATCATCAATATAACATGCATTATTACCCATATTATGCAGGTATTATCGCTAGAACTGTAATAATTGTACTCATTACTTATATTATTAGCAATATAACGTGCATTATTACCCATATTATGCAGTTATTATCGCTAGAACTGTAATAATTATACTTATTACTTGTATTATTATCAATATAACATGCATTATTACCCATATTATGCAGTTATTATCGATAGATCTGTAATAAATATACTTATTACTTTTACTATTATCAATATATCATGCACTATTAGCCATATTTTACTATTATTATCGCTAGAACTATAATAATTATACTTATTACCCCCGATATTATCAATATAACATGCCTTATTACGCATATAATGCAGTTATTATCGCTAGAACTGTAATAAATATACTTACTACTTTCATTATCATCAATATAACATGCATTATTACCCATATTAAGAAGTTATTATTGATAGAACTGTAATAATTATACTTATTACTTATATTGTTAGCAATATAACGTGCATTATTACCCATACAATGCAGTTATTATCGCTAGAACTGTAATAATTATACTTATTACTTATATTATTATCAATATAACATGCATTATTACCCATATTAAGAAGTTATTATCGATAGAACGATAATAAATAAACTTATTACTTTTATTATTATCAATATAACAGGCACTAATAGCCATATTTTACTATTATTATCGCTAGAACTATAATCATTATACTTATTACTCCCGATATTATCAATATAACATGCATTATTACCCATATAATGCAGTTATTATCGCTAGAACTGTAATAATCGTACTCATTACTTATATTATTAGCAATATAACGTGCATTATTACCAATATTATGCAGTTATTATCGCTAGAACTGTAATAATTATACTTATTACTTATATCATTATCAATATAACATGCATTATTACCCATATAATGGAGATATTATCGCTAGAACTGTAATAATTATACTTATTACTTATATTATTCTCAATATAACATGCATTATTACCCATATTATGCAGTTATTATCGATAGAACTGTAATAATTATACTTATTACTTATATTATTATCAATATAACGTGCATTATTACCCATATTATGCAGTTATTATCTCTAGAACCATAATAAATATACTTATTACTCCCAATATTATCAATATAACATGCATTATTACCCATATAATGCAGTTATTGTCGCTAGAACTGTAATAATTATACTTATTACTTATATTGTTAGCAATATAACATGCATTATTACCCATATAATGGAGGTATTATCGCTAGAACTGTAATAATTATACTTATTAAATACTATTAGCAATATAACGTGCATCATTACCCATATAATGCAGTTATTATCGCTAGAACTCTCATAATTATACTTATTACTTATATTATTCTCAATATAACATGCATTATTACCCATATAATGGAGGTATTATCGCTAGAACTGTAATAATTATACTTATTGCTTATATTGTTAGCAATTTAACGTGCATTATTACCCATATTATGCAGTTATTATCGCTAGAACTGTAATAATTATACTTATTACTTATATTATTCTCAATATAACATGCATTATTACCCATATAATGGAGGTATTATCGCTAGAACTGTAATAATTATACTTATTACTTATATTGTTAGCAATTTAACGTGCATTATTACCCATATTATGCAGTTATTATCGCTAGAACTGTAATAATTATACTTATTACTTATATCATTATCAATATAACATGCATTATTACCCATATAATGGAGGTATTATCGCTAGAACTGTAATAATTATACTTATTAAATACTATTAGCAATATAACATGCATTATTACCCATATAATGCAGTTATTATCGCTAGAACTGTAATAATTATACTTCTTACTTATATTATTATCAATATAACATGCATTATTACCCATATTATGCAGTTATTATCGCTAGAACTGTAATAAATATACGTATTACCTTTATTATTATCAATATAACATGCATTATTACCCATATTATGCAGTTATTATCTCTAGAACCATAATAAATATACTTATTACTCCCAATATTATCAATATAACATGCATTATTACCCATATAATGCAGTTATTGCCGCTAGAACTGTAATAATTATACTTATTACTTACATTGTTAGCAATATAACGTGCATTATTACCCATATAATGCAGTTATTATCGCTAGAACTGTAATAATTATACTTATTACTTATATTATTATCAATATAACATGCATTATTACCCACATTATGCAGTTATTATCGCTAGAACTATAATAAATATACGTATTACCTTTATTATCATCAATATAACATGCATTATTACCCATATTATGCAGTTATTATCGCTAGAACTGTAATAATTATACTTATTACTTATATTATCATCAATATAACATGCATTATTACCCATATTATGCAATTATTATCGATAGAACTGTAATAAATATATTTATTACTTTTATTATTATCAATATAACATGCATTATTACCCATATTATGCAGTTATTATCGCTAGAACTGTAATAATTGTACTCATTACTTATATTATTAGCAATATAACGTGCATTATTACCCATATTATGCAGTTATTATCGCTAGAACTGTAATAATTATACTTATTACTTGTATTATTATCAATATAACATGCATTATTACCCATATTATGCAGTTATTATCGATAGATCTGTAATAAATATACTTATTACTTTTACTATTATCAATATATCATGCACTATTAGCCATATTTTACTATTATTATCGCTAGAACTATAATAATTATACTTATTACCCCCGATATTATCAATATAACATGCCTTATTACGCATATAATGCAGTTATTATCGCTAGAACTGTAATAAATATACTTACTACTTTCATTATCATCAATATAACATGCATTATTACCCATATTAAGAAGTTATTATTGATAGAACTGTAATAATTATACTTATTACTTATATTGTTAGCAATATAACGTGCATTATTACCCATACAATGCAGTTATTATCGCTAGAACTGTAATAATTATACTTATTACTTATATTATTATCAATATAACATGCATTATTACCCATATTAAGAAGTTATTATCGATAGAACGATAATAAATAAACTTATTACTTTTATTATT